>OU342836.1:4109013-4714343 GCA_910591585.2 Nysson spinosus | reverse complement strand
TTTCATCGATGAAAAACTGAGTTTTCGGGAGTTTTTTCGTTGAAAAACTCAGTTTTCTTAGTTTTTTCAAGAGTTTTTCGTCGAGAAACTGAGTTTTCATGAGATTTTCAAGAGTTTCATCGGTGAAAAGCTGAGTTTTCAGGAGTTTTTTCCTTGAAAAACTCAGTTTTCTTAGTTTTTTCAAGAGTTTTATCGGTGAAAACTGAGTTTTCAGTAGTTTTTTCGTTGAAAAACTCAGTTTTCTTAGTTTTTTCAAGAGTTTCATCGGTGAAAAACTGAGTTTTCAGGAGTTTTTTCGTTGAAAAACTCAGTTTTCTTAGTTTTTTCAAGAGTTTTTCGTCGAGAAACTGAGTTTTCATGAGATTTTCAAGAGTTTTATCTGTGAAAAACTGAGTTTTCAGGAGTTTTTTCGTTGAAAAACTCAGTTTTCTTAGTTTTTTCAAGAGTTTCATCGGTGAAAAACTGAGTTTTCGGGAGTTTTTTCGTTGAAAAACTCAGTTTTCTTAGTTTTTTCAAGAGTTTTTCGTCGAGAAACTGAGTTTTCATGAGATTTTCAAGAGTTTTATCTGTGAAAAACTGAGTTTTCAGGAGTTTTTTCGTTGAAAAACTCAGTTTTCTTAGTTTTTTCAAGAGTTTTATCGGTGAAAAACTGAGTTTTCAGGAGTTTTTTCGTTGAAAAACTCAGTTTTCTTAGTTTTTTCAAGAGTTTCATCGGTGAAAAACTGAGTTTTCAGGAGTTTTTTCGTTGAAAAACTCAGTTTTCTTAGTTTTTTCAGGATTTTTTCGTCGAGAAACTGAGTTTTCATGAGATTTTCAAGAGTTTCATCCGTGAAAAACTGAGTTTTCCGGAGGTTTTTTCGTTGAAAAACTCAGTTTTCTTATTTTTTTCAAGAGTTTTTCGTCGAAAAACTGAGTTTAAATGAGATTTTCAAGAGTTTTATCTGTGAAAAACTGAGTTTTCAGGAGTTTTTTCGTTGAAAAACTCAGTTTTCTTAGTTTTTTCAAGAGTTTTTCGTCGAGAAACTGAGTTTTCATGAGATTTTCAAGAGTTTTATCTGTGAAAAACTGAGTTTTCAGGAGTTTTTTCGTTGAAAAACTCAGTTTTCTTAGTTTTGTCAAGAGTTTTTCGTCGAGAAACTGAGTTTTCATGAGATTTTCAAGAGTTTTATCTGTGAAAAACTGAGTTTTCAGGAGTTTTTATCGTTGAAAAACTCAGTTTTCTTAGTTTTTTCAAGGGTTTTTCGTCGAGAAACTGAGTTTTCATGAGATTTTCAAGAGTTTTATCTGTGAAAAACTGAGTTTTCAGGAGTTTTTTGGTTGAAAACTCAGTTTTCTTAGTTTTTTCAAGAGTTTTTCTTCGAGAAACTGAGTTTTCATGAGATTTTCAAGAGTTTCATCGATGAAAAACTGAGTTTTCGGGAGTTTTTTCGTTGAAAAACTCAGTTTTCTTAGTTTTTTCAAGAGTTTTTCGTCGAGAAACTGAGTTTTCATGAGATTTTCAAGAGTTTCATCGGTGAAAAGCTGAGTTTTCGGGAGTTTTTTCGTTGAAAAACTCAGTTTTCTTAGTTTTTTCAAGAGTTTTATCGGTGAAAAACTGAGTTTTCGGGAGTTTTTTCGTTGAAAAACTCAGTTTTCTTAGTTTTTTCAAGAGTTTTTCGTCGAGAAACTGAGTTTTCATGAGATTTTCAAGAGTTTCATCGATGAAAAACTGAGTTTTCAGGAGTTTTTTCGTTGAAAAACTCAGTTTTCTTAGTTTTTTCAAGAGTTTCATCGGGGAAAAACTGAGTTTTCAGGAGTTTTTTCGTTGAAAAACTCAGTTTTCTTAGTTTTTTCAGGAGTTTTTCGTCGAGAAACTGAGTTTTCATGAGATTTTCAAGAGTTTTATCTGTGAAAAACTGAGTTTTCAGGAGTTTTTTCGTTGAAAAACTCAGTTTTCTTAGTTTTTTCAAGAGTTTTATCGGTGAAAAACTGAGTTTTCAGGAGTTTTTTCGTTGAAAAACTAAGTTTTCTTAGTTTTTTCAAGAGTTTCATCGGTGAAAAACTGAGTTTTCAGGAGTTTTTTCGTTGAAAAACTCAGTTTTCTTAGTTTTTTCAGGAGTTTTTCGTCGAGAAACTGAGTTTTCATGAGATTTTCAAGAGTTTCATCCGTGAAAAACTGAGTTTTCCGGAGGTTTTTTCGTTGAAAAACTCAGTTTTCTTATTTTTTTCAAGAGTTTTTCGTCGAAAAACTGAGTTTAAATGAGATTTTCAAGAGTTTTATCTGTGAAAAACTGAGTTTTCAGGAGTTTTTTCGTTGAAAAACTCAGTTTTCTTAGTTTTTTCAGGAGTTTTTCGTCGAGAAACTGAGTTTTCATGAGATTTTCAAGAGTTTTATCTGTGAAAAACTGAGTTTTCAGGAGTTTTTTCGTTGAAAAACTCAGTTTTCTTAGTTTTTTCAAGAGTTTTTCGTCGAGAAACTGAGTTTTCATGAGATTTTCAAGAGTTTTATCTGTGAAAAACTGAGTTTTCAGGAGTTTTTTGGTTGAAAACTCAGTTTTCTTAGTTTTTTCAAGAGTTTTTCTTCGAGAAACTGAGTTTTCATGAGATTTTCAAGAGTTTCATCGATGAAAAACTGAGTTTTCGGGAGTTTTTTCGTTGAAAAACTCAGTTTTCTTAGTTTTTTCAAGAGTTTTATCGGTGAAAAACTGAGTTTTCGGGAGTTTTTTCGTTGAAAAACTCAGTTTTCTTAGTTTTTTCAAGAGTTTTTCGTCGAGAAACTGAGTTTTCATGAGATTTTCAAGAGTTTCATCGGTGAAAAGCTGAGTTTTCGGGAGTTTTTTCGTTGAAAAACTCAGTTTTCTTAGTTTTTTCAAGAGTTTTTCGTCGAGAAACTGAGTTTTCATGAGATTTTCAAGAGTTTCATCGGTGAAAAGCTGAGTTTTCGGGAGTTTTTTCGTTGAAAAACTCAGTTTTCTTAGTTTTTTCAAGAGTTTTTCGTCGAGAAACTGAGTTTTCATGAGATTTTCAAGAGTTTCATCGGTGAAAAACTGAGTTTTCAGGAGTTTTTTCCTTGAAAAACTCAGTTTTCTTAGTTTTTTCAAGAGTTTTATCGGTGAAAACTGAGTTTTCAGTAGTTTTTTCGTTGAAAAACTCAGTTTTCTTAGTTTTTTCAAGAGTTTCATCGGTGAAAAACTGAGTTTTCAGGAGTTTTTTCGTTGAAAAACTCAGTTTTCTTAGTTTTTTCAAGAGTTTTTCGTCGAGAAACTGAGTTTTCATGAGATTTTCAAGAGTTCTATCTGTGAAAAACTGAGTTTTCAGGAGTTTTTTCGTTGAAAAACTCAGTTTTCTTAGTTTTTTCAAGAGTTTCATCGGTGAAAAACTGAGTTTTCGGGAGTTTTTTCGTTGAAAAACTCAGTTTTCTTAGTTTTTTCAAGAGTTTTTCGTCGAGAAACTGAGTTTTCATGAGATTTTCAAGAGTTTTATCTGTGAAAAACTGAGTTTTCAGGAGTTTTTTCGTTGAAAAACTCAGTTTTCTTAGTTTTTTCAAGAGTTTTATCGGTGAAAAACTGAGTTTTCAGGAGTTTTTTCGTTGAAAAACTCAGTTTTCTTAGTTTTTTCAAGAGTTTCATCGGTGAAAAACTGAGTTTTCAGGAGTTTTTTCGTTGAAAAACTCAGTTTTCTTAGTTTTTTCAGGATTTTTTCGTCGAGAAACTGAGTTTTCATGAGATTTTCAAGAGTTTCATCCGTGAAAAACTGAGTTTTCCGGAGGTTTTTTCGTTGAAAAACTCAGTTTTCTTATTTTTTTCAAGAGTTTTTCGTCGAAAAACTGAGTTTAAATGAGATTTTCAAGAGTTTTATCTGTGAAAAACTGAGTTTTCAGGAGTTTTTTCGTTGAAAAACTCAGTTTTCTTAGTTTTTTCAAGAGTTTTTCGTCGAGAAACTGAGTTTTCATGAGATTTTCAAGAGTTTTATCTGTGAAAAACTGAGTTTTCAGGAGTTTTTTCGTTGAAAAACTCAGTTTTCTTAGTTTTGTCAAGAGTTTTTCGTCGAGAAACTGAGTTTTCATGAGATTTTCAAGAGTTTTATCTGTGAAAAACTGAGTTTTCAGGAGTTTTTTCGTTGAAAAACTCAGTTTTCTTAGTTTTTTCAAGGGTTTTTCGTCGAGAAACTGAGTTTTCATGAGATTTTCAAGAGTTTTATCTGTGAAAAACTGAGTTTTCAGGAGTTTTTTGGTTGAAAACTCAGTTTTCTTAGTTTTTTCAAGAGTTTTTCTTCGAGAAACTGAGTTTTCATGAGATTTTCAAGAGTTTCATCGATGAAAAACTGAGTTTTCGGGAGTTTTTTCGTTGAAAAACTCAGTTTTCTTAGTTTTTTCAAGAGTTTTTCGTCGAGAAACTGAGTTTTCATGAGATTTTCAAGAGTTTCATCGGTGAAAAGCTGAGTTTTCGGGAGTTTTTTCGTTGAAAAACTCAGTTTTCTTAGTTTTTTCAAGAGTTTTTCGTCGAGAAACTGAGTTTTCATGAGATTTTCAAGAGTTTCATCGGTGAAAAGCTGAGTTTTCGGGAGTTTTTTCGTTGAAAAACTCAGTTTTCTTAGTTTTTTCAAGAGTTTTTCGTCGAGAAACTGAGTTTTCATGAGATTTTCAAGAGTTTTATGTGTGAAAAACTGAGTTTTCATGAGATTTTCAAGAGTTTTTCGACGATAGACTGAGTTTTCACGAGTTTTTCAAGAGTTTTTCGACGATAAACTGAGTTTTCACGAGTTTTTCAAGAGTTTCATCGGTTCAAAATTCAGTTTTCTTAGTTTTTCAAGAGTTTTATCGGTGAAAAACTGAGTTTTCATGAGGTTTTCAAGAGTTTTATCGGTGAAAAACTGAGTTTTCATGAGATTTCCAAGAGTTTTTCGTCGAAAAACTGAGTTTTCATGAGATTTTCAAGAGTTTCATCGATGAAAAACTGAGTTTTCGGGAGTTTTTTCGTTGAAAAACTCAGTTTTCTTAGTTTTTTCAAGAGTTTTATCGGTGAAAAACTGAGTTTTCGGGAGTTTTTTCGTTGAAAAACTCAGTTTTCTTAGTTTTTTCAAGAGTTTTATCGGTGAAAAACTGAGTTTTCTTAGTTTTTCAAGAGTTTCATCGGCGAAAAACTGAGTTTTCTTAGTTTTTCAAGAGTTTGATCGTCGAAAAATGTAGTTTTCTTAGTTTTTCGAGAGTTTTTTAGATGAGAAACTGTGTTTTCGTGAGTTGTTCAAGAGTTTCATCGGCGAAAAACTGAGTTTTCGTGAGTTTTTCAAGAGCTTCATCGTCGAGAAACTGAGTTTTCTTAGTTTTTCAAGAGTTTTCTCGATGAAATACTGAGTTTTCGTGAATTTTTCAAAGGTTTTGTCGATAAAAAGCTGAGTTTTCTTCGTTTTTCCAGAGTTTTGTCCATGCAAAACTGAGCATTTAGGAACAAATTTGACGATTTTTAAAGGTATACCCTTTTTTGCGATTTTGAGTCGATCAATTTTTCGACCGGAAAAGTGGAGCGACCCCATGGATTGACCCGGTCTTACTTGCTCTAAAACTGAACAATCGCCGTATAAAATATGTGCTTATTGTTAGGAAAAGGTATTTCGATGGAAAGGGGTTTTTAAAACATCAATCATTTTTTCCGTGATACCTGAGCCTTAAAATCTAGTAAATGCAATATCATTAGAAATAAAACATGTGCGTGCATAATTCTGATTGGCCACAAGAACTGGCGCGACCGTCTTTAAAACTTTTCCGCGATCAAAGTGTCTGTTTTAAAAAACGCATGCAGAAAGACGAAGCTGTTAAGAACATATTAATATTTTAAATATAAAGTCTTTGTGTTCAAGTAAATATCTGTATTCTTTTAAAAGGAAACTGATCATAACGATGTATTTGGTTTTCGTATCCTACATATGGAGCAATTATTTATAAGTATTTATAGTTGTGCACCCAAATTATAATGCAGGCATAAATCATATCGTTGTGTAGTAAGAATTGGCCGGCATTTCAAATAAAGCACAGTTTAATATCCTTTAAAATAAAGAATGTAATTTGTTTATACACTACAGGATTTCAAATGAATCATACAGGAGTCGTATCCGTAGACAGTACACAGGTAGAATTGAGTGTATCACTCCGCTAAACCACTATTATACAAAACAGTACAACTAAATGAAAATAGTGATATCTGTAGGCCTTATCTTTCAATTCTATCCGGAAAGAGGACGTAAGATCTTTATACCTAACTTAGTTTAGTCACTTATAAACTTTTACGATTTTCTTTGCCATAGATATTGAAATTCCTAAATCGATACAGTATCGTATATGTTTGTCAGTCTCGATGATAATCGAAATAGCCATAATACTGAGCGTTTTCTAAGCACAGATTATATTTCTTTGCGCTGTATAAACAAGTCTTTTCATTCCAAGATAATCACATTCTACGGCAGGATGTTAACCCTCTATAGCCTAATTTTGTTGTCATTTTTTAAAGCACATCGTATAACGTAAATCTAGTTAAACGCGATTCTAACGAAGGTGCATTACATGAAAATAGTAATGAAATTATTACTTAAACGCAACCGAAAAAGGTGACAATCATTGCGCGTACTTTTATGATTATTATTTCAATGAACAAAATCAAATGAACGACCCGGATAGACGAGTATGTGACTTCAAAGTTACATGGAGCTATAGAGGGCTAAATAAGATCTGTAATTACAATATTTCCGGATGAAGTAAATTTACAGAAGCATTTTTAACGATCTCATTTTACATCATTCTTTTTCCACGAATTTCTCGTCATTTAACTAGAGCATAAATCTGATACAATTTTTCAAGTACTAAATCTAATGGCAATCACGCGATTAAATATAATACACAATTATCCGTGGAAGAGTGTGCGGTACAAATAGGCAGTATGCGGAAAAAGGCATGTAGGTAAACAATGTATATTATGGTTAAAAGTGCATACTGCATTTTGCGCACATACGTGTTAAGCAAACTAAATCTTATTTAGGTCTTCGCACTCTGATATCTTCCGTGTTAAGAATCATTCTGATGTGTCTTTTGTACACTATATTGTTTTAAGGCAATTTTCTTAAGTATTTTTTGTTTTATTGAATCTATGTCTCACTCTTAGAATAGTTACTTTCAGTCTACTGTATCTTACGAAACTATTTAGGAAAGGATACTTAAATATCCAACGACGGAAGAAGTCAGAGTACAAATCTCTAAAGCAGGGGTACTCAATAAAAAGAAAAATATCACTTTTGGCACAGTTTAATCGACTGGTATATTGCGCGCAAGAAACTTACTTCAAATAAGAAATACGTACAGAGTACAGATCCGATTTGGACCGATGAGAATTTGGAATCACATTCTTCGATCTTAAGCAACTTTTGTTTTTCATATGTTCTATGTCACACACTCGCGTCCGGGCATTTTCAGTCGAATGTAAACACGCGTAAAGAGGCAAAGTCATGGAATTTTATTAAATGAAGTTATGTTGACGGAAAATACTATGGAAACCAACGTATAATAATTTGGTCAAAACGAACTCAAACGTATTACGGCGAAACTGTATGTATCTAAAGACTCACATTTGAGTCATCCGGATTCTAGTAAAGAATCCAAAAGACTCAAATGTGCGTCGTCCGGTGCGAATGTGTTGACAAGATAATCACTTTAACGAAACTTTCTGAAGTAAAAAGGAGTTCAACTTATCCAGGATTAAAATTAAATGTACAACTCACTGGCTTGCTAAACAGAATATATGAGAAACTCGATTCTTTCATGCTTTCTTATGTCGCTGTTCTGGGCAAAGAATATAACATTTGCTACTGGAAAGGATAGTTTTGTAAAAGTTGCATAAAAATATAAACTGTAAGTACCATTGACATGAAATGCGAATAAGCAACACCGCATGTAAAGACGATACTTTAACACTGGAACTACCGAAGGGGTCAAAATGGTTTGTCCGCCATTTTTAGTTAAATTATTCGAATATACCACGGCGAATTACTTTGAGATGTTATATACTTTTATTTTATATAAATCACGCGTATAATTGAATGCATTAATTAACTTAAATCCTACAGCTATAATTTATACATAAATAAATGTGTAAGCACAAGCGAGTATATGTTCGGTAGTTCTAATGTTAAGGATAACGTTACTAACAGGGAAGTATCCGATTTACTTCTTAATATATCTAGATTTCTAAGAAATTTAGATTTATAACACAATCGAAAGTATAAAGCTATTAAAGTATATCGAAAATAATAAATAAATATGATCTTACGACGTGCAAATCGACATCTGGATAAAATCAGATCATATCGTTATGCAAGCACACAATGGTACACTAAACTATCCTATACAAAATTAAAGAGATTAAATGGGCGAGCCTTGGAACTCCGTATTTTATTGAATATCACATGAACTCATTGATTTTCGGTTCATCGCATTTGCTTAAAGGACTAGGTGTTAAAAAATGTCGTCGAAAATGTTCGTTCCTGACGAAGGAAAGCGCGGCAACATCTGAAACCTCAATTTACCTATATTGCGTGTGTTTTTTTTACGCGAGTCAGATGTACATAGCGAATTAAGAATATTATCACGGAAAGAAAGAAGTTCAGTGCATGCGCCGAAGAAGCCTCGATCTTCAAACTGAGGAAGGTTTCATGTTTCTATCTACACTATTCCACGAAAAAGTTGAACCTCATAAATAAATAACTGCAAGTATGAAATGCTGAAGTATAGAACATGGATGGCGATTAGGAAATTTTGATTTGTTGTGAAGAAGGGAATCGCACGCAACGATATGAGCATTTAGACAATCGCCGTTTCGATTACTTTGGCCAATACAACGTAATATATTATTATATAATATTATATGTTGATTCTTTCTTTCTAAATTATATTAGAAATAACAAACGTTTTCGCATTACATATATGTTCCATTTGCAAATTAAGGAACACATGACCATTATACATTTACTTGATTAGGTATATGCACGGATATATGATTTTCAATGAGTCGTTACTTAAAAATATATTACAATCGTATGGAAATCGGGACTGCTAACGCTGAATGTCAATCTGCACCTTTTTAGTATTTTTATAAATTCTTCATGATCTAAATTTGGAAAGTATAATTGGTATTCATTAATATTACTCAATCTTGATTTTCTTACAACTTATGACGGGAACATTAATATTTTTCAATGAATATTTTTCGGATGAATTTTTCTAAATATTGCTTTGAATGTTCATTCCCGAAAATGTATAATTAGCAGCTGAACAAATTTTGAACCTTTTGGTTTGTTGTAAACATTCTTTTCCAAAACGACGATAAATGTTTGTAGTTTCGGAATAATAAAACACTTATTATATTAACGGCCTAAATTGTAATCAATATGACGTTGCCTAGAATCTGAATGCCTGTATCGTTACGTCTACCTCATTATGACCATTCGTTTAATTACATTTAACATAGCGTTACAAGTGATGAGTATTTCGAAACAGAAGACGTATATTCATGATTACAAGAGATTTTCAACTGGACGGTATATAACTATCCAGTACAAAAATAGAAAAAATATTGCAGCATACGGAAGTCAATAATCTGTACATAGATACAACGGAAGTATTTTCGATGTAACGTATTCTGTTTCAATTACAGCAATGCGACTATTATTAAGCACGATTCGATCATGAATATACATTCTTGAAGGATCTAAGTTAACATATAATTGTATCATCGCGAGACAAATAATCGTAAAACAAAGCTAAAAACGACGAGGAAAGTATAAAGACATTCTTCGAGCTCACATAACTACCTGAGATATTTTGTAACTTTCAGTCATTACGATTGAATAAAAAATGAGAAAGGAAATGCACGCACTGGCACGTGTAGTCGGTTACATTGAAAGCAATACGTAGAATAATGTTAGAATGCACACTTATTCACTAATATTACTCAATCTTGATTTTCTTACAACAACTTATCATGGGATAATTAATACTTTTCATTGAGGGATCAATTCTAAATATTGCTTTGAATGTTCACACTCCCGAAAATAGAGAAAGAGAGAGAGGGAGAGAGAGAAACAGACAGAGATAGAAAGTGAAAGAGTGTAAAATTGGAAGAAGCAGATTCTCGTGTAGTTATAATAACGAATCATAGAATATTATCAGCACTTGTGGAATGCCTGTGATCAAAATTGTTCGGAGCATTAAATACATTTATTAAAAAATTATATCTTCTTTTTCATAAAGAAATGACTACCGTTTATGGTGTCGTCGAAGAATATTTACGGAATATGTACATTTTAAAAATGTTCTTTCTTAAAGATTATCTCATGACACGTAAAAAAAAAAAGAATGACGGAAATGGTTTGCTTCGGATTGTATGAAATTAAACTAATTTATCTATCGGATAAACAAGAAATATAGTACATCTGCGTTTCTCAGAAACTGATCTTCAATGAAACTATAATCTAAATGTGTAGAGACGCGCGGGGAAAAGTAATACATATTCGCTGGATATAATATAAACTTAAAAACAGTTTCTAAGCGTCGTGAAAACAGTATCCTTATACAGAGATCTCTTAATAAAACATCTTATTTGTGCAGATAGCAAATAAAGAGCACTCCTTAACAACTAATGAAGTTTAAGTGTTATTTTCGAGATCCGAACGTTTAATCAACGCATAAACTTCCTTAAGCACGTTATGTACATAGAATATTCGAGGATTTTTAGTTTAATGAGACATTCTTTCTCGTTTGGCAGAATTAAGTCAGTCATTATCGCATGTTATTGCAACGCTTCTTTCGTTAATTGTATTTCATTGTGAAACTAATCTTTTCTATTCTTCAAGAATAAAATTACGTACATATTAGAAATTATGATACTCCACTTTCTTAAAATTAATTTCTTGTTAATGCTGAATTAACTTTAAAGCCAAAAATTCTAGTAATGACTTGTATCAAAAAGTGTTTCAAATCATGTGGCACCTGTTATTATAAACTACGCTTATGAATTAATAGACCACACAAAGAGAGATCTAATTTCCTCTCAATGTCAAACGTGTTCTGTTTCTTCTATAAGTTTCTATATACTGCAAAAGTAAATAACTTAGACTATTGTTGATAAATTAATTGTACTTTAGTGGCAGAGTTACAGAAAAGGCATCTTTAAATATCAAAAGTTTGTAAACTAATACGTGTCAAAATATAACATAATGCGATAGGAAAATATCATTTTTAACGGCAGCAAATAAAAAATGGAATTTGTTTCCACAATGAAATAGCCAATTAGTAAAAGTTCTATGTATGTATAATTGATGGATTAATTTTGCCTAATACAATAGTCAAAGTACATTAAAGGTATACAATTAAATCTATTGTCCAGAGGCCGATATGTAATATAAAGGTCACATATTTGAAATTGTGCCTGTACACACTAATCTAAGATCTGTACATTGCAATGGTACAACAATAAATCAGCTAAATACCAATTACGAATCGAATCATTGTTACATCGATCTAGTAGCCTTTTTTTCATTGAGATGATGTTATGGAAAATAATAAAGAAATAGATTTTGATAATGGATTATATACAATTCCTTACAATATATAAATAATTAACGGGAGTATCACCTATTTAAAGCAAAATATCATAAGACAGATATTAAATGAAATCCAACTATATGTATCAAATAGAATTTTGTCGTAACAACTGCCGTGTTATCGTTTTTTAAGAAAATGAAAATGAATGGAATTATCTAGCTTTTCTGTTGAATAACAGGCAATGCCACAGAGTGCTCAGTATCGTATCCCTAATAAATTATTGCTTTTTGCACTTTTTTCAAATGTTTCGAACATTACGACTGTGTACTGATGTCGTGTAAGGTTAGATTAAAGTCTAAACAAACCGAGATAATGTATACTATACGTTAGATGACATTTCCAATGTTATTGTTAGCACTGACATTCTGACATTAGATCAAATAAAATACAAAGCATGATTGCTTTCCGGCTACTAATACTTGACGTACAAATTATGTCAGGATTTCGTAAAATTGTATCGCGTGAAACGTTACGCACGGTAAACTGTATTGTCATTAAAAAATATTATATTTTCTCGAGTACATTTGGCAAGCATGCACTTAGATCTGGAAGATCAAACCTTCGAGGGACGATTAAATAAGAGATAAATGGTATGAAAGCTAATGACAACTACGAGAGGACGGCTCGCAGTCTCCTCCAACGTGCGTCCCACTGAGACTTATTCCTTCTAGCACTCCATCCAAACCCGATTCCAGAACCAACTACGGCTTTGTTGAAGTATGTAAGATTGTTGTTGTTGTTGTTGTTGTTGTTGTTATGACCGAAATTTTCATTAAGATTGGTCATTTTGACAGCGTGTAAAATGCGAACAGCGGATGATAGTCGTAATTTGCTCGCTGGAGAACTAAATACCAACTTGCGGCTTTGTTTATTGTTGTTGTTGGCGTTCCCACTACTGCTATCACTATGACGATCGCTTTGTAATTGTTTTGCCTTATGGGAATACTCGGTGCAAAATGATTTTGCCATAGATCATTGTCGGTACGCTTGAGGTGATATGCCGTTACCAGGTGTCACGTAATCTCCGATCATCAAGCTGGGATTCACTGGATAATGCGAAGTATTGCCAAGGACCAGCGATTGCTGGAAAGTAACACCAAGCTGTAGCGCGAAAGACACGCAGGCAGGCGTACACTTTAGTATCCTTCTACATATTCAGATTACATGGTTAGCGAGCTATAGTCTGATATACATATTTTTTCCCGTAAAGCGTTAACAAGTGATTAATATCATTAAATGTCGGGCAACTAAGGGGGTAGCTCGCTCAAAACAAAAAATGATCATCATATACTTACGGTAGCAGGTGATGTAAACATATTTGGTGTAATTCCACCGCCTATTAATTGTGCTGCTTGTGTACTGGTAGCTGTACCACCGACTCGTCCCCGCCCTGTACTTGAGATCGAACCAGGATGAATATTTGGTTGTCCACCTATTATAAATATAACCGATCAATAGGTTTAACATAATTGCAATCGTAAGAAAGAAATAATTAAGGAGGGTCTTGTAGATAAATTTTAGTCTTTCTCGAAAGCAGCCAAGTTTGAATAAATACCTAAAAGCAAAAGTGCCGAAGGTCATTGAAAGAAATATTTCAGATACACATAGTACTGTTTTTCATTATATTTAAGATTTGAAAATTTCACATTCATTTCCAGAATATATTCATACATTTTATGTCAGGTATAACAATGAAACACACAATACTATAAAATAAAAGTATGTCTTTCTGATATTATATGTCTCCTTTGCAATTTACTGCTAAACTTTATGCACGACAAAGTGCTACAAAAGCTTACCTATCGCAAGTAAGTTGCTGGGATTAACAGCTCCACCTGCATCCATTGATACCTCACCAAGTCCATTAACAGACATTCCGTTAACCATATTTACTGCTTGCCGAGCACCTTGTGCATCTAAAGTCGTCCAATATGATTCACTAGGAGACGTGTTATTTAAGCCTGGTGGTGGTTGCGCTGCAGCACCTGTGTATCTAAAGTATGGGTTTTTCAGATCCAAAGTGTTACTACTGCTTTCCATAATTATTCCTTCCAGCTTCAAGTCTATTGTTACATCGTAAGATTGTCTGAAACATAAATAGAAGTACTGTTATTAAAATACCGAACGATTTCGAAGCATTTATTAATTTGGAACACACAATTCTGCTTTTACACGAACTATTTTTACACGTTTTTGATTTAACAAAAATTGACATTGAATTTAACAGAAATAAACAAATAATTTCATTCTCTTTTTACACAATTTGTTATGATTTACCACGAAGAATTTCACCAAAGGAGCAAGTTATGTGTAACTCATATTCTTTTGCCAACTTTTTCTGTTTCTGAATTAGTAACATGTTATTTTTCTTTTCAAATGATAATTTACTTTGTATAACTTATTTTTATATACATGTGCAATCTGTATGAATTAAAAAGCGCAAGCACGTTGAAATGACAAGATTCTAACATGATTTTTCATATGGTTCATTGTATTATCTTTGCCGATTTTTCAGGTCTGAAACTAAGCTTTTAGTTTTCCATAGACACAATATATTTTTTTACCCGAACTTTTTATATACATTTTTTTCGGATACGTATCTGTCGTGTAAAAACAGAATCGGGTGTATATTTATATACTAGAAATAACGATTTAAGAGATACTTAAAAGTGGTTATTCCATAATTCTATATATTGGAATTATAAGCTAAACAACACATGCATATGCACAGAATCATTGTTCGAAACAACTATTACCTTTTATTTGCAATAAGAATGACCTTTCCAGACAGTAGTTGCCCACTTTTGCAAAACAATGGATTTTCCAACAGGCAACGAACTTGATACCAGTGTGTAAGTGGCTCAGTGGGTGCTGTGCTCAACCAAACCTGTTGTGTCGATCCGATAAATGCCACATCAAACCAAAATGCAAGGCCATGACAGGTACCACTCTCCAATATGTGAAAATCAACATCAATTTCTGGAAACATCATAATTAAATCATTGACTCTCCAACTCATTTCTGGCATTATAGTAGATATTAATATAATTTCTTACCTATTTTATGTAAATCAGTCTCACTAGCTGTTTGAAAATCTACTACGTGTCTGATAGATTTAGCCATACAAATTCTAATATCAAAGGTATCAACAATTGGTTGCCTGAAGTATTCTTTAATTGCGTTGTTTCTCATCGCGGAAAGGTCCACGCCATGAAAACACGTTTGGTACCAAAAATTAGCTTTGTTAAACTGTTCCATGTAAAGATTTTCATCAGAAAATGGAGCAATGTGAAGATCACCCCGTGAAGGGAACATTCTTCCACCTAAGTAACGATATAACTATTATAATGTAAATCACACAAGACTATAGTATATGCATATACAGACAAGAAAATGTTACATGCTTACCTGGAACTAACCACTTTTTTGCATGAAGATAGGTCTCCAACATTCTTTCATTGTATAACATGTAACCCATCGGTTCACTGACTATGCAATCTACTCGTTCAGGCAAATCAATTTCTTCTATTTTACCAGCTATGACAATGATTTTATCCAATAAATTGTTGGCAGCAACTAATAATTCTGCATGATTTGCCATATTACTCGCTTCTACAGCATATACTTTTTTTGCACCAGCTTGTACAGCAAAGAATGATAATATTCCTGAGCCTGCACCCACATCCAATACCACTTTGTCTTTAAAATCTGATAGATTGCCGAGAATGGCACGCTGGTATGTACTAGTTCTGATGTAGTCTTGCATCATGTTTTGTTGTTGTGATAGATATCCATAAAACTGAAAATATTGCATCGCCGAAGACTCTTCTGTTCTTTCGTTAAACGCAGATATACCTTTTCCATTTTTGAGTTTGAGTATTTGTGAGTGGAAATTGCGGAAATCTGCATAAGATATAATGCAAAATTAAAAAAACAAGTTCTTATAGAATTCTGTTTTACAATAATATAAAAGCGAGCAATCAGTTTTACGAGCAATAAGTAATTTAGAAAAGTTTAATGACGGATGTATATGAGTATTACAAGAAAACATTAAATTTTTATCGTAAAAAACGATATTAGGAAAAAGCAATTAACAGAATTCAAAATATATCATTATTCTTATTGACATACAAGAATCGTCATTACATTTAAATATAGTTTAACCATTTCCATTTAACAACTAAAAGATCAAGTTTATTATGACGTATACATTTTCACACAAGTTAGAAAGTTTAAAAATATATACCTAAAGAAAATTAATGAACTACAAAGTAAAATTAACTTTAATGCAACTATTTAATGTTATTTTGTGTAATTAGCATACAAAGATGTCGTAAGAAAAGTGGCTTTTAATTATGGCTGGTAACTATACAGTAATTACACAATGTATGGTAACTAAAACTTTTTGTAACCATCTTAATATAATCAACTGAAAATAAAACGAGTTATTTAATCCTTTGCACTCCGTAGGCGCCCCAACGGCGATACGCGTTCGCAGTAATTAATTAAAAACTCAATTTTTCTATTTGTCACACAAACTAAATTAACAAAATGAACATATAAGATTTATATTATAAGACTCGTTCGTCAATTGCTGTAGAAAAAGAACGCTTGCAATTCGTTAATCGGCATCATCAAAAGGTGTTAGAAAAACTCCTCGTTTATAACCGAAATCTTTTTCGAGTGCAAAGGGTTAAAAACACTTTTCTTGATATTATTACTATTAAAAATTGATGTATTATTTTTTGTAGTATAAATGTAATAGAAAACTACTATCAAAGAGCTTATTGAAGTCGGAAATATTATTTGGAGTCATTAGATCTTAACCGAAGGCCAAAAACGGACCACTTAATAAAAACTGAGCATTTTTTAATAAATTAGAGAATATTTATAAGTAGCTTCCTCTTATGTTATCTAATATCGGATTTCAACATAAGATTGCAACTAATATAGATTTTTAACTGTATTTTTTCTCTATATATCAGTCATGCATAATATACGAATTTTCCTTGTAGAACTATGATCATGTAATATTTGTTTGCAATTAATATTATTATCGGTTTGTAATATATTTATTAAGAATCTGGTAACACAAAGTGTAAATGAGGGTATACTGAGTCAGGCACAAGTATATAGTTGCATAGATAGTTAATTTATACATTTTTAAGAAAAGATGAACCTTAAACTAGTACTCAATAGTCATTAATACTAAAATAATTATCTTAAAGGTAATACTAAAATAATTATCTTAAAGGTAATACTGAAATATGGCAAGCAATTACTCGAATATTGCAAATATTTGCAGTTATATTATTGATATATTACTGTGCTCTTGGAATTGCATGTAATAACATGGATTATTGCGTTGCTGATAACAAATATATTATTGATTCGTAATATCTTATGTAACAAATAAATTAATTCTAATTAATGCCAGTTCAAAGATTGGAAATCGGTAGTTACAATGAGTCGCATTATTCGAACGCCATGGTGCGCGAGATATTATCTCTATATATTTGTTTATAATAGTGTTAAAGAGTCGATTGTTTTCTAATGTAGCAAAGTGAACATTGTAGTTAATAAAAACGTTTGTTGTATTTATTTAATACACATACTTTTTTAAATAAGGAGCGATAAGTCAAATAGTGTTCAAATTTCAGATCGCAAAAATATTGGGTCACTAAACAACTAACATTAATTTTATATAAAATATGCATATATTTTATTAATATTATAGTAATATTAATGTTTTGTCGTATGGCCCTTTTGTTTAATAACGTCTTCGAAACGTTTACGCAAAATTAGAAATATTTTGTTGAAATAATCTTGCGTAATACGTTTCTACTCTTCTATTAAACGTTATTTTAATCGCAATATTGTTTAAAATTTAATAAAAAATGCCATTAATATGAATATACGTGATAGCTTTAAGTTTTATTAACCCTTTGCACTCGAAAGGCAAGCCTTTCAGTCACCCCTCAGTCCTTGCGGTAATTCGAGTGGCGACTGAAAGGCGACATTAAAATGACTCCGTTGTCGGTGATTTAATGTTCTAATGAAAATATTTAACTGGACAAAATCTTAATGTCGTCTCTCAGTCGCCTTCCGAGTTGTCGCAATGGACAACGTGGAAACAGGGAATAGTCTCCGAGTACAAAGGGTGAAAACAATGATCCCAAACATAAATCAAGAATCATACAAGAATATTTATTAAATAATGGCCCCAAACTATCGTTCCCACCATCACAATCGCCGGATTTAAATGCCATTGAGAATTTATGGGATCAATTGGACCGTCATATCCGAAGAATGCTCATAAAACCATATTGCAATTAAAACAACGTTTAATAGACGAGGGCAAACGTATTACGCAGAGCGATTTAAAACAATTATTTCTAATATGCCTAAACGTTTAGAAGAAGTTATTAACCCTTTGAGTGCGAAAGGCGTATATATACGCTCTCATATGTCCATGAATATACATATACGAAAGGCCTACATATACGACCAGTACATGTTGCTCGTGTCAAGTGCTGTCACGCGAATATCGCATCGTACGAAGTTAATCGTTTTTTGTTAAAACATGCCGAGGTCAAAGGGTTTAAAGAAAGGCGTCATCCGACAAAATATTAATATTATTATAATATTGTTAAAACATATGTGTACTTTATATAAAACTAATGCAGGTTGTCTAGTGCCCGAATATTTTTTGCGTCGTGAAATTTGAACACAATTTCATTTATCGCTCGTTATTTAAAACAGCATATGCATTACATAAATGCAATAAATATTTTCATCAACTACAATGTTCACTATAATACATTATAAAATAATCAACTCTTTAACACTATTATAAACACATATATGGAGTAATAGTATCTCACACATCATGGGGTCCCAATATTAATGCTAGTCAATGTACATGCAGTTACTAGTAATAATTTTAACTTTTCTCCAATTGAGAGCGTCTAAATTATTGTAAGAGCTGAATAAATTAAAAGTTTCAAATGGGAAAAACCATGGATAAAAAACAACAAATTTTGATAATATGAATATGAAATAGGTAAATAAATAATAATTATATTGATCTTCATATTGAAATAGTAATTGTACAGTAAATGATACTAAAGTCCTGCCTGAATTTGATGTTACAAAAAGCTGTAGTTTTATGATTTATAATATATCACAATTTAGAATTTCTTTGTTTTACCTGGTTCATTGGCAAATGTGATGAGTAAGCTGTCAGCATCAAATGAAAAAACATAACTTCTAGATGATATTCTGGAACATTCACTACTATGAGTTACAGGGAACTCCAATAATGTTACTTTATCACGTGATGTAGAATCTCCTATAATAGATAAAAGAGAGCAACATATTACACATACTATAACAACTTCATAATAACTAGTAAAAGATGAAATATTATACATCATCCTTATATAATATCCATATAAAGGATCTAACTTTTTTAATGCAGTAGCTGCTAATTACAGTGGCAATATTTTTTATGATCATATATAATGGATTTGTAATTACAATATGTAATCATCAAAAATATTATAATCACTGTAATTAGTAATAATCCAATATAATAATTAAATCATTCCTGAACACAAATTGTATAAATAATAATGTAAACTATTGTGTTATATAATGTACATCTAAAATAAAAAACATATTTTGGAATGGTCATATTCTTTAACTAAATATAAATCGTTGAAAATATATTTTTCTTTCAGGATCAATAAATCCTATAAATCGCGAATTATTGCAATATAATGAATCCTTCAATACTTTTTTCCAATAATTTCCAATGACAACAAATTCAAACCTGCAATCGGTAGATATACCGAATGATAAACAAAATTCTTACATGACATGCAATAATGACTAATAAATTATATGAAACATATTTTTGGAAATAATATGTTCCCTTGATGTTATGTGTATATATTATCATTTTCATTCTTAGAATATACAATCGATTATTTATGTAGGAAGATATCCGGTATAATTAGAGCTAGTTTCTATTAAAAAACACCGTAGTTTGCATAAGTCGTTAATTAAACTAGCGTAGATTTGAGAAAAATCCGGCTTATTCTTACGCAAGGTGTTCATAAAAACGAACGTCGTTGCTTCATGAATTTAAAAAGATATTCTAAAATAAGTATTTAAGATATGTATAATACAACATAAGTTTTCACTTAAATCTTGAAGAAATACTTTCGAATATAAGACTATTGGAAAGACTATTGGAAAGATTTTTGGAATAAAAAATCGCGCGAAAACGTTAATAAGAAAGTCGTAGTATGTCGGTTTGAATAAACGTAATACAAACAAGAGAACAAAGCGACCACTATCACCAGAAACTACGAATGAAAGATCCGCATATGTCTGTTATGCGTTATACAATTTTTTTATACATAATAAGCTTCTTTATCATTTTTTATAAAGATTGAGAAAAACGCTAGAACAAGTGCGGTTATGTTTCCAATCCGTTGTTTCTCTGAGGCATTCGACAAAGGATGATTTATGGATTAATTATTACCTGAGGTGAGTTCGACGCTAAGACCTTGTGGATCATAGTTAATATTGAGCGTAACCGGTTTGTTGTACTTCGGTGTTGACTGTCCATTGTTTGACAAAGTCGATACTGTCACCGCGCGAAACACCTTCGCCATTTTTAGACACCGCGTGTGTATTGTGCGCTGCTGTCTTCCGATGCGTTATTTCGTACTTGCCTCCAATGGCACTCTTCTTAATATGCGTAATCTGTCACTGAGCAAAACTACGAAATACCGCCCCTCACAATACACGGCCAATTCTGTATTACGCTGAAAACCCTCTGGATATATCGCAATTTCAATATTCGCACACCGGATCCATCGACTAACCACCCCCGGCGCGTTTCACACACGCGCACTAGGTTACTAGATATTCGGAGCAAAGAGATCTACGCGCGCCAACAATCAACCGCCATCTTTTTCGCAACGATTTGCAAACTTCCGTATAGTATTTAAGGCTGATTCTCACCACGAGGAAAGGGTAGAACGACAAATAGGGGGGAACAAAGCAATGAAATCATTTTATCTCACGTATTATATGCCCCTAAGTTACTTTTTTCATATCGCGCGTTAAAAAAAGTAAAACATAAACATAGATATATATTATATAATATAGAAAATTAGAAATATATCATACTTATTAACTGATCGAATATACGAATATATAAAACTGTTATTAGAAAAGTATTTTGTGTAGTGTGTCCATTGAAGTTGAACGCTCTGGGTGGAGTATATTAAATTTCATAAATTTGTTTTAGCCACGTATAAAAAAGGATCTTGATATGAAACTTAAAAAATATGGGATATAAAAACACAATACGAAATTATCAATTTGGTTGTAATAGTAACACCGCTTTCTTAGTACCTGTGGTTAAATGGTATTTTTGTTCATAAATGAGATAGTGAAATATTAATAATGTTGTACAGATCACTATTTTGCATGCCTTTTCTACACATTACATGGACCACTCGCAGAGTATATTAATTAAATTTTCGAATTTAGCTGATAAAACCAATTTCGTAATAATGTGACAGAAACAAAGTTGTTTTCTATAGTAAACACACATTTACTCCTCAATGTTTCGATTCTAGTTAAAGTGATCGTGATAACCAATCAAATATAAAACTTTTATGACAATATAACAGTTAAATCTGTGTAGTACTTTCATTGGGTACTTTTAAGATGTCGAGGATGCGCAGGATGTCACGCGCAGAAGCCGCGTTAAAACTTTCTCAGCAATACATATACCAGTCCCAAACGATACTCTGATCGATAAACACGCGTTGTCGATAACTCGAAACTCGAAGACTGGTGGCGTGGCTGACTGCTCTTTCCTTTTTGACAGAGCACCTGTGATACTGTTTTTCCACAAAAATGACCGCTCACGATCAAATGCGAGCGATGCTTGACCAATTGATGGGCACAGGACGAAACGGTAAACTTTCTTATCATATACAAAATTTTATATATTTTGTACAATACTATATTCTTAGAGCTTCCCAAATATCCATACAAAATACAAGATGGAGGCCTGGAGTCACATTTATACTTTAGCCAAAGAGCATTACAACAAACGATTACAATTTATTGTTTCAGGTGAGAATAACAAATTTCAAGTGAAGTACTCCGACTCGAAGGTCTGCAAGAGCTTTTTGCTGGCATGCTGCCCGCATGAAATCCTATCATCGACGGTGAGTAGATTTTGGTTTTTATATTAAGTATACCGACATACCATTGGCACTTACGCGCTGTCGTAAAGAACTCTTGTATCTTCCTCTCATATTTTTTCACTTCCATGGGAAAGCAATCAGACGTTGTTACAAACATTGTCATTTTATGTTTTTATCATTGTTTTGCAATTTACACTGGTTACACGATTCAATTGCTTCCACAAATTTTCCAGACCTTTTTGTAGCTTTCTTTTGACCACTTTTTTATAGGATACACATGCATATAAAAAATATATGTGTATAATCGTTTTATATTTATTTTGCTACAATAAAACATGTTTATAGGATGTATAATTTATTTTATGTTAAAAAATGTAATTTAACCTATCTTGTTTCCAAAAATGGTCAGTTCTATAAATATGTGGGACCTCTTAAACCATGCTTCTTCATAGACAACAACATGTTTATAATATTTTGTTTGTATTCTACATTTCCATATGGTATAATATAGTGATATAGAATTAATAATTTGGACCATATAAATATAAAAAGTTTTAAGGGGTTGATCATTCATGTTCTGTTCCCCTTTTTTCAATGTTTAACCCTTTCTCGTTGTATTTTCCATTGCAATGGGTGATATATGTTCAACCATTTATTGCCTGCGATACCCATAAATTTATTTTCCCAAAATTAAGTTTGCATTCTGTATTTTCTTTAGTATAATGTTTTATATTGTTTTTTGGTATGATATTTTTCAAAACTTGGTCTTTTTTCTGTTCGAACATATTTGGTTCCAATTCTGCCTCCTTCTTTTGATGATTCCTTATTCAGCATATAATGGTTTATAATACATACCTCTAATCACCCAGAAAATGATTGTTTCTATTATTTAGATGATTTGTACTACTTCACCCATCTATTTATTATATGCAAGAAACATTTGCAGTTTGTATTTTAGGGACACCATCTCCATGTAATCTTGAAATTATTGATTTCACTTCTGATATATGATAAGTGCTTAGCATAGTATTTACTCTTTTGTCTTTGTATGCTAGTAATAGTATTACTTGAGACCAACAAGCGAAAATATTATTGCTTCTGAATTGAGGTTCGTTTTGCTACTTCTCATATATTTTCAGTTAAGAGTCTATCGTTCATCATTTTTTAGTTTTCATACTTTAACCATTTGAGTCCCAAGGCTCGTTGTTAAAATTTGTGTCGAAAAGACCCAAACGGCACTATTGCGCTTGTTTTAATTGATTTCAAAAAACGCTCAGCAGCGCAATAGCGCTCGTCCTAGTTTAAACCGAGTAGATCTAAGCAACGCACAATGTATTACTCACACAGTTCCCATGAAAAAAAAATAAGAACGCAACTGACATGCATCAGTAAAGTTGAGCGCGCTAACTTCGACAAAATACCAGTACACCGTCAGTTGTCCACAGCGGTCAAATATAGTGAGTCTTTTCGACATGTATAGAAATGTGTATGCAGTATGATATGATTGGTTGAAAATAGTGCTTTGACGACTCTATCCTGGACTTCGACGGGAAAGGGTTAAAATTACGTTATGGATTAACAGAGAAAGTACCTTAATTGATTATTGTCCGATGTCTTTTACTCAAAGAACAAGAAAGTCGGGAATGAAAATGAATATTGTGTAAACATTGATACATAACTCGCGTCTAACTTAAATCAGTTTCCTTTATTACATTGTATTACATATTATATGCCTTCCATGATTATTTCTCGGTAGAAGTTATAGAATTGGTACGAATGAAGAACGCAATTCTTAGTCCCCAAAATAGATACTCATCCTTTCCAATTTGTTGAATTAGAGAGAACCGTATGTTGTATGATTGCGAGTTTTCAACGAATGTATATCACAATTTTTTATGTGTTCTCACTTGTATGTGTAATAAACATCGTGGTTTTTAATTAGAATGTATGGGGATATAATTTTCCAACCCATGCACACACATTCATAGATATTTTGGCACTGCGTTCATGCACATACTTTATTTCTTACACATGTACATGTGGTGACACAAGCATACCCCTCGTTGCAATAATAATTATAATATCTATCTGAGTTAATCTAAAGATTTATCAACTTTTTAACCACATGGTTTGGAATTTAATTCGGGACTACGCTGGCCAAAAGCATCTATTTAATTTTTCTGTAATTAGTTTGGAAATATCTTTAATAAAGTAATAAAATGAAACGTTTATTGTTTTTGTTAACACATTACGGTACGGGCTGTTTGCGCGAAAGTTGATGCGTATAGCCGGCATGTTTTAAGGTTTTCGAACATGTTGCATCGCTTTACAAATATGGTTATAAAATATTTATATACATTGTAACACATATTTATCTATCGCCGACATTTAATGCATAATGCATAAAACCCTATTTATATGTATCCGGCATTTTACTATTAATTTCAATGACAACTGATAATGACTATACTGAATCCCAGTTTAGATTGCCAAAATCTCGCGCAGTCACCTCTACCTTTACTTCCCACATTAGTGTTAAACATTTCAAGTGAATTTCAAGTTCAACATTTCAGATTCTTCATTAGATTCTTCAAATATGTGAGGTACCAAAGTATTCTTTTACATTGCTCCAAATTATGAAAATCCTGTCTTTTCTTCACAAGCACTCTTCTATTGTATACAATCATTTTAATAAAAAACGGCTTCTAATGAGTGTTCGTTACTAAGCATTCTGATATATGAGCCGTTTATTTTGGAAAATCGACGTAGGCCACTTTCAAAATAAACGGTGCATATAAGTTTATATACTTTTGTAAATAAGTCTTAAGAATTTCAAGAATCGAATGTTAACATTGACAAATGTGGTAGAAGAACGAACAAGGTACATTAATTTCTAATAACTGTGAATATAGCCACACTTTTCTGTATTTGGAGAAAAAATATCTTATTCCCACACCAAATATCAATCTTATTCTTGCGGAGTCGCACATGAGCAATATATATTCAATATTCTCTTACGACACTTTATCATTCCATCTCAAACTTCCAAAAGGGATGGAATTTTTGTGCCACTAAGTTTGTGCTCTTCCTTACACTTGATAGTCTCATGTCGGCAATTCATAAATTACATAATTAAACCCGCACATTATCTGTCTAATATACCATCACACATAAAATTGCATGATTTCAATCTGTTTACTGTGTTAACTACATATTATAGGCGAAGTGCAACGTATTATATTTAGTAAACATCACTGTTATGAACTTTGTAGCATTTCAAAGAAACTTATTAACAGACACTTCTATCACTCTGAATAAATAAAATTACCGAGTAATTTATTTACTATAAAAATTCAAATTATGCTTCTAGGTCTATTTTACAAGTCAGTTTGTTTATTCAAAAATACTTACATTGATCGTTCATCTTTATAGTACAAATGAAAGGAAAATAAATAAGAGGTCACACAGTAAAGATTAGTGTGCTAGAAAATTGTTTTTACATATATTTATGTCATGTAACGTCTGACTTAGACCATTAGTGCCTACAGGGGTCGTCCTTATTTGTCGACCTCGGAAGTTTTATGTTGCACCCCCTAAATCCGTTCCAATATCAAAATAATAAATCTGTAAAATCTTAACTCCATCGAATAACGGGAAGGGGTATCTCAAGAGCATTCTTTATTGTTCATAAGCACGTGGGCAGGCAGCATACCAGAACTCGCAGCACCGGCTATGGTTGCATACAATTTCTATTTTATTTAAAAAAGATACTTGTTATAAACAGTTATTATATATATTATTTTACCACGGACATGAAGTAATTTAAACGACAAATTTTTAAAACATTTTCTGTGTCTTCGTAAAGATGATTAATATTGATACAACGGAATTTACCACGTATGTGACGAACTTAGAAATCAGAAGGATGTTCCAATATTGCCCATTTAATAAACCGCATACACTAATATTCATTTGATACATTATAAATAAATCGTTTACTGCCTATTATAATCATTGTGATGGGCTCTATTTTTACCATGGCATTTTTGTAGTTATCTCCAACGTTTGTTAGAAACAGTATTTTTATTTTCGTCACACGGGCGAAAAAATAGTTCCGAATAAATGTAAATCTTGTATTAAGCCGTGCTATAAGAGAAGTCGTGATAGAATTCTCTGTAGCAATTATCTTACAGATTTTTTATAGAATTCTCAATCTATGTTGCCCTGCCCCCCTCCCGTGAAAGTTTACAAGAATAAATACGGGTTTGACGATTTAATGTTTTAGTTTTCGAGTCATTGATACATTTCAAAGAAAAAGGAGATACGAAATACCTTAACTAGTATTCGAAAAGTAATAAGCACAGAGTATCTGATTTGAGAAGTATCGTTTAAGTCTAATGTGCATTATTTTATGACCTTATTAATTGTCCATTTAACTGTATGGTGTGAAAATCTGCAGTTCTCAACTCGGCCATGGAAATCTTAATACAAAGAAATGTCTCCGCATATCATCATGATGTTTATACATTCGGCGCAAGTGTGAAAAACAAATAGAGATTTTCTTTGGCAAATATGCAAACCTGAATTGTTTTCTGGTAGAAACAATATCACTTGTTACAATTGACTTGTATCTGGCAAAATAATCTATAAATACGTTAAAAATACAATACAATCAAATTTCTTGCATAAAAGGATATTAAAGCCATTACTATTTCCTATAATAGCCATTACTATTTCCTATAATAGCCATTACTATTTCCTTCCTATTATAAGCTGCTTTATTTAAAACGTTGAATGCCATGGCGGTCACTTGTGACCGTCGATACCAATATTACTGAAACCCGAATTAAATATGTCGCTAATATCCGTAAAATTTGGAATATTTTTAACATTACGATAACGATGCATCGTAGAGCGCTTAAACAGTTTTATTTTCGTCGTGAGGTATCGTATAACACGGATTTCGACGTGGCGCTCAACGTGTTAAGATTACTCGTCATAGCTTGTTAGGAAGAGCACGGTTTCATAAAATGGTTGATTATACATTGTACTTCCGTATGTGTTGTTATTATGCAGGGTGCGTTAATAACTATTAGCATATAAAATGACTATCTATATATCGATTTTAAAATAAACTGTTTCATATGATACATGATAACACATTCTAGTTTCAATATTTTATTTCTGTATTATATGATCTTAATAAACAATTGCATAAAACGATTTTACTGCAGTGTCGAGTGAATAGTTAGTAGTAAGTCAGCAAGAAGTATATTGACCTATTGATTTCATACATGGTTTATTTTAGAGTAGTCTACTATACTTCTGAATACAAGATTTTGAAAAGAGGGTATTTAATTTAACCCTTTGCATTTTATTTTCAATCGCTACTCAGTTTATGGCGGCAACTCGAGTGCTGACTGAGAGGCGACATTAATTGTAAGAATTTCTCCAATTATATTTTGTTATTTGAAAGTTAAATCCCCAACAACTGGACTCAATTTGAATGTCGCCTCTTGATTACAAAGGGTAATGCACGTCCCGTTTTCCTAAAATTTGACGATATATTTCAATTTTATATTCCGATAATGAAGAAAATCTTCGACTATGCAGAATTTGTAAGCTTTCTTTTCTACCATGTTCAACACTGAACAGTACTTTACATTTTACATACTCGCTGATACAATATTTTATCTTTTTCTTAAGTAATTGAACATATTTCCGCTTTAGGTGTTGTTTGGCTAACTATTTCGTTAAATCTCTACGCATAGGAATTATTTTTTTAAATGTTTAGGATTTTTCTATTGTTATGAAACAAATACTGTACGATGAACTTTTTAATTGTTTAACCCTTCGAGTACTGTGGGCAAATATATCCGCCCGGAAGAAACTGTCATTGTCGCTAACTGTACATTTATCTGCTCACAGAAATCAGAAATTAGTCTCGCGATTATTTAGTACTTTCACTACGAATAAAATCTCGCGAATATTTACGCAGCGTTGACAAAGTTTATAATTTTTAAAGTATTATAAGGTGACAAAAAATATAAGATAATTTGTGATGTGTTTTTGATCACGATGATCAACCTCGATGACAAAACTGGACTCGATGACAAAACTGGAATACTTAGGGCATAGCTACAACCACTGAACAATTTAAGAAGGAATAAAAAGTTACGGCCATAGCGCTTATTACTTTTAAATAAGCGCCGATCATATTGAATTCTCAGTTGCGTCGTGTTTCGTACTCTAAGGGTTAAATTTGAATGCACACAAGCATGACTCCGAATGGATTATTTTATTCCACACTTGGATCGTGTAACCACCATCATAAACGAACTTCAGACTTATTTTTTGATCTTGGAAAATTCACTAACGCGCCTGTACCTTCTTCTCTTCTGTTCTCTCTCTTTATATCGTTGTTACAGAGTTGTTATCAAATTCATTAACTAACATTTTCCTGTAACAACCACAGCTTCTCCAATAGATGGATAACATAAAGTTGCAGCAACAAATACAAAAAGGAGTTTTTGATAAAAAATATAGATAATCAATTTTACCTCTATAACAATGATATGTAAGTAGATACGGTGATAGAAAAAAGTCTGGTTGTCTTAATGAATTAATTTCTAAAACATATTTAAAAGAAATTTAATTCAGAGATTTTCAATAAATCTTTTTTAAATCATTTCCTAGTACTCACTTCGAATATGTTTCCCTAATACTTCATTAAATACACGGAAATATAGAACTTTATGAATTGCGCGCAGCAATGAACATTCAATTTTGTGGTGCAAACGTTAAACATTAGAGAAATTAGCTAACAATAGGATTCCCCGTGAAACAATCGAAGAAGAAGTTAAACATCTTTTTAATTTTATAACCAAAGCTAATTGTTTCAACTGAAGTGTAGTTTGCTTTTGGAATCCATCAGACGTTTGTAAAACTTAAAACCAGTTTTGCTAACAATAAGTTAAAATATTGAAAAATGCATTTCTTTGAAATTTCCGCTTTAATATTTTGTGCTAGTTCGTTAATATTTAGAAAAAGTGGAACTCCAATAAGCCTGATATTTTGGTATCGTATACGTGCGTAAAACTAGAAAAGAGAGTAATATTGAGATATTAATTGTCTGTATACAGCGATACAATTTATGTAGTGTAACAACGGAACCGTTGTTTTGAATAGGGAAAATACTAGTTTAAGAATCCTAATGTTACCTTCTCATTTCATTTGCTCATATCGCATTTGATATTGAACTCACAATTACTTTGAATGCGGGAGCTGGAATTGTATCTGAATTATGTGTAGTTTCTAAATCAGTGCCAATCGGTGTGTTCGATCCGTACGTTACAAACGAATTAGAAAATAAGACATTTTTTCGGGCGAGAAGCGTCCACAAGAGAACGGTATTTGCGAAATGTACTTCAAGAATTGGTTCCGATCAATTCACACTAGATAGCCGTTGAAGTGCAACACGGGGCAAGAATTTGTACCGGCAGAGCAGCCGCCACAATCTCAGCAACTCCACGATAATAGACTAGATAAAGATCCTAATAATAATAGAGTAAATTCTATGCTATACCTCCATTCGGTTAAGGAACCTAAATACACACATGGAATCGTAAACGACCGACTAATCGCAACCGCGTGTAAGAACGTTTCGTTATTACTGCTTCGCGCATTTCTCTGTCATCTTGTGCGAATTGGTCATAAGGGTGTTTGTTAAGATACTCATATAGGTTAGATCGGTTAGTCGCGTTCAGCTTGAGTTAAGTGGGTCAGTACGCGTATGTTGTCTTTAGTTGGGAATTCGTGTAGGTTTTTATGCAAAGCGGAAAATCTGGTTAGATTGCTATGAAAGTATTTTTTGGTGCGTATCTTCACTAATCTAAGGTGATACTGTGCAGGATAGGTGTAAAGTCAAAAAGTGGAAATATTCAAATTAACTAAAGTTTCTATTCTGTGTAATAAGAAGGAACTCTTACGATAAATATTAAAGCATCCCCAGTATCTGGCTTCATGGAATCATCTAATACATGTTATTCGAGCTCATTTTCTACGCAGCATAGTACATCTTTCATAATATTTTTCCCAGCTTTCCAAATTATAGGTTATATAGCGGAACACTATTCTTATACGCATGTAATAATTATAATGAAAACCTTATCGTATGGTTACATGAGTGTGGTATAATTCTTCTATAATTTTATGCTATCTTCCATTTTTAAAATAACATAAGTTCTAATTTCGCAATTAAAGTACAATTTTTCAATATACCTCTTTATTATGGAAAAATTAAAATCTCTTTATAGCGTGATCTCGAATACTACGAAGGCCTTGCAGTTTCTGGAACAATTATTAGAAAGGTCTCTTAAAAACGGAATGCTATGTTGAATTAGAAGTAGATTTAATGCGTTGTTCATTAATAACTAATTACATCACAGTTCGAAAGTAATAACTTGGTAGCTGTAAAACATGTTTTATTATTTGAAAAAGAATCAGAAGAAAATAAAGATTTTAAAGCGTCGATAATAATAATAATGAAATCGCGAAAATTAGAATCAAGTGTAATGAATATAAGGTAGTATTTCGGGCATAGATGCATTCTGAAAACTATTTCTTAAGTCGCTTTGAACAACTGGAAGCATCGAGTGGTTTCGCTTAGTAACTTTTGAATCTCGACTCTGATTTTGTTTTGCGTATAAATTAAAATATGAAGAATGAACGGACCTAAATTTGCTGATTCTTATGGATTACATATTGTGTTTGAAGAGGATAGTGGGGATGAGTGTCAGATATCCATCTGAGAAAGTTATAAAATCTTGCGCTGTTAGCAAGCACCCTTACCTATTTATAATAGGCTGTTCAGAAAAGAATATTGCAAAAAGAAAACAGTAAATGTCGAACACAGAATGTAAAAGAAAAAAAAACGAAACACATCTAGCGAATACTCGCGAGAGTGATGGTATACAGGTTCACTAATATCAATGTACCTACAGTTCTATTTCCAGAGTCTCTGGAAAAAGCAATTCCAATCAGATCCATTGTACAATATTGTTGCGAGTATTGTCCGCTCATATGTCGTGTTGTACTTGTCGCTCTCACACGCGCGTTACTGTAAGTACTGAAAGCGAAGAGGACGTACGTATTACAATTCTACAATTTGATTACCTTAACATAATACAAGTATTAGGTATTAATTTAATTCGAGAAAAAAGGCGGACGGTTATCTCAGCCCCTCTACCGATCCACGGTGGTGAGGCTGAGTACCGAATATAAATTCCCAGACCCCGAATGGCCTGTACGTTGGTGAGTAGCGCCATGCTGATTCATGAGACGATCTCTTATTGTCGCTTCTTACTAATAATGCCGTTTACGGCAGGTAGAAATCAAGTTTACTTTTGAAAGTATGTGTGAGAATATATTCATCCTTGGAGGTATGGGTACAGGAAATGAAGCAGTGATCTGTAAGTAAGACTTAATGCGAATTGCCAAGAAACGAAACTGTTAGAATCCAGCCACGGAATTGTTACTTGTTTTATCGATTCTCGAATTTCCTCTTTGTATCCAATAAACGAGGAACGAGCTTCATTTTCGAGATCTTACCTAGTGATGTGATCAGAGGAGTATGTAAATGCAATTGCAGGGTATTTTGTTTGTCTCTGTTCATTTAACTCTATAATAACACTGAATAATATTAATATATCAGTATAGCAGATATTACATTGTATTAATACTGTCACGTATCCGTGATTTCGCCGTCCAGCGATTATCGGCCGCGAGTCTTTGAGCGAAACGTGTGGCGAAACGTTTGATCAAAGTGTTAAAATATATTTAAAGGTTTAATATCAATGAGGAAGATATACGGTATTTTTGACAGTCGCATATATTACCCTTTCGAATCGGTTTCATACAGATCAGTTTCTAGTAACAAACTTTTGTAACATTATACTTGAAATTATGAATAGTTCTGACCGAATATTTCCATCTTATTTACATTACATCCTTCTAAATCTATTTCTTATACTAAATAACTTTTGCTAAATGGAATCGAGACTTTATGAATACCTTGTAGGATGATGCATAACCTTTTTCCTGTTCCATTTCCTATACAAAAAGAACTATCAGCGTTGATTAGACATTGAGATTGAATAATCGAGAATCGTTGGAAGGAATAATTCCAATGCATAAATATTAGAAATATATATCCGACGGTTTTAAATATTCAATGAAGATGTTGATACGGTGAATTAATGTTGATTCTATAAATATCGTGCAACTTAGTTCCTACACGAAAAGATTTGCATCACGAAGTCTCTATCTGTACTCATAAATAAGTGAATTTTGGCAATTTGCAAAATAATAAAGTGTCAACGAGAAAAAGTGAGAGGGTGGCACGAAGCAGGGGAGACAGTATTAGGCGGAATTGTACAGCGTGGCAGTTCCGTTAGAAAAATTCTCTTCAACATTGGATGTACGTATTGAACTCGTTTTCTAAATCGTCTAGAATTCAAGTTAAGGCATTTCGTGCCGTACGTAAATAGTATAATAAAATATTAGGTTGTAAGTTGTTTCATATAGACATGAACATATGAACTTAAGGTGTATGCTGATTGTAGCTTCATTGCCATCGCATTGTCGTGTCAGGCGGAGAGGTGTTGCCACTCTGTAAGTGAACACAACAAAATATATTATTCGTAAAGTTACATTTTTACTTTGTCTCGTGAAAAATCAAAATGAGATCAAATCAGTAAATTGATCAGTCAACATGTATCATGTACCATCTCCCTAGCGCATAACCGGAAGAGCTATACCGTGTTGTAAGTCCTTATAGTATAAAAGCATCTTTAAGACCTTATTATTCTACGCCGGAATTTAGGGATCTCTATAGTCTATATCATTCACGTACAATAGATTGTACCTAACTTCTCATTATTGTCGATTCACTTCTCTTTCCTCTTATGTACTGCGTGTCAAGAACGTTTGTTCTTGCCGAATGTGATTTCGTAAATCAGGGCGGGGTTCTATACGTAAGACCTATCAAAATCTGCATGTTATTAAAGAAATGTAACTTAATATTTGATTGGTTTGTAAATCGCAGCGCATGGACCTGGGAGAATGCCCCCAGATTCACGACTTGGCCCTACGGGCCGACTACGAGGCGGCACAAAAGAAGAAGGACCACTTTTATGATATTGACGTAAGTGCTTTTTTCAATATAGATATTTCATTTATACATCATTGCTCCAATTATTTAACACTAGAACTACCAAACCGGTCAAAATGACTTGTGCACGATTATTCACACATTCGTGCCGATGTAAGTTTTTGGGATTCTTTATCAGAACCGGGCTAACTCAAATGTGAGTCTTTATATACGTTACACTTCGCATTCAAAACGTTTGAGTACCTTTTGACGAAGTTATATGTTGGTGTTTATAGCATTTTTGTCAACATAACTTTATTTAGCCAGATTCCGCGAATTTGATTCGTTAAGTGCGTAACATTCGGCAGAAAATGGCCCGACGCGAATGTGTTAATAAAATTATTCGAGTACACAATGACGTTTCGTTTAAGACTTTATGTACTTTTATTTTATACATGACGCGTATAATTGAATTGAATTAACTTAACACCTTTCAACCATAATTTATGTATAAATCAATGTTTAAGTATAACCGAGTATATGTTCGGTAGTTCCAGTATTAAGTATAATAAATATATGATATACAATAGAAAGTCGCATATCTTGAAAATTGATTGCCTGTTCATTAAACTGCCTAGGCTTCAGTTTACTTCAAACATTTTTAATTATCATTGCATCCAATAGAATTGGAAATTTATATCGGAAATATGAAATGATAATAAAATCCGGAAATGATTTTCAAGGAACTTAGTTTAGTGTTCTTTAACACAGTTGCATCGTGTTTATTGCAATTTGATATGGACGCTTATAATTTAAATTGAGTTGCTTCTATTTTAAATACGTAAAATTTATGCTTCGATTTTATAGATTTTTCAAAATAGATATGAATTTGCTTCACAGTGGATTCATGGATTGTACTATAATCATACAATTTCGCTTGCAGAATAATACAACAGCAGAATCATTGATATATATTTCGGTATTTTGATCTCTTAAACAATTGCAGGATTTTTATTGCCCGCCAGAAATCTAATACTATAATACTATAATAATCTAATTTTCGCAGACCTCTTAATAAAACGTTATCCATATCCGGTAGAGAAAATACATATTTTACCGAATTCTTTGCTATTGTAAAATATTGACAAAGATAATAATTTTGGAATTTCTTGAAATTTCTATTTCATCATATTTTACACATCTTTTATAGTTTGCATAATAGCTTATTATACTTGATAGAGTAAATATAATACAATTTAACTCTGGGATATAATTCCAGTGTATTCCAATTCTAGGATTTTATTCATAATTTCTTTCGGGTAAATTATATTTATAACTACTTAATATTTGCCACGTGTTTAACTCCACATTTTATACAATGGGGTACATTAACTTGTAAGCTGTAATTAAAGTAAAAGATTCCATAAACATTCAACTGAATCTAGACTTCTTTCACTATCGTTTTTTATTATGTCAGTTTTCTTCGATTTCTTTATGCTACGACAATATAACCGCGGATACATTTGAGTCAATTATCTTTGAGACTGACGTTTTTAAAGTTGAATGAACTCTTGCACAGGTCAATACACTGAGGTCGCCGACATATGTACAGCTTTAAGTCACTATCTATTGAAGTTGAAATTCTAACATTTACCAGATTTTGTAGGTATATACACTACTACCGGTCAAAAGTTTGGGATCACTTGCTTTGTCTTCATTCTAACGTTTAAAGTAAACGTTAGAATGAACATTAAAAGTAAATCGAATATAAAACCTTTGTCCATTTCATAATTTTACCATTAATATTAAACTATTTTCTTGCCATGCAGACACGTATTGTATTGGCACCTGGGTGTAATAAGATTTTGTTACCTTTAAAATCGATCCGGTCCGTTTATTGCTATCGGTCGGTTTTTAGTTTCCCCACGAGAAATTACTTTACTACAAGAAGGTTGGCGAACTATGCAGCAAGAAACATTACACAAACTTGTTGGGGTATGTCAAAAATATGTAAAATAGCAATAATGAAAAAAGGGGGATACTGCGACGAATCGCGTATTAAGCGAAATGTATAATTAATATAGAATAAAATATACGAAATTTATGAGACTCTTCTATCTTTTAATATCAACATGCATCGACCTACAGATATACCCAAAGAAAAGTATCCCGTTCCATTTTATAGACAAGATATTTAATAATTTGCTTAATGACAGTAAATGATCCCAAACATACGACCGGTAGTGTACGTTTTGTAGAAAAACCTTTAACATTAGGGTTACGGGACGCGTCATTTTAACGCATTTCGGATTTTACATCGAAAAATTACAGAAATCGTTTTCATTTCTCTCCTACCATTTATACTGACTTTTATCCATTTAACGAGACAAATACATATTCAAATTCATTTTCCTCTAAGCCTTCTAATCTCGAAATTCTTTGTGTGGTATTCTCAAATAATCTCAAATTTACCTAGTAAACCTAGTAAACCTAGTATTAATAAATCCGCTTAACTTGTTTGATGGCATGATAACACTGGTGTTATGTTTACTTGATTACACTGAATTAGTATTAACCTCTTAATACGTTCGCTCGAATTAACTCGAGCGGACGATTGAAGATAAATGTATCTTGGCTCTTTTATGCTTTTTAACAAAGAAATTTATTCGAAATGCAGAAGTACAATTGCAGACAGCGGGTGAAGTTTGCAAGTAGTATAACGTATACAAAGTTGTTATACAACCCTGATAAACAATTGCGTAACATTATAATATTGTGATGGTACTTTTTAGTAATTTTGATTCCTAAATTAATTGACATATGATTATATTTCAAGGCCATGGAACACCTGCAAAATTTCATCGCCGATTGCGATCGCCGTACAGAACAAGCTAAGCAACGTCTCGCTGAAACTCAAGAGGAATTAAGCGCAGAAGTAGCAGCGAAAGCGAACAATGTCCATGTTCTCGCGGAAGAAATCGGCAAAAAGCTAGCCAAAGCTGAGCAATTGGGCGAAGAAGGTTTCGTGGAGGAATCAATGAAGCTTATGGGTGAGATTGATGAGCTAAGAAAGAAAAAAAATGAAGCTGAACAAGAGTATCGCAACAGTATGCCAGCGTCCAGTTACCAACAGCAAAAGTTACGTGTCTGCGAAGTATGCAGCGCGTATCTTGGTATCCACGACAACGATAGACGACTAGCAGATCATTTCGGTGGGAAATTACATCTTGGTTTCATTAAAATCCGAGAGAAACTGGCAGAGCTTCAAAAAACAGTCGAAGAAAGGCGTAAAGAGAAACGTGAGTCATTGCTGGATAGGCGAAGAGACAGAGACAGAGAGGATCGCGATAGAGATCGCGATCGTCGTGGAGGATTGGGTTACAGAGAAAAAGACCGTGAACGTGATCGCGAGCGCGATAGAGATCGTGACCGTGAACGCGACCGAGATCGCGAGCGCGATAGAGATCGTGACCGTGAACGTGATCGCGACCGTGGTCGTGATCGTGAACGAAGAGATAGAGACAGGAAAAAGTCGCGATCACGGAGTCGAAGTCGTGGAAAAAGGTAAGTTGCATTCGATATGAATATTAACCCTTTATAGCTTAATGTAACTTTCAAGGCACATACTCGTCTATCCTTATCTTCCGTTTCATTACATTTTTTTGTCACCTTTTTCAGGGTGTTTAAGTAATAATTTCATTACTATTTTCATGTGATGTAACTTCCTTGAAATCGCGTTTAACTAGATTTACGTTCTACGGTTTCCTTTAAGACGCGAACAAGAGTTATAAAAGGTTAATGTTCTCAGTAGAATTCAAACTACTATTACGTTCTGGAAAGAAGACACTCGTAACATTCAATCACGTGGTCTCTCCCATTGGTTACATTTAGGATGTTCTTCATCTTCTTTCTTTCCAGAACCCTATAGTATTATTATTTTTACGTGACCTTTATTTGTTGCAGGTCAAAAAGGTCTCGCAGCAACAGCCGCAATCGCCGATCTCGTTCACGCCGTAGCGGATCAAACGATCGGAAAAGATAAAATTAATTCACGTTTTGATCACTGTGCCCGAGGATTTAGTTCGAAAGGATACACGTGCTTGTTGTGCACATCACGCGTAAAAAAAAGAGTTTTTCGCAAACAACAGTGTCGCGCTCATTGAAACATCATTTATTATAAGAATAATAATCGAAATTGAACCAAGATTTGTACATTATTCGTCTCTTAATCAATTGATATATAAGATTACCTTTATGTAAAGTTAGGCACATTCCTGTTAAAAATTCTGAACAGGATTGAATTCAAACAATTATTACACTTATATTATTCAATCTTGATATACTTTTAAATTAATTATATTCTGTATATAATATTAGTTAGAATGTAGCTCCATATACTTGGAGATGTTACATATTTATAATGCTATTACACGATTTATGTAATTATACGATCATAACAAATGAAGGTACGTTTAAAAGTATGGATGCTTATGTGAGTTTGTGTAATCTAATGATACTAGCTCACCAGCAGACGAAGATTTTAAATATGCTATGAAACATTTAGAAAATGCCCGGATGCCGGTAAGTGAAGAATATAAAATAGGATTACTTAGCAAAAACATGCAAAAGTAAAATAATATTAACACGTTGAACGCCATGACGGGCATCGTTGACTACGGATGCCAAAAATAATAAAACTCGAATCAAATGTATCACTAGTATTCGTAAGATTTTCAATATTTTTAACGTTACAATAACGATGTAAAGTAACCCATGTTTAGTTTTATTTTTAGACGGTATCTAGACGTTACGGACGCGTATCGCGAGGTATCGTATAACACGAATTTCAGCTTGGCACTCAAAGTGTTAAACAGGTCAGTCGCGGATAGATGTTCTGGACATTTAAGAATATTGTTTTTCATAGCTACTATATATGAATATAAATATAAATAACCCTCGTACAACGCGGTACTTATATGATGCGACTTCGATATAACTTGCGTATGTAATCCGAATCTTGCATAACCCGGCCTTTTTCGGAAACCCAATTCACGCGTTATACGCGGGTTAAATGTACTAAGTTTAGCTTACAAATGAAGTAATGAATGTCCAGAGAAATAAATGAATTTGCAGAAGATATAAATAGATTCATTTGAAATTAGATTACATAATTCTTAGAAAAACATTTTTAAACCCTACTAAGACGGTAGCATTAAATAAAATATGGACCGTTTATTTTGAAAATTGCCTAAATCCATTTTTCGAGAAAATTAGGTTCATTTTTAAAACGTTACAAAGTAACTTTGTGTAACTATTATAAACGTTAACCAGATTTTTTCGAAAAATGGACTTTGGCCACTTTCAAAATGAACGGCTCGTATACAAAAGTTTCAAACATACAGAAATAAACATTTTCTGACTCAATACAATCAGTCAGTTCTACTATATGGTATGATATGAGATATGTTTAAAATTATGTTAAACTTAGTGATTTGCCATTCAGAAGAGCCATTAATCCTTTCGCGGCGTCAATATTGTTCCATTGAACTGGTCGTGATATCGTAAATACAATACATGTTTGTCGCGTGGACAGTTTCTTCTCATTTCCAGTGCTATTTTACTCGCGTGTAAAGTCTTAATAAAAACATTTTCCAAATTAACCCTTTTAGCACCGAGCGAAAAGAGCGTACCTAGGCGAAGAATACCGGGCCGAATCGACGAATTTGTAGAGGTTTGCGAAAATGCTCGTAAAAACCAAAGTAGGCGTGATATTTACAAAATTCAAAAAGCAGCATATTGCGAAATGGATGGAGAATAAATCGATACCAATGGAGTTTCGATATTTATTAAAAATCAGAAGAATAACATAAATGTAAGACATCATGAAAATCGTACAAAGTAATTTCTCTTTTTCAAAACGTAATTGCATATAGAAAAAATCATCGTTTGGTCATCGCTTTATATATATCTGGTAGTATAGTGTATAGACATTGCATTTTGCAATCATTTGCAATGAAACAGCTGGTGTCGACGGATATCCGAGGGATATCCCGTGTCCCGTTTCTATCTTATCTCTATTCTACAGGGTGCGCCATCTCAATCGGGTCAATGGAAATGTTGAATAACTTTGACAATTCTCAATAGATTTCAAAAAGTTCTGTTGTTTTATTAAGCTTACTCTTTTACAATTTATCTCACCTAGTTTACGAAAACAATATCAATTAAATGGCCGCCCTTATTGGTGAGACATAAGTAAGCTCTTTTTCTGGCATTTTCCATCACATTGGCCAGCGTCTCGGGCGATATCGCTGCCATTTCGGCTCGAAACAACATAGGATATAACAAAAAGTTGATCTAATAAACATTTTTTCACTTGTGTTGCATCGAATATGAACCATTTTAACATTTTATGAAGTTATACTTAAACACAGATCTCTTGTGATGAGTATAATAAGGCTCTAACGGAGGCGCAACGATATATCGTCGTTGGTATTTTTGGCGAGTGCACCGAACGACGATATATCGTCGTTCGGTGCTAAAAGGGTTAAGTAATAAATCTTCAATTTTTAATTCTTTATTGAAAGTTACATTGAAACAATAATATACAACAATTTAGTAATATGCTTTAATGTGAAAGATTTCAATGGGTGGATACCGGATATAATCGGCGTTAACCGCGAAAGGGTTAAAGTGTCGAGCATGGGTTCTTATTATGTTATCAGATTCCTATTCAAAGATATCTGAATCTTTACTTCAATTAATGTTATACTAGTATTATAGATTTCTATTTTGGATTTTATAATTCTAAAAGTGTATTCACAGAAACTGCTTACATATAACTAACAGTAGTTATCTTGTTTCTTACCTTTTTCACATTAACTATTTTCTTATAGAATCATGGCAAAAGTGAATTTTTTACATATAGCTTTCGGAACATCTATTAAGAATGAAATTAGTCTTCTTCTTATAGTTTTTAGTGCTAATTAAATATGGTTTTATATGTCGTACAGTTCAATCTCATTTAATGCATCAGGGGTACCGGAAAGTAATCAATTCGGAAATTGAGAATTTTTTCATATCGAAAGCTGAGAATTGAATTTTTTTCAAAAAGGAAATTATGACTGGTGAATTGCCGGTTAATAATCATAAATAACGACGAGGATTATCTAATAGAATAATGTTAAATATGAAAAAATAAATGCAGTTTCATAAAGTATATGAAAAATAATTGATTACTTTCCGATCCCCTAATAATATAATTAAAAAAATTTGTTGTATAAAAAGCAATACGCTTGCACATAGTCGTTCGAGATAATGAGAGCATTTTATCACACGTTACATCGACCAATTGAATTATCAAAATTACTTTATTTCTCACAATCTTGTGAGAAATACTTATTTTTTTAAAGACTCATATACTCACATAAATATACGGGCAACCCTCGCATAACGCGGGGATTAGGTTCCACAGAAACGTCGGGTTATAAAAATCGCATTATGCGAGACTAGGATTACATACAACGTGAGTCCACGCGTTATATCGAGGATTGCAACAATTTCTGAGCCGCGTTGCACGAGGGTCACCGGTAATGTTAAATAGGTACAAATTCTACTTCCGTATTAAACTTACATTTATGCCTCAGCTTCTCCATGTTGGAAAATGAAAACACAGACCTTTGCAGTACATTTGTATTAAGATTATTTACACTTTATTAATATTAATAATTCTTGTATTTTGTAAGAAGTTAATGATTTCTACACGTTTTCAGGATCTCATATCAAAGATCTTTAGTCTACGTTATCTTGGAAAATGAGTTTTACGTATCCTGGTGTTCCTTCAAGGGGCACAGCACAGAATGGACAAATCGCAATGTAGCCATTTGTACCATGCGGTATCGCCACTTTCTCCCAATACCTGTAAACAGTCGAATATATTATGGCACTGCTATAATACATCAGTATATATGCATATGATAACATTTCATTATTATTTGTGTAGTCTTTATTATTATTATTATTATCACGTTGGTCCATAAGTTCGTGCGATTTCCATTTCATAAAAAGAAAGGAAAAATAATTGTCCTCTTCATAGAAGATTGTCCCCGACTACCCCGAGCATTTTAATACATATAAAAATATGTTTTATACTCCTACATTTATAATTCAGTAATTATGATGTGGATTTGCGAATTGTAAAGAAAACCTTTACAGAATGTTGCATAAATATAAATACTAACTTGACAGTTTTTTCAGTAGCCATGTGTCCACAAGGCCTAAATGCATAAGTAGGTGGGCCACTATCAACGTAAAATGCAGGTTCGATTCCCATTGAAAGTTTGACTACAGAGCCAACAACAAGACACATCGGACACTTCCTGGTCGCTTTGTCTTTCTCTTGACCCCAGTCGTGGTGACCTTGTACGTGCCCACATTTTAAATAAACGTATGGCTGCTGCTGAGCCGAATCTGTAGCCGCTTTACGCGGTATAACTAATGTATTTAAGCCGACAGGACACTGCGGTCTTCCGGCATTTATAGCGTCAACTAATTCCTCCAAGTCGTGTTTCGTCTATAAATTCCAATTAAAGTATGCACATAAATCTCTTGACATTGAAACAGTCTATGCGTTTACATTAAATTTATTAGGTGCATGCAAAAGATTGTCTTTCCAAGCTACTGAACTACAGAACATATACTCAGTTACGCTTACACATTGATTTATATATAAATTATGGCTGCAGGATTTAAGTTAATGAATGCATTCAATTATTCGCGTTATGTGTATAAAATAAAAGGATGTCAAATCTTAAACAATTCGCCGTGGTATATTTGAATAATTTCAGTAAACATGATAGTCATGTTTATCCCCTTGGTAGTTCTAGTGTTAAACACCCAAAAGGTCAGACGATAACAATAACATTTAAAGCATGTGTGTATTACCGGAGATTTTGCTAAGCCTTCCGCTGATCGCCACAATAATGTGGCACCACATAGATCGATAAGTGTGCCATCCTGCAAAATATTGTTTTCATCTTCAACCACGTTTCCTTTTTGTTGAGAGCTTCGGCTTTCTCTTAGTGAAAAAACGCCACCCCCTACGCTGACTTCTCGCCAGAAGCCACACTGAGCTTCGCCGCCACAAAACTGTCCACGTGGATGCATTATCAGTACACCGTTTGTCGTGAGTCCATCAATCTCACGATTTTCTTGCCATTTTGTCGCTTTCTCCTACGAAATACAATCAACTCTTACCATTACTACCAAATACCATTTAATACGTAATTTAAGCGTATATATTTCCTTTTTTTCAAATATACCAAAGTATTAGGGGTACGGGGAAGTAAACAATTCGGGATTTCTTCAAAAATGGAATTATGGCATTGGAGAATCGTCGGTGAACGATAATAGATAACGATGGGGATTATCTAATAGAATAATGTTTAATGTGATCAAGTAAATGGCGTTTCATGAAGTGTGTGAAAAGTAATTGATTACTTCCCGGTGTCCCTAATACTTCAAATACAAGGAACTATTAATTTCGGATCACAGATTGTTAGTTCCTCACATTGGAAGAATAAAGGAACAATACATGCATCCGTTTCATTGTTTTAGCAACCGATAAAAGATAGCATTAAAGGAAGGCAGTCCTTGATGCAAAACGTGTATTTCTTGGAGTAATATTGCAAACGTAATTAGTGCAAAAAACATCAACAGATATTACGCGTCATGTAAGAAATATCTTACCCCTAGAAAGATATTTCTTGAACTATCAAAACCTGCAGCATATATTCTGGCGATTCTAGAATCCGACCTATCAGCGAGAATTCGACAGGCGAACCTACTGATTGTACTTTGCGCCACACGGCCTTCATTTGTGGTTCCACCATCTCCGGTACCGGCACATGTGTCCATCACAACAAAATCAATCGGTGATTCCGATGAACGGCCAACCTGTAAGAGAACATTTCAAGTCCTTATGATCCAACGAAAAAAAACCCTTCAAATCTTCTACAGATTTTATCTGTATACCGTCGAGTCTCTTTTTAATGCGTTTTTGAGGATATACGGTGAAGCAACAAAGCAAGAAAAAATAAGTAATCCAAGGAATCTAGGAAGTTTTAACAACGTAGTGTGCTTATCCATTTATTTTCGCTCTTTTGATGTTTCTCTGTTAATTAAGAGAGAAGAGAATAAGTCCCACACACGAATAAAGCCTTTCTCGTTTTTCTTCTTTTGCGCTGCTGGCATTTCAAAATATTATCTCTAATTTCACCAAGAAAGCTATATGTTTTTTTGTGCGGTTTGTTTTATTACGGAATTCTGTGAATCGTATCTACAGGATAAAAAGAGACTTGACTGTAATTATATTAGGTGTATGCGAAAGTTTTAGTCTTTCCGAGCTTTTTCCTATTTCATGCAATCGCCTTGAAACTATTGTTAAATAACAATAAACGGCGTTTTAGAACGTTCAATACCAACGTTATGAAAACACAAAACGACGGGAAAATATTTTAATTAAAAATAATTTTATTCGGAGGTTGAATAAAAAGACGAAAACTTTTGCATACACCTAATATAAGAATTCCATAAAACGCAATTCTGTTATTTTGCATATATTAGGGGGACCGGAAAGTATTATTCTAATAATTAATTCGGGAGTGAAGAATTTTTTGGCATCGAAATTTGAGAATTTAAGGATCGTAATTTAACGATGGGGTTTATGTAATAGAATAATCTTTAATATGAACAAATAAATGGAGTTTCTTAAAGTATGTGAAAAATAATTAATTACTTGCCGGTAACCCTAACAGTAGAAATTCAAAGGAACATACACAGTGGCGTCTCGTATTACACGGAAACATAACGCGGAATCTATTCCCTGTGTAGTACGGAAGTCAATCACACATAATGTTTATCATAAAATACATACATCAGTTATCAAATTTCAGGTATAAAATATTAGTAAAACATAATATCTACTATCGGACAACTTCCTCGTTTTCTGAAAACTGTATTAATTGATCGAAAACTACCTACAGAAAAATTAACCCTTTCACTGCGACGTTTTGTAACAAAAAACCATTAACATCGTAAGATGCGATATTACCGTGGCAATAGTTGACACTGAATTGCGTCGATAAAAATAAGAAAAATCGAGGAATTATGGAGATTCAGTTATTCGACACATAATAGTATGTCCCACACTGTATTAATTTACTAAAAAAGTAAATGTGTGGTATCAAGCAAAATTTATTGGTCGAATATATGTGTCTTGCGTATATATTCATGGACATATGAGAGCGTATATTGAAATGCTACGCAGTCAAAGGGTTAAATAAGCTTCAATGATTATTTTCATACAAGAATCCTGGTTTTGACACTAACCTGAAACATATCAGTTTCTTCATCCTCCGTGTATTCCACAATAACAGCTTGTGTTCTGGAAAGTGTGTACGAGATCGAATGTTGCTTCGTGTTAAGAATGGCTTGTGAACTGTGAGGTGTTTTAACGATATAATGTTTACTACGTTTTACACCATTTGACACGGGTCTCTTAAATAGAATAAATTTACTCCTTCTTCTTCCACGATCTCCAGGAGGAAGGAAGCCATTGTACCTAATGATATATCACAACTTTTGTATTCCATCACAAATTCACTATTTATTACATACTTGCATCCAGATTTAACACGTTGAACGCCGTGGCGATCACCGGTGATCACTGATGACAATATTACTAAAACTTGAGTCAAATGTATCGCTAATATTCGTAAGTAGTTCTGTTTTCAGACGTTCTGTACATGTTACGGACACGTATCGCGGGGTATCGTACGACAGGGATTTCGGCCCGGCACTCAACATGTTAATATGCTTACGGAACGCGTAAAAGAAACTCGTGTAAAACTGAAAAACTGATAAGTATTAAAAAGCAGATTTATGGTCTCTTACCCAAGTATAACAAGCTCTCCATATTTTACTAGCTGTTTTGGTTTTTCATGACGGTAACTGTGAGATCGGTGAGGATTAGCATGTGAATGATTGTGATTATGTTTATTACGTGGACTATGGGGTGCACCAACTGTTTCTCCTTCTTCCACAAGTAATGGACTTTCACTACTGCCTCCGTCGGACCTGAAACAACCAAAAATTTACAAGTTTATTTTTTTAATTTATGGTTTCAATTTACAAGTTTGGAGCATGTTAGAACTTCAAAAGAAATAATGAGTTTCTTAACACTTTGTCGTTCGACGACACCACGTTGGTATCGCTTACAAGATGACGGGCAAATGCCGAGGATACGTTACTTATTGTTTTTTCCCAATTTCCTTGTTAGCTTACATTTAGTTATGTATATCCCCGGAATTTCACATAAATCAGGTAACAGCATCAAGAGTTATTGTGATTTTCATGTTTTATTACAATATATTGTAATCGGAATATGAATGATCCCGCGAAAAGTGTCGACGCAGATAAAAGTATTTCTATCCAGGTGCGGACGTCAGTGTTAAGCAAATGAATATTTTATTTATAATATTGTTCTTCCAATTCCAATTGTAAAACATATTAATGTAATGTTATTTTTGCATATAAATGCGATGTTTTTTAATAAAATATTCGCATATGTACGAAAAACTTGTTTCGACCAAAAAGCACAGAGTGTTCCAAATTTTTTAGCGGGACTATATGTGACATTCAGAAAAGTATTACTGTTAATTGTTACTTATTACTGTAAACATAATAGACAATAATTAAAGCTTACATAATAAAAGTGTAACAAAGCCAATTAGTACAGTACAGGATCTGTCGTTGGATACTTTCTTTATACGTACGCAACATACTTCGTAAACTGTTGATTAAGAATTTTCGACAGGAACAATGCATTTTCGAAAGGATTAAATTTACAGACTGATCTCTTTACATACTGCGATGTCTTTTATCAATTATAGAAATAGTTTCTATAGTTCAATTTGTATCTCTATCGAAAACCATTTAATAACATTTGAACACAAAATTAAGATTTATGTCGATAATAGTAAGTCCTGGAAATTATAAGAATGGTAATGTTAAAGTTCGCTGCTGTGCGAATATTTTTTACACTCAGTGTACGCTGCACACACAGAACACACAGCGCGCGCATGCGTGTTTACAAACACTGTCAACAAAAGTAATTTTATGATTACCTAGCCTATGTTCTATGAACATTGAAATTTTAAACGAAGAAGTATCTAATTTAAATTCTACAGAATTATCAATTTTTATTTCCAACTTTGCATTTCCTATCATAAACATAAAAAAATCATTTCAACGTCAACATACGCACGTTTGCTTATCACTAGCAGTACATTTTTTAAGAGCTAGTAGTAAATTTAAAGGTGACTACGACTATTCTGCAATTACGAATATTTTTCCATAAAATTAATTTCTTTGTCAGAAGTATTCAATAGCTAATTTATAAAAATACAAAAAACGTTTTAATAGATTGAAACGAATTGATTTAGTATTCACTATAAAATAAATCCTTAATCATTAGTTCTAACTGCGAATTTAGTTTACTGCTTGTATTACAAAGCATTAAATGTTCGTTGCATTTTCATTTCCAACTTTGCATCTACTAGCATAAACAAGCAATTTTAGTTTCGACATACAGTGAGCGTAAAAAATATTCGTACAGCAGCGAATTTTGACAAACACCTCATAGAGCTTTGTTTCCGCATGAAACAGGTTGTGAATATTTCCACAAAGAATGTGGATGAATGATATTTCTTTGTATGAAATCATTGCGAGGATCTCTGAAAATATGTACATACCACTGGTTTGTTGAAATGTTTTATGTACATACCGCTTGTTTGTTAAAATGTTTTAAATAAACAAAGTTCTACGAGGTTTTTGTTAAAATTCATTGCTGTATGAATACCTTTTGAACCCCCCTAGATTTCTGTAAAATCGAATCACAGGCAAACTTTGTGACCACTGAGAAATATGCTCAGCCACATTGCTCAATACTCCACTTTGAGTGGTGTTCATAAACCGATTTATGTTTACAACTTCGTTAAACATTTTGAAAGACAATCTGTTGACCTGGTATTAATATGGAACTCGGGGAGAACGGGAGCTAAAGGTATTCAACAATTTACATTCCCATGTTGATCATGCTAAGCGCAGCATAAACGAGTACAATAAATATGCTCATATTCTGTCACGAGTTTCCAATTCAGTACGTTCTTGTAAAAAAAACGCAGGAACATATTTTAATTACTAAACGTCATGCCGATTCAGGCAAATTGAAGAAATATAATCTCATCGTTGTCCTTCCATTGTTATAATAAATATAGTAGGTTCTCATATCATATGATAGGCGTGCAATGCAGTGTTGCATAACACGGTAAAAAATAGTGATGTTCATCGTAGTCCAAGCTAGGGAAGTTTTAACCCTTTGCACTCCGTAGGCTCCCCAACGGCGGCACGCATTCGCAGCAGTTACATTCAAATTGAAATCATCTATTTGTCACGCAAATTGAATTAATAAAATGAAAGATCGTTTTTAATTCGTTAATCGGTGTGACGAAACGCCTTAGAATCAGTCCTCGTTTATAACCGAAATATTCTTCGAGGGCAAAGGGTTCAATGAAAAGTTACTAAGCCACGCATAGAATACTATTCAACTTCCTTGAGTGTGTGTATATACAGGTAAACCTCCTATAATACAATTGTACTTAAACTACGACCATAATTTGTTAAAGCAACAATTGTTTACACCTTTACACATCAGTACACCTTTTTCTTAAAAAACAAATGTTGTAATCTTATAAATATTATAAAGCATATGCCATAAGCAATACTTATTAGTCTCCACAACGTGTGGCGCATACAACTCACGCGGCGACTCCTTAAACTCTCGTTGAAAAATCTCACACACAACTGACAAACTCTCCTCGTAAGTTATATATTGGTTTTTATAGCATTTTCTATCAACATAACTTTATTTAGCAAAATTCCGCGAATTCGTCCCGTTACGCGAATGTGAAAATCAAAAGTTGCTTAAGATCGAAGAATGTGATTCCAAATTAACGTAATCTGATCTCTACTCTGTACGTATTTCTTATTTGAAGACAGTTTTTTGGACGCAATACACCAGTCGATTAAACTGTGCCAAAAGTGATATTTTTTTTAGTGAATACCCCTGCTTTAGAGCTTTGCACTCTGACTTCTTGCATCGTTGGATATTTAATTATCCTTTCCTAAATAGTTTCGTAAGTTAAAGTAAACTGCCAGTAAGTATTAAAAGTGTGAGAAATGTATTCAATAAAGAACATTTAAGGAAATTGCCTTAAAACAATATAGCGTACGAAAGAGAAAACATAACGATTCTTGGCACGACTCAGAATCTCTAAACATTATAAACTATCTAAATTACTGTAATTACGAAACATTAAAAGACCTTTCTAAATTGATCGAAAAGTAATAAAGGAAATTTGTGGATCATCGAGTTTGGCTGAAGTGTTTTCCCGTCTTATAATACTGAATACGTAAACCACGTACTTACCGCGAAGGGCATGGGATACGTTTAGTTATCGGCATCCTCCTTTCAGTAAAATTTACAGATTACTACTTCCACAGTACTTCAAAAGATACTCGTAAGGACGGACAGTCTTAAGTATCTCTTCGCGTGGCTGACAAATGCGAGCAAATGCAACGCGGGAAGCTGCGAATCGGTAATTACGATCTGCAATGAGAAACAGTCAATGTAACGATCATAGCTAACTCTTACGTGGTTCGACGTTTTTTTTATCGTTATAAATAGAAGAATTTCTAGATGAAGTAATCGATTATTATGATTTTTTCAATAGTCCGTCTTTACCATAGCTTTATAAGTAATGCTTTTTGGAATACATTGTAATCGTAACACTTTGAAAGCCGCACATTTCTAGTGGACAGATCTAGTGGACAGGTTGATATCGAAATATTATATGCTTCAAGACTGCCGCATGGGACTGCGTACTCCATGTTTTTACGGATTTTTATTGCAGAATATCATCATTTTAATCACCAGCGAAAGGGTTAAAGACTCGCGGCTACCGCCGGCATCTCTCTTGTAGTAAGATACGGAAGGTCTATAAAACCTATTTTTTTGAGAATTGAAAAATGCTAACGTACTTGTAAGAATTGAAAGGGAATGCAGAAACAGTTAAAACGAATTAACAGGTAATGTCTGCGCTCTTGAATCATTTATATAATGCCGGTCAAAAATTGGTAGGGCGAATAACATCTACGTGATGCCCAACGATACCCGCTGGCTAGCGAAATCACATATACGTGGCAGCGGCCATCAAAGTGTTAATATTTTGGATGAAAATTCGTTTAAATTTATGTGAGATTATCTTGCATTATATATGTTCAGAGAGGACAATATATGCAGAGAAAACGAAAATTACTATTTTTGGAAAATCATAAAATGCCCGATTATGAATTAAGTGATCGAAAATATTTATAAATATTCTTGACATTTTCTTATACAAAAGGAAAAGCAATAAAAGCTGATTTCGCTTGTATATGTTTGGGTTAGAGGTGGAAGTATTAAATAAAATGTTGGGACTCAATTGGGATCTGAAATTAGCTATAAGAAGAATTTTTATATTTTGAATATTAATCCCAAGTCCTCCTCAGTCGTGATTGTAAATTAATGAGAATCGTTAACATTCAGGATGGAAACCTCTTAAAAACTTATTTTGTTATCACATGGGAATGTAGATAAAGCCTGCAGGTAATTAGTCTCTTAGATGATAATAATATGAAGATAATAGTTAAGGACTAGTTATCAACTTTGACTGAAATATTTCGTATATAAAACTGATAACAATAATTGTCTTCAGATTGTAATGAAATAGCAAAATTTCATTAAACTTGCCCTAACAACGATACGGTATCACATTGTCAAAGAGTAATCATACAATTTCGAATGTTTTCGAAAAATATTATTTGGGCTTCTTATAAATATTGCATGTCAAATAATTATGTATTATATTTATAAATATATTGAATGGTATTCGTAACTGATAATTAAATCGCACGATCAGTTTTGTGTTATATCTGCGTAATTATAAAAAATCTGCACAAAAGATTAGATTTCAGGAAATATTTACAAATTTAGATTTATATTTAATTAAACGTAGTATTTACATATATAAAATGAGATGTGTATAGACTTTAACGATACATTAAAATAATCAGGGAAAACTGTTTTAAACATTTCGAATCGTGGTATGTTGTATGCGTTTTATTGTATACAGTTATGTTAATGTTATTAGAGTTCAAAGGTAGCAATGAAAAATATTTAAGCCGTTTGAAAATGGAAAATCAATTTTAATTATTAATTATTTGTGAATAATAGTGCAGTGTCTCTACTAAGGTGTGAAAGAGGATGAAAAGAAACGATTTGAAGGTTATACAACGAAGCCATAGAGGGGAGCCATTATGTTTATAATAACGGGCTCAAAGACGAAGTTACTCGACTTTTTTAAGTTCGAGATGCTTCGTATACCTGTTTTAGTGAACTGGAAGAGAACATAATCACACGTATTTATTACAACTGTATTAGCAATATTTATACGAATTTTATTCTCACGAAGATTTTTAAGGAGACACCTGTTTAAATAAAACAAATACCATAAATAAGATATTTTGGAAATAACATGACCTAATATTTCAATAAAACTGATCATGAACGTCGATGCATATTTTAACGCGTTTCCTTAAACTGTTGTGGACAACTGTTTTAATACTTAGGAGATACGTTTAATAAAAATACTTTATGAAGCTAAACGTGGAGATTTGGATGACGGTTTTAAGAAACCTCAATATTTTATCTCACAATTCGGATATGCATTAAAAATAAACACTATGACATATAAAAAAGTGTTTATATTTTAAACATGCTTTTTTCAAGTATCTTTAATTGGTTGTTAATTCCGCAAATAAAGTTCGCACAAGGAGAGCCAGGTACAGCAAAACTAATAAAAGTTGTTGTACATAATAATGGTAAAATAGTTGTGTGTAAAATAACCACGTTTCAAGACTGGGTGCATTATTCTTATTATTAATACTCAGGTATTAATATATCAAGTTCAGAAAAATGTGTTTTATATGAGATATGTTATGGTTGATAGGCGCTATAGAATCTTAACACTACGTTTTGTATATTTCATGTTTTTATACTTTTTATACAGTAAATAATTGGAATTATGAAAATTAATTTTTTCTCTACTTCGTTTATTAGGTGTTTAGTTTGCAAATATGAATAAAGGTGCTAGACTGTACGGCAATTTGAATAAATTTCGGAAATACCTATGCAACCTAGAATTAGTGTAAAAAGTATTCGTACAACAGCGAATTTTAATAAAAACCCCGTACAACTTCGTTTATGTAAAACATTTTAACAAACAAGTGCTATGTACATATTCTTAGAGATCTTCGCAAGGAATTTCATTAAAAAAATATTATTTATTCATATTTTGTATGAACATATTCACAATTTGTTCCATGCGGAAACAAAGTTCTGAAGTTTTGCGAAGTTTTCGTTAAAATTCGCTGCTGTACAAATACTTTTTACACTCACTGTATGTCGATTGGGAAACATCGATGCATACAATATTGCGTTTGTATGTGCAATATTGATATCTGCATTTTCCGTATTCGTGTATTGTGTTTTCTTAACACTTATATTCCACGTACATTCCATACTGCTGATTTAAAGTTACTGATGAGATAATTTGTTATGACTTGAATCGCAATCGTGGATCATTGATAAGCATGAGGAGGTAATGGCCGACAATTCTCTATCCTATTGAAAGAATACAATATGTCACCTAAAACTTGCAAAGTCATCCTGCTATCACCGGAAACACGAGATATATGAGGAAATAACGTAAAACATGTTCAAAGTAGTTAATAATTACCGAGAAAGTTATTAGGTTGGCGACCTTTGGTTTTGTGCCTTCTTTTTTGTTTATAAGAACCATGTTTATAGATTATTAAATCTTGTTTATAAAATCATTCGTGACCTCTCATTTTTACGATTATTTTGATACAGACAATTATGACTTCATATAATTAAGTATGTTTTGCTGAAGTTTATAATGAAGGTCGCGAACTTAGTTGCCAACCGAATAATGAAAGTACATATTGCTGTGCTGTGAGGACTGAATGAGCAAAATCGAACGTATTTATTATAATTATCTTGTCAATATCGATATAAAATCAGTTGTCGCGACGACCTTTATATACGTAAATGTATACTAAAGAGAATGTCGGTTTAGATGAGTGAATAAACTAAACAAAATGTTTAGGAAATAAAGATCATTTAGAACAATTAGACAATGCGATAGTTAGTAGTTTAGAACATTCTTATATATTATGATTAATACATATATTTACTTATTTATTTAACTAATGTATTAACTTAACGAGATACAATATTGAATGCATAGAGTATAATGGATATAGTAGAAAAAATAATAGTCGGAAAATATATTGGGTTGAGTTGTAAATAAGCTCCGTTTTTTAAAATAGTTTATTGGTCAATAAACTTGCAAATACGACACTTAAACTGCTAAATTTAAACTGATAGACGATTTTCTAATAGGCACTAAAAAATTTAGTTCGTGCGAAATATAATCAAGCAATTCTTGGAACAAATACACTCTATCTGCAGCTGAACTTATTTATAACTCAACCCAATAGAGAATGTTACTCCGCGAAATTCAATGTAGAAATGTTGCAATGATCCGTAATTTTTAAATATTGGAAATCGTACTATACCGGATTTCTGATTTAATAGCTATTTTAGATGCTCACAACAAATATCTCATCTTACATATATATAGTAAGATTCTGATTTATCTCGCGGGGATAATTAACTAAAGAAACAAGCTAAGGATCTAGTCATGGAACCTTACAACTGCTTAGAACCAAAAATGAAGATTGAATATATACTTCTTCTCTAGTATCATTTTTCAAGGTAAATCCATTTGTTGCCAAAATTGATACGGTATAAATTTGATAACTTCCTTTGACTAGGAGCAATATGAAAAGAATGGTAGTTCATAAATTTAATGTCCATATAATGTCTAAAAATATAACTGTTTAAGCGCTCTATGATACTCTGGTTACTTTACATAATTATCGTAACGATAAAAATATTGAAAATTGTATGAATATTAGCGATATATTTGATTCGAGTTTTAGTAATATTGGCATCGATGGCCACCGGTCACCATCGTAGCGTTCAACGTGTTAATATTATTTTCAGAGAGGAAGGTAATTTGTTAATTTTGAAACTTTATACATGCCCTATGTGTAGATGTACGTTAACAGCACATGGGATATTATCCATAATGTACATAACAATTTTTAAATAGTACGCGATAAGATAGAAAAACTGGAAGACGGATGAACTTTATTTTGCAATCCGTTATAGCTTTAAACAGTAGTATAAGTTTACGCTGATAACACAAATAAGTGTATACCGTGCGGAATATATTACGCTCGTATTATATACTATAGTGTAATATATGTATGTATGTATTTATTACCTCATATGACCAAGTGGTCATCAAGGAGCTTTGGGTTGTTTTACAATATTTACAATATGTGCATCGAAACATCCACTTCCACATATTAACAACATAAATCTAAATCTTTTCGTTTGAAATATTGAATATCTTCAATATTTCTAATGCTATGATAACGATGTAAACTAACCAACGTATCATAGAGCACTTAAATAGTTTGGTTTTTAGATATTATATACATGTCACAAATGCGTACTGCGAGGTACCGTATAACACGGATTTCAGCGTGGCACTCAACGTGTTAATGACTGCACTGGAAATGGTGCATCGGCTGCAAACTACCGCATAGAGTATAGCTATGAAACGGACGGTCGATATAGACTTTAAGTACAGTAATCTGACTATTACAAATTGCTTTAAGACGGATTTTGGTTGATAACTGGATTTCACGGACAAATAGGCAGCACGTACATGTACATACAATGATATCGTTGTATTCGAATGGTCGAATCGAAGTAAGCAGTTTTGTAACTCGCTCGTTCTAATCGCATTGATATTAATGGGTTAAAAAAAGGTTGCATCGTAAAAAGTTATTTCTTCTTGCAATAGACCAAAGACTCGATATTGTTTGCGTGTTCGATATTGATCGAGTTAGTGAATATGATAATGTGAACAACTACCTTTATTCATTTTTAAATGTACAGCCATTTTGTTATTTAAAGTGACAATATTTTATCTTTCTGGAAAGCAGAGGAAAATGTGCATTGTTTGATTTCTTTAAAAAGGCGAATTCTTTCAAATAAGTCATCAAACATATTAAGAAGCGAGAAGAAGCGAACTCCACAGAAATTACTGTGAAGTGAGATAGTCTAAGAGAAATATTTGCATAAGTGGAATATTAAGGATTTCGCTGATTCAGTCGTGAATGAGTTTTAATAAATAGAGCACTAAGTAGAACTAAGAATACCAAATGGGACAATTTCGATCATACGGTTTGTTCCTCGAGAAGGGAAAATATTTGCGTTCTTACTTCATTATCTTAACTGATAAATGAAAACTGTAGACGAGCATTATAAGGACATTTTGACAGTAAACGCCACACAATAAAAAGATTCATGAGGACATTTATACAACTAAAACAATAGTGAATTGAATAAATAAGTAAACACTCATATGATTATTAATAATATAGAATAATTACTCCGTAGACGCATTCACTTGCTTTATAAAATGGAGAACTTTGTTACTTAACATCGAGTGTGAAATTCAACATAATAAACAAGAAAACATTGATAATCAAATTGTTGTACATCTACAAAAGATGACTATTATGCAAAGTGATTCAGTCTAAGAATTCGAGAATTTTGCTAACTGTATCACAGAAAATCTTTTCGAACAAAGTGAGAAGTGGGGAGGCTGTCAGAACACTACAGCGCATGCGCAACTTGAGTAAAGAGGGTACATAAGTAAAGCGCATCCATGACGGACTAAGCTTTATCTCCCAAAATTCGAGAGGAAGTTCTCGCAGAAATCGTTATCTACTGCATTCTTTCGATATAAGTACAAATTTTCATTGTATTTTTGAGACCCTTATCTTTATTATCCATTCGTTTCAGTGGACATATAAAAAAAGAGAAACTTTAGCTTTGTTAAGATGGACTTAAACATTGAATAAATTCCTCGCCTGTTTTATTCAGTAAATAAATGATACAAATAACGTTATATAATTGTAATTAAAATGCCCCAATTTGCAGATTATTGATAATCAGGTCTATTGCTATTCTAAATCTGACAGCGTTTTAAAAATCCGTATTATTAATTCTTCTTTGTACCCGGCGGTTAACATAAATCTGTTTAGGTACTGTCTTAAGCGACTTCACTTTCTTTTTAAGTAGCAAGGCTACTATATTACATTCCTTGCAATGTAAAGTGTGGAGGAACTATAAGAATTTAATTAATGAATGGGATGCAATCAAAATAAGCGTAACTAATTGCATTTCTATGAAGATCACGAAATGATTCAATTTGAGATATCATAGCCTTAATTTAATTATCATAATTTATCCTAAATAACTGAGTAGTTCTTTCATAATCTTTGTTATATTATTATGCTTTCTTATGATATTTTCATCGCGTTTTGCACTATATGAATCACTGATAATAAAATAACGCGCTCATGTATAAAATCAAGCTATTATCTTATTTAAGTCTGTTTTAATGAAATTTTACTATAAATGGTGTGCTGCCATTCTTCCATTTGTGTATAATGGTGTAATATAATAAGCAGCCCAATTGAATTCAAGAAATCCTGTAATCAATTTCTCTGGAAATCCCTAATAGACAAAGGGTAACACGTTGAGGGCCAGGTCAAAATCCGTGTTATACGATACCTCGCAATACGCATTCGTAAAGTGTATATAACGACTAAGAATGAAACTATTTAAGCGCTCCACGATACATTATAATATTAAAAATATTAAAATTTTACGAACATTAGCGATATATTTGATTGGAGTTTTAGTAATATTGGCACCGACGGTCTCCCGTGACCCCCACGGCATTCATCGTGTTAATAATGAAATAACTATCTCTGGAAAAGATTTCATTCTATGGTACCAGTACTTTTGTTATTGATTATAATAAATTTAGTCCTTTTAGTGGACAAATTTTTAGGATATTATAATTCTATGCTAAATGCTATTACCTCGATAAATTAAGTTTATAAATAGAAAACAATTTAATTGTTTATAATTGTCCTACCTTTTCTTATTTATAGTGTAAAATATCACCTTTGCTACTTTGTTAACATTTATTCTTAAAGCAATGCTTCAAGCAAGTTACATTAACTACAGCCTGGTATATCATGCTACATAAGGTATAATTTATGCATGTATAGTTTTTTAATATAAATGCTCTCATATTTAAAGTAATATTATATGCAAATTAACTAACATTACTACATGGAAATATTCCATAAAATGAATTTCCAACAATTTTAAGACTTGTTGCAGTACTTGTAAAGTAATCATAGTGAAGACACAAAGTTACACATCAAAATTCAATTATAAATATCACATATGAATAATAAAACCAGAATAAAGAAACTGGAATAATAAAACCAGATATAAACAAATTCTTTTTCAAAGTACAATCTTATTGAATACTCTGAATATTTGGAAGTATGAATACTTGTACATGAATTACTTTTCACAGTTTAATGTTTTACTGACAAGGTCTTACACATTGTTCTTATTCACAGAATACATATTTTTGAAATCTATAAATGTTACTTATTAGTTTGTATACAAGATAAAATATATGTTGAATTCAGGAGAGAAAGAAGTATAGATACATTTTTTGTGAGCATGTGTAAAACATTGAATGTAACTTTGTGGCTGTCACTACTGATTTCATATATATATATTCTAATCCAATTATATTAGTGGTCTTAATTGTTTGACTAAATTGTATACTATGTTAATTGGGGTCTTTGAGAAGTAAAGATATATCACATTATCAATAGCAAATTGCATAAAAAACCAACTGACTACTTTATCAAGCAATTGTATAGCAATTACTCTTTAAAGGATCTCATAATAATAAACATTGCCTACCTTTATTGTAAAATATTCCATGTTGTTAAAACCTTTCTGAATATTGTTTCTTGAATAACACCAAAATGTATAAACAAACTTATGGTACATATGTGTTCAATTCTTATGTTTATTTAATATCTATACGTAGCATATGATACTCTTAGAAGTAGCAGATGTATGCAGATAATAGAATCATTATTGATAAGCATAATAATGTTCAGGTTCTAGTAACATACTCTGACCTACATGATCATTTATAAAACTTGTTTTCAATTTTAAAATAAACCTTCCTATGTTATATAGAAGATACTCTGAACAAATTCAGTATTTATATCTATTAGTTCTACTTTGTACTCTACTTCATATAATGCTTAATGTAGTACCATCATTTTAGTAAAGAACAGTTGTAAAGTTATTAAGAACTGTGGCTACAGCTTCTTGATAAGAGTACTTTTATTGAAAACATTTACACATTACTTTTATAACATAAACCATTAAAAACAATTACCCCTTGCATTATCTGACATAAATAGAACAGAAAGCAAGCAAGCTGAAGATATTCTAAGTTATCTATAAAAGATGTATGTCTCAGCCTTTGCACTCATGCATTTGTAACCAATTTGGACATACTTACTTTCAATTTGGATCTCTGAGTACATTGTACGAATTTGATATTTTTGAAAAAAGCTGGATAAGAAACGATCTTTGGAACTGTTGTTACTATCGGATGTAATAATAATTTAAATGTCAGTCATATGGAAAATGGACACTAACATTTATTAGCTCGCAATCAATTAATGGGAAGCCAATCGGCTTAGAATAAAGTAGATGCCGAGTGCAAAAGTTTGAAATAAGAACGAGTCGTGTTACACGCATAGCGTTAATTAACCTAAGCATTCAAAAATAAAGGACTATATTTACCGTATCACCATACTGAGCTCTGCGTTCAAAACTGCTTCGCTGCACGCTTGGGACACGCAACAACAGTCAGTCGATGACATACATGAACTAGCGTAGTATAAAAATCATTTGTCCAGATTATGGCTTAATCTAATTTTCCATTTCTAAATTGCACTGCCACAATGCTCATAGTATTCCACAACTTTCGAACTGACGGCCTTAATATACATGATTACCCGTTTCCTAGGACACGAACAAGGACAAGAAATGCGAACTCTTTATTACAGGGATTCTAAGTTAAGATCTACGATCACGATGAACGAACTTTAATTTGATAATCACTCGACGCACTGATTATTTTTACCTCACAACAACTTATATCTAACCGAACAGTTACGACAGACAGGACTGTTTTCGTCAGAACATACACGATACGGAAAACAGCGTAGCCAACTGAAATGACGTAAATGTCTATAGAATTAGAAAATATATTCGTACATTTATTATAATCCGAAGCCGTGTTTTCAAAGTGGAAGGCTTTCATTGATGCTGATGGTCATCATTAGTTTCAATTTTGTAAATTTTATATTTATTGATTAGCAAATTTATGCGGATTAATCACGAGATGCAACTAACGCTCACAAGGAGTTCGTCAGTTGTGTGTGAGATTTTTTAACAAGATTTTGTTCAGATGTAGTATCGGCATAATTCTATTTGCACAATCGTTAGGTACGATGACCAATGCATTTTTCCAAAAAGTTGTTTAAAATTAAACGCGGTTTGCACACATTTATGTATCTTTCGCTATACAATGTGAAGTTAGCGGAACTCGAGTCCGCGCGTTGTGAGCCAGGGGCGTTATGCATTCCGGTATCACATTATGTAGTGAAAGATGTCTAATTTTACACTCCTTTTTAAAAAACTCATGGGCCATCGCACCTAAAAATTTGTGCAATATAATTAATTCTGTCTATACAACATCACATCAGAATCTCGTTAAAAAATCTCGCATACCTACAACTGATAAACTCTTCTCGTCAGTTTCTTTATGTCCAGCTTTTGAATCTTCGAATAAACCAATCAAGTTTCTTATCTTAATTTTTAACATGCTATAGCTTGCAGTTAACTTTACATTGGTTCTCATTTCTCTAAAACCCAAATTTAAAATCCCGACTTATTTGAAATTACGATCAAGTCTAGAATTAATGTTACAGATGACAGTACAAATGCAAAAAGTATAATGAAATTTATCGTAAATCCTCATAACTCGAAGAATGATTGTATAAATTATGCGTACAATGAAGGACCGACTAGTTAAATCGTGGGAAAACTGTTTTTATAGTGTATGACGAGAAACTCAGTAGTTTTTGTTGACCAATCGGATATCGGAAAAAATTTCCAGCCGCAGTCGTTTAAAGTTACAACCAAACTTTTACAATCATATCCCCTAGCATCATCCACGCAAAAACCTAAAGCCGCATAATTGTTATTTATCCAACATACAATATGATGGATGCAAGAAGACGTGATAGAGAACAAATTGGGTTATGTGGTGTTGACAGAATTTGGGGCAAATCACCAACGCGTATTGAAGAGTAGGTGATTGTTAATATTGCCCTTTCCCACTTAAAATACTTTGTATAGCATACATACAGATGACTTTATATTCTGGAACTTAATTACCCAATTACCGTGCTGTTGTTTACAAATATTCGTAACACTAGATAATACAAATGTTTGTAATTTATTTAGTTCAGACTTAGATGAGGAGGAGGCTAACAAACATAAAGATGATATTCTACCAAAAGACAGAAAAAGAAAACATGAATCGAAAAAGAAGGTATGAAATTAATTACCGTTAATTCATATTACTTTTGTTTATCGTTTAGAATGGTTAAGTTTTCTTCATATATGGAGAAACAAAATACATTTCTAATTCTTTGAAGTGTGGGTTTTAATTCTGACATGAGCAATGAATAGCTTACTAAATGCAAGTCAATTTCTGACAGAAATCTAATAAACAGAAAGAACTGTGACATGTCATATTATGTATTTGCAAGGGTTTATATGAACTGAATAATAGTTTTTATATAATAGACATTTAAAGTTCTATAAACCTTACATGTGCTTATTCATAAGCATAATGGAATGAATATGATACTTATTATTTTTACTCATATTAACCTTACTTATTATTTATCATATTCATTTCATTACGCTTATGAATCCTATAAATCTTACATGTAGTTATATTGATCTTACATATTATTTATCATATTCATCTCATTATGCTTATGAATAAGCACATGTAAGGTTTATAGGACTTTAAATGTTTATTATATATCAACTATTATTAAATCCATCCAAAATCTGGTAAATTTATAAAATAACATGTCACAGTTCTTCTTGTTTATTAGCTCTCTGTCAGAATATGATGAATGAATATGATAAGAATAAGTATCACAATCATTTCATTTAATTTTATCTGTATACATACTGAATTGACTTTAGTAACTTTCACCAACTTGTGCTATTAATTTATGCCTGATTAATCCAATAATAAATCAAATATAAAGCTGGGCCTGAGATATTTTATACAAAAATGATAGAAATATTCACCTATCATCTAGTTCTAAGAATATTGACTATCCAAACTATCTATTTGTCATCAATTATACATTATATTCTTAATCCAATCTTGTTATAGAAGAGCAAAAAGTTGAAAAAAGAAAAGAAATCTAAAAAGGATAAGAAGAAGAAGCGTAAGAAAAAGAAGGTAAAGTCGGATTCTAGTTCCAACAGTGATTCAGGAGAAGAAGTTTTGGAATGGGTTGAAAAGGATGGAAATCAAGATAAGGCTAAATCCAGGAGAGGATCGAGTTCAGATGATAGTGGTGACGAAAGCATGATAGGACCTGTTCAAAAGGCACATGTGACATTGTCTTCAAAAGATTTTGGCAAAGCATTGTTGCCAGGAGAAGGTGCTGCTATGGCTGCCTATGTTGCTGAGGGCAAACGTATTCCTAGAAGAGGTGAAATTGGTTTAACATCAGACGAAATAGCTTCATATGAATCTGTAGGATATGTTATGAGTGGAAGCAGGTAAGTTTACTTGAAGTATTATTCAATTGTACTACACTAAACAATATAAGTAATTATATATATAGTCATAGTTTTGACATTATCTTACTGTATTAATTACAGTACAGTATACTATTATTATTTAATATTCATCACATACAGGCATCGACGAATGGAGGCTGTTCGTATTCGTAAAGAGAATCAAATTTATTCTGCTGATGAGAAACGTGCATTGGCAATGTTCAGCAAAGAGGAACGGCAGAAACGCGAAAATCTGATTTTGGGTCAGTTCAGAGAAATGGTAAATCAAAAATTGGCACAAGAACAGAATAAGTAGAGTATGTGTTTACTTTCTATATAATACTTAAATGATTTTTTATATATTAAGTGTTAATGCTAATGAGTGACGAACTATTAAAAGTATTTTTTAATGTATATAAGAACACTAGCACAGCAGCAGCACTGCTTAATTGCTAATGTCAGTTAATTCTTTGTCATCTTGATTGGAATGGATGTTCCAATTGCTCAATATATTATACAGATTATATTTATTATCAGAGAAAATAAATGTACAACTAATTTTAATTTACAGCAATCAGTATATTGTAATAACAAAACATACAAATAACTGCAAAAATAAATGATCTTTACACTCCTTTATGGTTGCTCTCCCAATCAAGCCATCCACCATAATTATAGACACTGAAAACATATTATGGGTATAATTAATTAACAATGCTATAATTACATTTGATCAACTTTGTGCAAATTATGAAGAACCATATGTACTTTGTATATCCCATATGCTGCATTTGTTCTTGTACTATGCCACTTCTTCTTCCAGATTTACAGCTGACTATAACTTTTGTAGTATTGACTGGTTTCTCTCTACCAAACTTAGTTTCAAAATCAGCAGCTGATAAGTTTGTTAAGATATTGTTCACCTCACACACTGAAATAGCAGGTTTCATTAATAAACAATTTTGCATGAATAACAAACCATATAATTATGTCCACAAATTGAGTTTTGTGTAAGATAAAACATTATATTTCAGTAGAACATTAAAAAAGAATTTCAAAGAACATACTTGGTATATGAATGCTACCAGGTAGCTTTCCAGTTTCATCTATTTCTGATTGTTCTCTGACATCAATGATTAGTATACTCTGATCATTTTGAGCTGCTAAAACATCTTTATAACTAACTACAAGCTTCTTAACATCCCCTTGGTTCATAGTTTCAGTATCACTTTTTAAGGAGGTTGAAATTGAGAAATGCTTTAGTTGACTTCCTAATAGTTAATTACAGATAATAAATTCATTTAAAATACTGTTACAATATTTTGTTTTTTGAAGGCAAAGAAAATGAAATTAATGTAAGCATACTGTGTAACAACTCATTTGAACATACTTCTATATTATACTTTGTGTTTTTAATTTCTCTTCAACAAATTTTGAATTTATTTTCAATGTGAAGTATCGAATAAAACTTTAATAAATAAATGAGGTGAAATTCTTTTAACTTTGTAATGCTAGATCATTGCCGTGGTTTGCTTATAACGTCTCTATAAATGAAAATACTCGACGTTCGAATATTCGAAAATCAGTTTTATGTAATATAAACTAATTTTGATCAGAAATATGATTAAATAGTAATTTTGTGTGCGTCACAACAATGCAGGCCATAAGTAAATTACAATATTAAAGACGAAAATGTTTAATAGGGCACTCCATATACACAACACACAATGGAATTTGGTGAAAAAATGTGTTTACAAAGAGCGTGTAAAGAAAAATATACCATTAATAAATGAACCTTTGCTTGAAGTAACTATTACTTGTTTATCGCAAATCAACAAATTTTTTGTGGCTCGTACAGTTCTGTGAAACACACCAAAACGCGCGAGAGTTTTGCAAAATTGTTGAGATTTAATGAGACTCATAATAAATTCTCGGAAATCAAACCTCTCACCGACTTATCAGGGCCGTAACGGAGCCGATTTTTAAGGTATCGTAATATCTAGATATCAATTTATACAAGATGTTTATTGCTACATGGAGATAGCTCTTAACAGTACTTGATAAAGTGTTCATTAAATTTTATTGTTTTTTAACATTATTTTGTGTAATACTAATAAATCGTGAAGCTTTATGTACAATATTTGGCTTATCTTGAACTACCTTCAAAATGGCTTCCCAACTTTGCAGATTAATTAGAAAGGCTATAACATATATGTATAGCGTTGTTGTGCAAGATTGAATTTACGCAAAGAGTCTAAAACAAGAACTAGTTATGATTTAGGTAATTCTTATTATCAACTCATATAAGATAGAAATTAAATTCTGTCCATTCACGGACCTCTTATCGCACTGCTATACCTAAATTAGTTATCTACCATGCACTGGATACATTTTTGTACAGATAAACCCATTCAGCTGGCTATCAGTTGGTCTTAAAAATGTATAATATGCTTCCATAAAGTTTTTTTAATCTAAATCCTGTTAGGTAAAGCAGATATTTTATTTGTGGACACAAAATTACTACTCAAAGTATGGATTATATATAGAGTCGAATATATTCTATTTAAAGTCGAATCATATATATTGTAACATATACTTCGCATTCAGCAAGCCTTTTATTACAATACACTGAAAACTATTATGAATGCTTTATAACAAGTTTATGCTTGTTTATCGATACTTTATTTATCTCGGAACACTAAATATATTTTAGTAATATCATTTCAACTTTATTGCGATTATAATGAATAATTCTAATTGATAAAGCAGAGTAGTAGTAATTTGTTTATCAATTAGGTTTACAACAGAATTTAACAATATTTGCTAACCGAGTTAGAACCATGAATATCACGCAATATAATATGCAATTTAATTTTTTAGTTGAACAGCTTATCTCTAAACGATCTGTATATGTCGTTGCAACATTACATTGTGGTATTATGTTGTTTTCAGAAGAACGTCGCAATAATGGCGGGGTCTGAGTTGGGCTTTTCATTTATTTAAAAGAAATACTTAAATGGAAAAGGTCGATCACTGCAGAGTAAACATATCGTTAGCATTCAGGCTGAAAACTTTCTACTGCTGCACGCAAATTCATAAGTATTTGTGAGTTTTTCAGTAATATTCCCAATTTGTAATAAAGATTTACTTTAAGTAAAAAACAATTTTATAATGACTGCGCATTAAATAGGTTTGTGGTTATCGGCTCGTAGGGTTCAGCGACCCCAAGGAACATGTCAATATCATTATTAAAGTTAAAGCAGTTATTTCAAATCATATTTTTCACGTTTAATGGACAAAAAAATGTACTTTATTAGGAGGTTTGTTGCGTTCCTTACTCCTAATTTCTTCATTTTATGCTTAAGATCTGTACTCAGCTTACTTCACGCGCTATGACGCCCGGTCGCAAAAATGCGCAGTCTATCCTATAAAATAATATCGGGTTGGTGTATAATTTCGTAGCGTTTAGCATGTCGAAAATGCTCTTATTTTCTCCGTGGCACTCCATAATCTTTCACCTATAATTAAAAAAATCATTTGAACCAATAAACTCAAAAACGACCTGACAGAGCAAAACACTAGGGCTTAACAAATGATGTATAAAACATTATAAAAATTATTTTTTTCTTGGAGAAACTTCTAGTAGGAAAAAACCGCTATGAAATTGTATACCAACCCGTTAGATATGAAATATAACATATTTTATACACAGAGCAGCGACCTACTAGTATCGTACTCTGAAGAACAAAAGTTTATTGACGATATTTAATTTCAATAATTTACTATTAACATTTAGTTTTATCAGCATTTCCGATTTCTGTTTCGTCAAAATGTAATAAAATAAAAAGCGGTTTCGTTGATGAAAGATGAATCTACCTTAAGAGAACACGCGTAAACTTATGCAACCAATGAAACCTATGAACAGAACTTAGGGTCTAATGTTTAAGATAGCTTTATTATGTGGATTTCAATGAAGACGTATACTTTACAGCTTGAATACAAGAAAAAGTAACGAGGAAATTTAATAGGAATAAAATATAGATAAAGTCGAATTTATTTAAACAGTTATGAATCATACAACCAAATATAAAGATAAATATAATATTGAAGTGTAAGTTTTAAAGTCCAAAATTCTTCATTTCGGTTAAAATGTATGTAGGTTACTGCAGTTATTCAATAAAATTGATCTAATTCGATATTCTTTTATCGAATAAATTTTCATGATCCGCTCTGTTAGGAACGAAAGAAAATACAGATAAAATATTAAAACAGTGAGGAAGAGCTTATCCCGCTTTCGGAGAGACGCATCCTGACGAGGAATGCGGGAACTAGTAATTTTTATTTCTCGTGCGTGGAGAAGTAAGGTGTACTAATTTATTGAAATAATTACGACATTCGTTCCGTTTTTGCACCTTCGCATAATGTGAGTAATTCGATAATAATTATGTAGAACTGTGGGCTACTATCGGGAGGAGGTGGCACGTGGAAATCTTAGTTGAACGTACTTTTAGGATGTTCTTTTGTTTATTTATATAGCGTCCCAAAGTGTAGAAAATCATAAAAAATACTACTACGATCATACGTAAAATTAGTGTGTGTGAGATTTTCAGAGATGAATGATTGTAAACATACTCGGTGTACGATCGGTTAAATTCGTTTCATTTCATGGAATGCAATGAGCTGACGAAAAATTGAATATCTTCGAATTATCAACATTCCAGAGTGTTGACACCTCTGTCAGAGTGCTCTGCTTTACCATTGCTTTAATATCAGCTTCTCTTTCTCGTACCAAGGTCTACTCGCTTCGTCCCTCGCATTTTCGGATACCGCGTAGTGTCAAATAGGAGACACATGAATAGGCCTACATTCCGAAGTCGAGTGTTTTTTTAGTGTTCGGATATGCTAGCGTGTGTGAGAGTGATTAATCTGTGAATAACATACTAATTTTGTTCGTTTACCTACCACTTACGGAAAACGAAGGCATTCACATATCGCCCACTGATTAAACTGTACTGTATGTCCTTCTCTGTACTTCAAAGAAAGTAAGCGTGTTTTACATGTTTACGGATCATTTCTACTAATGGTCCCCTTGCTCTCGATGGTATATCACAATAGTCTTACAGCATTCTTCAAAACGTTTAGATTTTACAGAAATGTTTATACGTGTTGGATGAATTGTTAAAGAAATCTTCATTTATGTCAAAACCATTAGTTCATTCTATTAAGATGTATTGTATAATCAGAAAGTTCATACTGAATCAAAATCGAACTGTATAATCAGAAAGTTCATCTTGAGTCAAAGTCATACTGTAATATTCAGAAAGACTTTGTGTATCTTCAATTTGTTCAATAACAACAACATTTCTGTTTTTGGTATTGGTTTGGAACAATTAATTGAACTGTGTAAGGGTGATTGTATTATGGAATATGGGTATATCTTTCAATGAGTGGTTGATATACATTGTGTTTCTTGAATCTATTAATATCTTTTATTAATTTTGGAAACACTTTTGTAAGTGCTCAGAGAAATGACTTCATGTAATCCAATTTATTGATCTCAATAACAATTTTACTTATAAGTATAAGTACAATATAAGTAAAATAATTTACTTCTGTTGGTCAATGATAAAAACTAGTAATGATTTGAAACTAGTCTAATTATATGAGATCATCTTTCTACATAATTAAAACCAAAGTAATTAAGTGTGCAAAGTATATATATTTTAATAAATAGAATTCTCTAAATCAACAAGTGGTTGTTAACAATAGATGCTAATTAGGGTAAATTATAAACATTTTTTAAGGAAATAGCAACTTGCAAATATTCTTCTCATAGTATTCTCTGAAAATACAATTGGGGACTCAACAAAATCGATCTATTTAGATCTATCTAGATAACAAAACCTAGATAGAAATTAAGGGCAATACAACATTATATCATTGCCAAAAATTTATAATACAGTAGACTTCCGTATATCGCGAGTTCTTACAACACGAATTCCACTAACGCGCCAAAGACATTGCGACTACTGTTTTCATATAACGCGATTCCCTGTACAACGCGCCATATAATAAAACATAGCAATTACCGGATTTAAGAATTAAATCTGCTTTAGTTGAGCATTAGATTGTTTTCTTCATCGTATATATGCCATTTATTTTTAAAATACTGTCCCGTTTGATAAAACATAGAAAATCAAAGTTGGCATAGCAATAATCATTTCAAACATGTTACTTTAGATTATGCGCGTTATACGAGAAACTTTTCCGTACAGCACGATTTCCTATAACGCGAATTCATATAGTGCTTAACGTATTAACCGCGTTATACGGGAGTCTACTGTGTTCCTTAGAGTTGATATTAAAATATTTCATTTCAGATAAAATACAAAATTTATAAATGAGAACATAGCAAAATGAGTTCACTGCAACAAGGGAGCAGATTCTTACCATTTTCGAATAATAACATACAGAGAAAGCAATTGTCGATGCAAGGTATATTTACAAAATCTTGTACATCTGTTGTATTGGTCACATGGCCTTGTAATAAGCTTTTAATGGCCATTAACAAATTACAGTATAATCTTTTAAAATTAGAACTCTTTTGTTAAGATAGAATAATATCAGAGTACATTTCTGTTGATATATTGATGTATAAGAATGACATATGCTTGCAGTTTTAAGTTATAGTGCTTGAAAATCTAAGTGTGTCATATATAACCAAATATAAACATTACTATTGTTTAATCTATTATTCAACCAAAGTTAGTCTGTTCATGCGTAATTATTCTAACCTTATTCTATAGGTGGCCTTCCACAAAGTTTAAGTGGTAGTGAAACTGATGTTTCAACGTCAAACGAAAACTTAAGTAACGAAGAACGATATGTTATAAGGCATACGGCTCGCCAAGAGCCACAGGGACAAGAAAACCAGCAGCAAAGCCCATCTAGGTCTTCCAGTCATAAAGAGAACATACCAAATATACAAGTGGGTATACGTATCTAAAAATGATAATTTTGTTCTAAAATACTATAATGTTCAGTTGTTGAGTTATATGTAATTAATCCATTTTGATAAAATAGTATACATTTACTTCTTTTATACTTTGCAATGGGAACATAGATTGGCAGTAACAATTTACCTGTCCGTGCTGTTCTCTTGTATCACAAGCTATAATCAGTGTTGTTAAGTTACATAAGTGTAAAATGCTTTATTGCAATTCAGGGTAACCTGCTCAACAGAAACAGTTTGAAGGACAGTTTGAATGGATCGAATAGGAACAGTTTAAAAGAGAACTTAAATGGTTCAAATCGAAATAGTCTGAAAGACAGCATCAATGGTTCTAACAGAAATAGTTTAAAGGATAACTTAAGTAACCGCACCAGTGTAGGTTCTAATAGAAGTAGTCTAGATGTGTCTACAAGTTCATATAATACACTAATTATCCACAATGCCAATGATGACAATTCATGGGCACCATCTGGGAGGTGAGTATTTCTTATTACTTTTCATAAAACATAATATATTTATTTTTCGCATAAACATAACAATAACATGTCTAATATTGCATATCAATATCATCATTTTTTTTCTTAAATTTACACTTTTTTGCACAGATAAAAGGATAGTATTATGGAATGTTTAATGAATATGTGAAATAATAAATTTGATGTATAAATGTATTGTAAAACATTAATTCCCATATTAGCTTGAAGTAATATTATGACACAATAGCAAATATAACCAAATGCATATAACTTTAACATCAATAACAATTAGGTTATCTGGTGTGGTAAGAGATCATGGAGACATGGGATATTTGTACTGTGATGGCGGGGGTAAAGGACATTCAAATAGTCCCACAATGCAATCTTTATCAAACCTGTCTCATGAGGATCACGTTTATGAACAATCAAGTGGTGGGGGCTGTCAAGAAATTACAGACATACCAGATGATTATCTTAGTCAATCACAGGTGATTATTTCATTTAAGTTAACTTTGCCATGTAAGGAATGATATCAGTTATATACATTCCATGTTCCAGTGCATTCTTATGCATAATCACAAATGAAAAACATGTGTGATAATAATTTCTAATAAGTAAAGTTGATTTTTTACATACAATGTTTTTAATTAAGCAGGTATTAAAACACCTTGCAAAAGAAGTAAAGGTACCTTCCTACAGTAAATTAATAAACAATGGTGGAAATATTGAGATGAGAATGAGAGATGCTGATGGAAGTAAACAAAATGACAGTGAATTTGAAGATCGACCACCACCTTCATATGTGTCTACATTATTACCATTGAAAACTAAACCTCGACTTCTAGGACCAATGGAAAAGTTAACACTTTCAAGGTCACAACCTGATTTGTCCAGAATTGATAAACCTGATATGGATAATTACAACCTGCGAGTTACTTCTCCTAGGTATTGTGTACCATGATGTTGTTAAGTTTTGTTTATCCTTAATTTAATGTTGTTTGTAATAGCATCTTTTTTTATACAACAATAATAGACCTCAAACGAAAGGTAGAGAAGAAACGGAGTCTGCTGCAGGTGAAATTTGGCCACCTTCAGAAATGATTCAAATAGTGATCCAAGAAAACAGTGCTTTAAAATTAGAATTAGAACGGTGTTATAACAAGGTTGCTAAATCTCAAAAATTAGAACAAGAAATTGCGAAGGTGCATAGAGCACACGAGGAACTAGCAGCGTCTTGTGAACGAAGAGAAAAATTGGAAAGAGCAGCAAGATTAAGGTTGCAGAATGACTGCAGGCGGTTAACTGAATTGAACCGTGCTTTACGAGATCAAATTGATTTACTATCAGCGAGAACTGATAGTCCGCCGATTGTTGAATCTATGAGAAAGGAATTAACACAGCGTGAATTACTCATTGGACAGCTTATTACCCAGAGTATGTTATCAAAATATTTGTTGTGATTTGATGCAGCAAGCAGATCCATGTAGACATAAGTTACTTATATTTCAAAAACTTATAATCAATTTCAGATAAAGAACTTGCTGCTGCAAAAGAAAGACAAGAAATCGAGTTGGCTGCACAACGAGCAACGTTACAAGAACAACGTACACATATAGACATTCTAGACACTGCTCTCACTAACGCTCAAGGAAACGTAGTACGCCTTGAGGAAGAGGTGATTCTCTTAATTATCTGAGAGTGTTAATTATATCTATATAAAACCATAAATGTAAACATACCTACATATTTATTTATAGAGTCGAAAGAAACAAGTGTACGTAGAACGAGTAGGTCAACTTCAACGCGCTCTGTCTTCCCTTCAAGCATCAAGTGATAGAAGAGAAGAAACAGAGAGGCAGTTAAGAGGTCAATTAGAAAGAGAATTGAGAGAAGGTGGTGGTGGTGCTAACGGTAACGAACATTCTTCTAACGGCGAAACGATAGCTGATCTGAAACGACGAATCCGCGAAAGAGATGAAAAAATAATGTCACTCGAAGGGGACGTTGCGAAATGGGAACAACGTTACCTTGAAGAAAGTGCATTAAGGCAAGCTGCGATTGATGCAGCTAGTCTTCCAAAGTAAGTGTTTCAATTTTCTTGATATCGTTTATTTTTTATATTTTGTTAAACATACTGATACTTTTATACAAGGTAAAAATAAGTGTGCTTCCTCTAAATATCGACATGTAAAATCTTTTTGAATTTCAATAAAGGGATGCTAAGATTGCTGCGTTAGAAAAAACGAGCCAAGATGCAGAAAAACTTATTGCCGAAGCACGTTCTGAAAAGATGAGGCACATGGACGAGGTGCATGCTGCACAAAAAAAATTAGCTGACCTTGAATCTAGGTAAATCTTATGATTGTTTAGGATTATATATATATATGCGGTGTAATAAATGCAAGTTATTACTTTTTTGTTGTACAGGATGAAAGACCTAGAGTCCAAGCTGGCTGAAAGAGATGCCATGATCAGAGTTCTTCAAAAACATACATATGATAAAGATAGTAGCAGTAGTAGTGGTGTTGGGAGTTACCCAGCTGCACACTCATCACACTCAAGTACATCAGCAGATCATCATACTGCACTGACAAGCACACCAGAACTTGGTAAAAATTGATCTTCAAATGACTACATCCTTGTTTAGTTTATCTTTCGTGTTTTCAGGGAAGGTTTCAACATTTTTTATCAATTACTGCTTAACTTCAAGTAGTTGTGCATCTTAATTTCCAGTAATTCGACATTGTCCTAAATAATTTCTAGTACATAAAGTCCACGATTTTAAAACTAAGCCTTCAATTTGTCTTTTGTTTTGCACAATGTTCGGTGAAAACTATTTTAGTCATTTGCATTTTTGCGTTTTGGATCCTATTTTTGAAAAGAATTTCGTTTAAACTTCCGATCTCGTTATTCTTTATGAAAGCGTGTTGACATTAACACTGGAACTACCAAAGGTGTCAAAATGACTTGTCTGCCATTTTGAGTGAACTTACTCGGATATATCACGGCTCATTGTTTAAGATTTTATATACATTTATTTTGTATACATAACGTAAATAATTGAATCCATTAATTAACTAAACTCTCCAGCCATAATTTATCTACAAATAAATGTGTAAGCATAACTGAGCATATGTTCAGTAGTTCTAGTGTTAACTAACATACTTTGCAAATTGCCTGTGCTTTATAATTTGCCATTGTAAGACATTAGTACTTGAAGTAGTGGTACTGAAATGTAATTCTTACATAAAGATTAATGAAACTACAACGTTCTTGATTGATATTTTCGTTTCAACACGGTTCAGTTTATGAAATTTCCGAAGTACAGATATTTGATATGATGATAGATACGCGTCAGTTAATAACAATGTGCTAAATATTTGATTTAGTAATACATAACTTCTCCTTTCATAGTGAGCAGTGTACTGGGCGGCGGCAGTGGTTATGGTAGCACTGCTTCATATGGCGTTGCAGACAGTTACAAGTACAGAAAGCAGGGCAGTTTTGAGCAAACAAATAAGAGTCTTGACGATCAATTGAAAGAGCTTGATTCGCAGCTTCTCAGTAAGGTATGCAGCATAACGAAAGTATAGTCCGCCGTACTACCAAAAGATCGATTCACAAGTACAAAATAGCAGTTACGAGATACTGCAAAAATATATTTTCGATTATTTATGCGTATACTTGGAAGAATTCTAAACTACTTTTTCTTCACGATTAGATTTCATTTTGTTTAATATGTTGTTTATTCATTTTATACACGTTTTTGCATTGAACTTGTTCTTCAAAATATTTTTCAATTTGCGAACATTGTGTTTTATATTCTTTAGTACTTACTTTGTAGCTACAGCAGACTATGAAATATTACAGATTATACTATTAAAGGTATTTTAATAACTTTGCTATATCAGAGTTAGCCGTTTGATGGATTGGGAATAGTTGAAATGTATACTTCCAATATATTTACAACAATGATTTGTGCCTTTTTTATAATAATATTCTTTTACCGTTACGTTAAACGAGTATGTACAGGCGGGAAACCAACATTCTTTCAATGTTGTAGTATTGACAATATAAAGATTTACTGGGAAGATCGCTTTTTCTAGAACACATTTAGGAATGGACGAAACCAGAAATGTTTATATATATATTTTAGATTATAGGTTTGAATGTAAGAATCGTAAATATTTTGGTAATACATCAACTATTTCTTGATTGCATTTGTAAGATTGCCATTACTTGCATAATAGTGTGTGTTTTAACAAGGTAGTATATGATTTTGTGAATATTTTGATTCTTGCTTATTCTCAACATCTGTATGAGACAGATATGTTCATAATTATTTATTCTACATATTTGTAACTTTTGCCATTGGGAAACGTTGCGTAAAGCAAATACGTTTATAGTTAGTTTTACTTTACACATAAAAAATAAGGATCTGTAATACAATGTATATCACTAACTTGTGTGCTATTGGTATTTCATTTTATAATAATGAAGAATGCATTAACCGATTTCTGTGATACACATTTGAGTAGTTGGAAAAATAGGTTGTTTACCTGACAGATTAATTTGCCTTTTTCTTGAATCATACAACTAATCCATCCTATCCATTACCCTGATTGATCCTAGAGTGTGCATGCACTATTGTGGCGAGCACTAACCCTTTTCCAGGTCCCGGACTTCCTTTCGAACATAGGCGCTCTTTTCTCTTGTTTCAGCGGGCACTTTGCTGTTTTCCAGGATTCTCTAATCCAGGCACTGCGTCGCGAAAAGGAAAAATACCCAAGCCATTATTGGCGGGTGTAGATAGTACAGGCACGTCGAGCACAGCCTCGAGCAAGAGTCGCCTTTTGGATGATTCTGGAGGCGATGTCTCGCCGGGCATAATGGAATTCACAAGTGCAGCCGCTAGGCTAAAAGGCACCGTCTCGAGATTATCAGACGGTAAACCTGAGGATATGATGCTGTTGGAGAAACAAGGTAGAAGCTCGCAAAGACAAAGGATGCAGGAGGGTGAGCCACGCCGGGCTGGCAGTCTTCCACCAAGCTCGTTACCGCGACCACCGAAGAGTCTGAAATCAACAAATTCTCGTTATTGTCGTTTAAGTGACACTGAGACACGTAAGAAGTCGGATCCCGGACCGGTACTGGACACTTCCACGAGTGTCAAAGTACGTGATTCCGGTAATTGTACTGTTGAGTACGGTAGATTCGATACAAAGACTCAGCGTAGAAAAAAGTCTGCCACGGAATCTCTCGTTCCAAATAATTCCTTGAAGAAGCCATCAACTACGGCTGGCCATGAGTACGAGCGTTTGCAAGGTGAGTCTGTTCGTAAGAAACAGCTCTCTAATTCTGAAGTGAAACATAGGGAGATACAAAGTCGTTCATTAATACCGCCACCGTCTCGCCGAATTGGAGAGTATGGCCGACTCAGTGAGGGTACTTTAAGAAAGCAAATGAGCTCACGAGGGCAAAGTACTGGCAGTACGGTGAGCAGCAAAAGTGGAGGTCGGGATTCAGGTGGTACCGCTAGTAGCGAGGCGTCCACGTCTTCGTTACCGCCTTCTAAAGCAAGATCAATCCCACGTCCCAACAATTACCGAATTCAGTTCTAATTCATTGAGTTGCAGAACACGAACCAGGGTAGAGAATCAAGTTATTATTTGAGTAATATGCTACCACTTGGCTGCATGTTTCTGACATCTTTCAATTAAGACGACGAAATAGAGTGAGGAAGGAAATGTCATGACGTGTTCCGGCATATTAACGAAGGGTTCATAATTCAGTATTCTTCAATCCCTTCACAGATTCTCACTTTGCAGTGAACTTACAAGAACCAAACTACCCTTTGTCGGAACTGTTTGAAAGATACTTTAGATTCGAACGGTGAAGACGGTAGGGATGTTATAATTATTGATCAGAAACAATTAGAGTCCGTATTATAAATTAGAGATTCATTTTGTTAAAATGTGAATGTAGATGCCGAATTTCTTACTATTTCAAAAAGTCAATCAGATTCCTTCTGAACAGCTATTGTTTCATTTTCGGCAATTCTATCGTATATACTTTTAATATACGTAATGCCGAAGCAGTACGTAAATGGCCATAACAATGAAGTGCTAGTTCCCTTTATTACTGTTATTAAAGTTAAGCCAATTGCACGATATAAATGAAAAAAAACATGGTATGTTGTTACGTAGCGATAGTGTATGACCTAGTCATTTCCAAAGTAACTTCTGTTATGGGATGGAATTGATTTCCTCTCATGTTGTATGCACTGTGCCTACGTCTGTATACACTGCGGCCTTATCGAATGTATTCATTGCAAAAAGTGCCTTTTAAGACTGTGTACATGGTCGGTACAAGTAGGATAAGTGTATGTTCAAGAATTTTTTTATTTGGAAGGTGAATGTTATTCAGCCAAATAGTGCAGTCATCAAGTTTATTTTATTCTGAACTACCATAGTCTATAGACCCTATTACTGTGAAGTTTGTTTTTCTTAAGTAATTACGGTACACATTGTGTAATTTGCACTTTTCTGAGTGTTTTCTCAAAATTCCATTCATGTAGTACGTTATAATCGCATTTACTTTTGGATCGAAAGTTGATTCTGATTAAAACGGAACTGGAAACTTGGTATACAGTGAATGGGTTAAATTGCTACACGTATGTATTTTAATTACTCTAATACTGTTAGCGTCCCGATTATGCGATTCAATTACATTTTCTTGCGAACGATACAAGTCATGAGGCAATTCGCTGATTGAAATCGAGTAAATTCGACGACCGTGAAGTATGAAATGATACAATATGAATACGAAATCAAAATGCTTTGCGACATCATACTTCTCTCGTGTAAAACGTTTGAATGCAGCTTTATGCCATTCACTAAATCTCAGTGCTGAATTTATTATTAAGTTAACTCTGTTTGGTAAATTGCTATATTATGAGGACATTTTTATATCATTCTTTTTGCTTTCAGAATGTTTATTTATTTTGTTTTTTGAATGATCACGCAAGTCTTATATGTTCGCATGCTCTATTCAGTTTCAAGTTACAATGTGGATCAGTATATGTCGAAACTAAATGGGACAATTCTGAACCTAGTACAGAATTCAATTTTGCCGAGAATTAAAGCTTTAAAAATATCCGATGAAGATAGCATCAGTACATTTACTTTCCTTCTACCATGTGAGAAGTCATGTTGAAAGCGTATGTACAAGAATGCATGGACATTAATTCAAATTCCATAATGTGAATTCGCGAATCTCAGATTGAGATCGAGTAATTTGTAAACTGGAAGTGTTGTATTACGTCAAATAATATACTTCAGATTAAACGTCTTTATAATCCATAGAGTTTCGAGCATGAAATACGTTGTGATTTTATCATTAAATTACAAAAGTCTTTTTATTCTCGACACGTAATTAGTATAGGTACCTATAAGACTGAAAAACGAATACTGATGAAAGAAATTGTCATCTAATAATTTGCTGCTATGCTTTTCTCTGTCTCTCTGCCCCCCCTCTCTCTCTCTCTCTCCCCCTTCTCTCTTATTCGATATATTTGCGTCCCCATAAACTACACTATCTGCACACAAGTAACCACGTGTCCACGCATAAAACGGCGAAGCGATTTATTAAAATAAGGTGTTCCTTGAAAATTACGGTGACATTCGTGGTAAATGTGGGTGGAAATTAGCTATTTGTCATATTTACAATTCTGAGATATAGCGCTTCGAGGTTGTTGTAATATTTTTTTCTATTAGAACAATAAGATCACACGGTCGTTTCTTTTACAGAGGAAGTACGATCCACCTTGTTTTATTCGAAAAGAAATAAAAAAAAAGAATGCCAAAGCGTAGAATGCTCCGCACTATGATTTATATGACAGATATGTCTTAATATAATTCACCATATTTATTTGTTTTTTTGTGTTAATTATCTATTTTAAATATAAGACGCTTGTCGTATTGTTCTACTTCCGCTTCCCTTACCCTCTGATACTTGTCCTCCCAATATAACGATGTAACAGTTAAAGGAGATGATTGTACGCGAACTCGTATTCTGGTAGCTGCAACATTAATATATTGATTGTGATGTAGTTATAGAGGTATGTAGAGATCTAGGCGTCATATTTTTTTCGGTTTTTCGAATAACGATACTTTTGTCAGTGCGCAATTGCATCACACTGAATGGGTTCGCTCATTTACAAAACACTGTAACTTTTCACGATTTGCACATACATGGCAATTCTCTACAAGTATCTGATATTTTATTTTTTCTAAGCAATAAAGACTACATTTTACAACATCAGAAATCTGCCGGTTGCGAAATATTCTCTGTTCCTTTGTTTCCATACTAAGGATAACATTAGTCACCGGTGACCGCCGACACGAATATTATTAAAACTTGAATTAAATATATCGCTAATATTTGCAAAATTTTCAATATTTTTAACATTACGATATTGATGTAAAGTAACCAATGTATGGTAGAGCGCTTAAACAGTTTTATTTTTAGACGTTACATAGATGCGTTACAGAGGCGTATCGCAGGGTATCGTATAACACGGATTTCGGCGTGGTGCTCTACGTATTAAGGGAGTCTAAATTTGTGAGAGATGCTTGAAAGGTACAATAATATTCTTTATTACAAGAAATAGCATATGTACCTAATAATTATCGTATTCTGAATATATAATATTGAAGAATGAAGTTGAAATTTCTTTACAAACTTCTTTCTGTTTCCTATTCGATATTCAACATAAGTAGCAATATTTGTGTGCACGGGGATGTTGGTAACCCTTGCTTCGAAATGTGTGTGATTGTCATTCATAAATGGCTTAACGTCTTCATATATGTATTGGAAAATTGTTTCTCAAATTGTCTGAAATAATGTAGCCTTATATTCTGAGGAATGCAGGCAAATATTTCAATAATTTCTTAATTGCTAAATAAATTGTAAGCGTTTGTGAAGTTTTTCTGCTCTCTTTCTAATTTGCTATGAGCTGACTAAGCACGAAAGGAAGTAGTGGTGTTCATTAAAGTTATATTCTACAATTTAAACTTATTTTTTGTATTCATTTGCAATGAATTCTGTGTAGGACATAACTTCTTTAAGTCCTCTGAGATAGAATTCTGTTAGCCTTCGTATTATATTGCACAATTAACCCTTTACACTCGGAGGCGACCCTCAGTCGCCACGCCATTTATTGGGAAACCTTGAACGACGATTAAGAGGCGATATTACGATTTACTCCAGTTGTCGTTGATTTAAATACCACAAACTTAACTTAAGTATTATTAAATACCTCGCAGCAGCCAGAAGACGTGCGTCTTCAGACGAGTTTAGAACGAGGGTTACGCAATTTTTTTATTAACTATTAGTAGTAATATACAATTGAATTTCGTAGCTCTTATCCTTGTTATTCCCGCCGCAGACAATTATGCCATCGATCTACATCATCAGTTTAATTGAATGCAATTATATCGCACTTTATTAGAACAAATTATTATAATTCGATAATAAAAGATAAGCGGAGTAAGTTGAGGCATTAAGATGCCGCCTCTCAATCGCCACTCGAGTTACCGCAATAAACTGAGTGGCGACTGAGGGTCGCCTTTTGAGTTTAAAGGATTAAAGTTTGGTCAACTTTAAAAATGCTACAACTGAGAAAATGTTTATTACTTCAATCAGCAATTGGGGTATTACCTAATCTAAGCTTGTATTTCTCAACGTTTTATGCTTCAATTGTAGTATCGTAATGGTGAAGTAATAAGCTTCACTATAATCATCGTGATAGTTGTATACTGTACATCAATAATTGGTCTTATAATTTATGCACAGAAACATCTATTTTTGCAATAATCTTCTTGACTATGTTATGAGTCGCGCAGCTAATAATTAACAATTTCCTGCACCTCTTTATGGTACCTTTATGGGCACAAGCAAGATGCTCCCGTGCAGTTTCCCATAACACTATCACGGGCATGTCATCGATAACCAACAACCTGCGGCTCCCGTATGATACTCTCGTAGACTTGTACGCGTAAATTCACTAACATTAAACAACAATTTATAAAGTCCACAATATGTCAGCCACGCTCAGTATCGTATATCTTATATTAAGCTATGCACTATGAAATTATATTGTGTTGTTTGATGTGTTGCTGCCTCGAGATAATAAATTTGTTGTACCACAGACGAGATATAAGTAGACCAAGCACTAGGTCGTTAGATTCATTTTGACCTCAGCTATCATGTAACTATGAAAGAAATATATAGTCCCATTTAAAATAATTTCGATGATCTTGAAATCTTGAAAAATACGATCCTGAGAAACATTGTTTACCTATCATAATATTTTCCCTCTCGAATTTGCAGTCCAAGTATTTTGTTCCTCTGACATTTTGTGCTATCATTAAAAATAAGCAAGATATTTAATGTGCTCAAGTTAGGTCGGACACCCTGTATATTATATTACAGTACTTATAAGTGTATAACATTGTATAAAAGTTGTTGTATCATTATGCACTTCACAACTTCAATAAATGATCATATTATATTTCATTTATATTTCATTTATATGATCAGTTATATTTTATATTTCCTCTACATACCGAATACCCAAAATCACATTCATACTAATTTCTGCAACGTTCGTGGTTGGTTTTGGTACGACGATCCACGTTTCGTGGTCATTGTATTTTGGAAACAAACACTGTCCATGTTTTAATATTACTTAGCGTTTATATAAATCTTGTTCGGTATGTTTTTCATAAGGCCTAATTGTTAATTAACAACTGGATCAACTCCTGAATCCAATGGTGGTAAAAAAGTAATATTTGAAATATAATTAATGGATTTGCTTGATCGTTGCACTCGTCATGTACGAGTCCAAAGTATGCAGAGTGTAGCATTTGGTGCATCCGGCAACTGCAGTTCAGTAAAATAATCAGAGCATAATATCTCTGAATCGTAATATTCCATCGCCTCAAGAAGTGCAAGCTCGCGGTAAACTTTATTCTGCATCGATAATTTAATAAATTTATTAAATTACTACTTAGTTATTACAATATTACTTATATAATGAATTATTAACAAGGGATCTGATGAAATAATAACAATTTCATAAAATCTCAGGTGAATTCAAAGGAGTTTCTTTATGAAACGACTGCTTGTCCAATTTTCACCCCTTCCTGGATCCTGAGGAACCGAGGAGACGTGGTTACCTCCTGCACAACGATTCTTCATTCCGCCGGGAGCTCTCGGGGAGGAAAGACGTCTTTCCTAATTCTCTCTTCCCAAACTACCCCTCTTCCAAAACGACGACCCTCCTCTTTCTAGGATGACCAATACTGATCAGCACCGGCCAATACGGACGACTAACCGACCACTGCTGGCCATTAGTGGCCAGTACTGACCATTTAGCGCTTAATTCAATTTTTGATTTTGATCCGTTCTAGGAGATTATTTTCGATGTGTTTATGTGATTATTTGACCGTATATAGATTATTTACTGATGTTTTGACTGTTTATTGATTATTTGATTATACACAGATTAATTTCATTATTTACTGATTATTTGATAATTTACAGATCATTTAACTATTTACAGATAATTTGACTATTTACTGATTACACTGTCCAACAAATTTTGACTTTTTAATGTGTTGTGACAACAAATAGGCGCTTCTCATAGATTTTGACGTGCTGAAAACGAATTCGCAAACCGTTTCTCTCCAGCGGCTACCGTTTTCGAAAAAATCAATTTTGAAAAAAAAGGTACTTTTTGGTCCTTTGAACAAGATTTGTGACGTAAGTATATAAGTTAGACGATATTTATTTACTGCAAAAAATTCTCTGGACTTTTGCGAATAAAATGACGTAAAGTACATTTGCAATATGAATTTGCAAATACGTTTAAACATTATTCAAAGTTGGTGAGACACGCTACAAGCGTTCATTTTTCGGAACTTTTTTCAAATTTCCTTAAAAACCGCGTTACTGACGCAAATTTCAATTGCTCTACGCGATAGAGCAGACATTTTTCTTTAGAAATCATCCATAAAATTTGCAAAATAGATTTTGGTTTCGTAAATAAATGCCAAACAGATGCGTAAGACACGGATTGTTAGTAGACCTTCTTTGATTGACAAAAAAGACTCTCCTGTGATGAGCGAATACTTCAGGGAAAATTAATTGCACCTTTATAAATAGCTTCCTAGTTTAACAACAAATGATTTTTGTTTGAACACTTCCTTTCTATATGCTCTAATAATCGAGATATTTAAAGATAACTATTTGCGTTTTTTATTACTGAGCCTCCCCTCTAGAATGGCTACATTCATGGTGAAAGTAAACTTATACCCGCCAAAGAGTGCCCCACTGTAAGGGGGAAATTGGTGGCATGTCGTCCATCTAGCGGTGGAAAGGAGAAACTAAACTTATACCGGCCTAAGAGTGCGCCACTGTAAGGGGGAAATTGGTGGCATGTCGTCCATCTAGCGGTGGAGAGCTGGAACTAAACTTATACCGGCCTAAGAGTGCGCCACTGTAAGGGGGAAATTGGTGGCATGTCGTCCATCTAGCGGTGGAAAGGAGAAACTAAACTTATACCGGCCTAAGAGTGCGCCACTGTAAGGGGGAAATTGGTGGCATGTCGTCCATCTAGCGGTGGAGAGCTGGAACTAAACTTATACCGGCCTAAGAGTGCGCCACTGTAAGGGGGAAATTGGTGGCATGTCGTCCATCTAGCGGTGGAAAGGAGAAACTAAACTTATACCGGCCTAAGAGTGCGCCACTGTAAGGGGGAAATTGGTGGCATGTCGTCCATCTAGCGGTGGAGAGCTGGAACTAAACTTATACCGGCCTAAGAGTGCGCCACTGTAAGGGGGAAATTGGTGGCATGTCGTCCATCTAGCGGTGGAAAGGAGAAACTAAACTTATACCGGCCTAAGAGTGCGCCACTGTAAGGGGGAAATTGGTGGCATGTCGTCCATCTAGCGGTGGAGAGCTGGAACTAAATTGGTCGCCCTTATACAGAAGTATCGATTTTGGTTCCACGTTTCTACCGCTAGATGGACGGCATTTTTCCCGTCCATGAATTAGCTAATACAGGGCGGCACTCATATGAGGGGAGCAGCGATTTTAGTTGCACCGTTTCACCGTTAGATGGACGGCATTTTTGCCGTCCATGAATTAGCTAATACAGGGCGGCACTCATATGAGGGGAGCAGCGATTTTAGTTCCACTGTTTGACCGCTAGATGGACGGCATTTTTTCTGTCCACGAATTGACCCTAATATGGGGGGGAGGGGGGTCTCAAGAAAAAAACGCAAATAGTTTTCTTTAAATATGTCGATTATTAGAGCAGAGAGAAAGAAAATGTTTACACAAAAAGCATTTGTTATTTAACTAGGAAGCTATTTATAAAGGTGCAACTAATTTTCCTCGAAGTATTTAAACGTCATAGGACAGTTTTTTGTCCTTCCGAACATCGGCTGACATTCCGCGACTTGCGCAACTGTTCGGTTCTTATTTACGAAAGTAAAACCTTTTTTGCATATTTTATGACTGTTGTATAAAAAAAATGTCTGCTCTATCACGTGTAGTAATTGGAATCTTCGACGGAGGTCCCATTTTTACGGAAATTTCAAAAGAGTCTCGAAAAATGAGCGCTTGCGGCGTGTTCCCCAACTTTGAATAATGTTTAAACGTATTTGCAAATTCATATTTCAAATGTACTTTACGTTATTTTATTCGCAAATGTCCAAAGAATTTTTGGCAATGAATAAAAACTCTTTAGCTCTTGCATTTACCTCTCAAATTTTGTTCAAATACAAGGAATGTTCTAAACATAAAATAAGGGAGTGGGTCTCGTAAACTTTAACTAATGTTCAAACGGATTTGCAAATTGACATTGCAAATTAACTTACACCATGTTATTTGCAAAGTCCACAGAATTTTTTGCAGCGAAAAAAACTGTCTAACTTTTATATGTTCGTAAAATTCCGTTTTGCGGATTCGTTTTCAGTGCATCAAAGTCTATGAAGATCACCTATTCGTTGTTAGAAATCAAAAAAATTCAAAATTTGTTGGAAACTGCTCTTTAATAAGAATATGCAGCAGTGTATTTAAATGATATTAAATTAAAGAAGTCTCGTCCGGAACTGCAGGGTTTGGGTATTACAATACAGTATTTCAGTGTTATAATTACGGTATATTATTAGAATACAATTAATCTTTATTAAAAATACAAGAGCAAATACCTATATGAATGCATCAATGGATAGTGATCAGTAATGTTGTACAGTAAATAAAGTTTATAAAATATAGTTTATCGCACAAAGATAGTTAAGCGATATTTGACTTGATATTTCTTAACTTATTCGTTAAGCGAGGTGTCTAATTTATAATTAAAGTAACATGTAAAGCAGCTACTAGCTCGGTTGTAATTGTAGAAGAATTCTAATTGAAATTCTCTACAATCATTACCGATTACCAGGTCTCACACCGTGGAGATCTTTCTTCGGTTGTGGTTTGTTGTGGCTTGTGTGGTACAATTACAATAATTGTGGTATTCATTTCGAATGCTTTCGATACTTGATTTTGCGCAATTCTAATGACGAATGCGTTTTTCCAGATTAATTCGAACAACATGAAAGTAGGTACTTCATTAGTACTTGAATAGTAATTGAATAACGATTCAATTAATATTTTACTCTCTTGAAATGTATTAAGAAAAATATTGTCTTACGTTTTCACATTATTCTGGGAGAATATTCCCATAAATATTCCCATAATAAGGCCAAGTTATTACATACAGGGTGTCCACTGTAACACTGAACAGCCGTGTATTTCCTAAGGAATTGCAGACAGAAACAATGATTTTTTACTTTATTATTTAATAAGATATGAAGGTCAAGTTCGTTTTTTTAAATGGAACTATAATATATATTTTTCTTCCGATCGTTTGATCATGCTGTTCAAGACGAATTCGTCCCTCCATGTATGCGACTGATTTCAGTTAGTTTTTGAGATATTGAACTTACAAATTTACTGATTTTTCCAAAAGAATACTTGGTTGGAATAGGAAGTACGGATTAATATACAAGTTAATTGTCTAAGCTAATTAAGCCTAAATATACAAGTACCCACCTACAACGTGGAAGTTAGGTTCCATAGAAAAGTCGCATTATAAAAATCGCGTTATGCGAGAGTCGAATTATAAATACGCGTTATATCGAAATCGCGTTGTATATGTCCCGATTTGTATGAGGGTTACCTGTATTCTAATTATAAACTCTAATTGAATGAATTATATTTCAAAGTAAATTGATTACAAAACTAATTAAAACTGTTTGTGTAAAATCGTATTTGATATAGAAATGGATTAACGGACCTTGAAACTATATTGCATTGAATCAGAATTCCACGAAACTGTTGTGCGTCACACAACACGAGTGTATTAATGTGTTAGAAACAAATTGAATACTAATCGTAAAAACATGTTCATAAAATGATATATATTGGATAAGTACCTATAAGATACTCATATTATATTAAAAACACGTATTTTAATTTATTGCGAAGACTTGATATAAAACAGTATTCTTCTGTAACGAATGTGAGGTGTAACATTTAAAATCGCTATCGTTTTGTGATCGATATTTTTCAATTCCTGGTATAATGGGAAACAGGAATATTGTTGTTTAACAACAGAGGGACTGTAATAATGAACAATATTCACAAGTTGTATCATCTCGTACACCATCCTGCGAAATGTCAAATGATTTGACGATAAATTCATTTATATACATAATTGGATACTGGATCGCCCTGAGGGATGTCCATTGTGCATATGTAACCATGTACCATAGTTACGAATTATTTCTATATTCTGTAACGCAAGCTTGTCATTTGTTTCCTGGAAACTACGAACGTCATAAACGTAGGAAATTTTATAATAAAACAGAAAATTTCAGTTTCATCTACTTTTCAAATAGATCGTATATAAAATAATAATATGTTGCGAATTACAAGTATTTGAAACATGCCGTGCTTCATTGACTTAGGATTTTTGAAATATTTTCAAAATTATCTCGGGATATAACAAATAAATTTCGTTTGTAAATTGTTACAGTCATTATTCGTTGCTAATAACATCGATTAGAAAAGTTAATTACAATTGTTAAAGCTTTTTGAAATACATTACATGAAAATAGTCACGAAATTATTACTTAAATGCACCGAAATAAGTTATAATCGTTGCGCGCATTTTTATAATTATTATTACAGGGGGAAAAAAGATGATGATACGTATATATATTTCAGGGCGAAATGAATGATACGGATAGACGAGTATGTGACTTCAAAGTTACATGGAGCTATAAAGGGTTAATTGCATAGCAAACCCACAGCGAGCTATACGAAATTGTTTCACTATAACATAAATAAAAGTATAAACTAGTGAGTTCATTTCGATGCTTTAGACAAGAAACATTTCTGATAAACATTTTTGTGATCCTATTTTGAATTTCAACCATGACAGGGTCCTTCTGTATGAATACTGATATAAACTCCTGAATTTCCTTTTTAGAAGGAAAACGGTGGAGGGGAGGAGGATTACGTAAAGGGACCGAATTGAATCGAAGATAAATTCTTACATACCATGAATGTTATTCGGGTTTCTAAAGCTTTTTGGAATATGTGACAATTTCGCCTCCTCTTATGAGATAAAAAATCTTATGCTGCATGTATTGTTAAAGAAGTGTTTCATTAAACTTTTAGATTATGTCGATGCTATTTATAAAATACAATCTTATTGATAGCTTTAATAGAATTTATCGATAAATCGAACAATAAGTAATTTGCCTTTAAATTTCGACAGTAATAATAATATAAATTCTTTGTTATTAAAGGCAATAATAATAATAAAGAATCTTTAGATTTCTTTCGAATGGACTGGAAAGAGTTCAGATTTTCAGTTAGAATGTATTCAAAGACGAATTAGTTCGTACAATTGTTGCATAAGGCCGATTAAATCCACTGTTTGATTTTATTCCGCACGATTTGATAGACCAATCAAAAAAAGTATTCGTACAGCAGTGAAATTTCAAGAAGCCTCGCGGAACATTGTTTATTTAAATCGTTTTAACAAACAAGTGATATGTACACACTCTGACAGATCTTCGCAATGAATTTCATAACAAAAAATATTATTTATTCACATCTGTTATGGAAATATTCACAATTCATTTCATGCGGCAACAAAGTTCTACGAGGCTTTTGTTACAACTTGCTACAGTATGAATACTTTTTACACTAACTGTAAGCACACAGATTTTTGCCCTCCCTTGTTTCGCGAAAAACAGGAATCGGTTTTTGATCGGGGTTTCTATGACTTTTCGGTAATCGGTTATCTAGCGAGCTTCGAGAAAAAATTGAGAGTGTCAAACGGAGTTTCGTGATTTACATGCGGATTTCTTTTTTTCCATTGGGAATCCACGATAAAGAAGAAGGGTTCTACACGAACCACTCGTCGAAGAAAGATATTCCGGCTTCTGCAATTCTGCTTTTTTCCCCCATGCATATCAATCTTGAGAAATTTAGTTTAACAAAGAAATACAGGAGGAATACAATTCTATAACTGCGACCCTTTGTATCGTATAATATCTACAATATTGGATAAAGCTTTTCCGGATCTAAATGTTGCTCGTAGATGAGACTATTCTTCTTTATCAATATGTTGCGAAGCAACCGTTTTCTATTATCACAAATAATTTTTTCTTTCCAGGCTTCGATATCTACATAAAGCTATAGTATACCATTTTCGACCGATTTGCATTTCTAAACGTCTTTGTACCTTTTGTAATCCTTTAACGACACATTTTGCACGAAAGGGTATCAACTAATTAAGTTTGAAACACTATCTCACAATGTCAGTTTAAAAGTACCTGAGACCGTAGGTAGAAAGTGACATCACTCCTGGGCTTATGATGATTGGATGGTTGGCTTAACATTGTTTTGTATTTCCACCATTTTTGAAATATCGTTAACAAAATCTTGATGATGTATTGCAAATCTCTTGGCTTTATATAAAAAATATTATCGTATTTTTTATAACAACAACATCAAAGATAGATATATATACCATATTTGAGGTTGCTATATACATACATATATGATATAAGAATAAATTGTATTCATATTCTTTGTAGATTGATATTAATTATTCCTATATTTCGCCTTAAATTTGTATAAACAAATTACTGTTTTAAATGTAGGACATCGAAATGTACTATTACAAAAATTGTTAAATTGATAGGATTTATATAATGTTTATACATAGATGTATATAATATAATTGATTATATTATAATTTGTCATATGGTACGAATAACTTTTTCAATTATAAGTGACTTCCATTTCCACGCTTCATGGGGGCAGTTTTGAAAAACACGTTCCACCAGTCCAAATCCTGTCATGGAATTTTCGTTAAAACTTTCATCTCTATCGTTCGGAGTTCGTCAATAAGCCTTTATCGATTTTGTATCATACAAATATCCTGCTGTAAAACAGTCGGCAACTTTTCACGATGGTAGTTAAAAGTACGGTTTAATACTACATAAATGTTTAAATAATATCGTAAAATGGCTATGGACTCGGTATTGTTTTATTTACCGCTTTTTATTATTTAAATAAGAGATTGTAAATGCGATTTGTAAGGTTTGATGGAATAATTTTAATAAACTCTTTTCAATGCAAAAATATTCTCTATATAAAGTATGCTCTTTTAAATCGAAAAATGTGACTTGTAAATAAGATACTTTGTTAGGTTGAGTCATAAATAAGCTCCGTTTTAAATTCGGGTTTATTCGCCAATAAAATGAACTACAATGGACTTTAATCTAATATACATTCGCCGTCATTAAGTAACTTCTTGCTTTTTTGAGGCAACTTGTCGATTCCCTTTGCGTAAAACTGTCGGTTTGTAATAAAAATCTCTTCGGACGAAGGTGACTTATGACTTAACCCAATATAATTATTATCCTTCGTTTTCCATATGTGTCTTAAGTAGCAGATTGTGCATATACGTTCATAAAAATAAGGATAAATGGAAAATCCGCAAAAACTCTCTAAAAATGGAAACTTCTAAATTTCAACGTTTTTATTCAATTCTGCGGGCCCGTCATTTTCACGGCTTCCGTAGTTCTAATGTTAATAGAAATACCGGGGAAGAAGTAAAGTTAATGAAATAAATACTTCTTCCTTTCGACTAATCATCAAACATGTGAAACTTCGAGATATTAGAAACTAACTTCAGGGAGTTGTGAGAATTGAAGCAGTTTGCGAACAATGCTGGCCGATTGCCTTAACTCAAACTCTCAAGAATAATTCACGGTTTCTAAGTTTTCAAGAAAATTTTATAAAACAGGATTTTTTAAATTACCCATCTCGATATGGTTTCAATACGTACCCCAGTCTTTACAGTTTTCTAGATATTAATAATCCAATCTTTTTGATATATTAGAAATTTCATGGCTTTCTACGTATAAACATATTGCGTTTCCTAACAATACAATCTAAAATAAAAATAAATCTAGTAATATCTAGAAGCCATCAAATAAATTCCCTCAATTCTCTCTATATGTAAACGTATGTATAAATATTTACTTTGTCTGTAAATATTCTGTAGAAAATCTTTTTTGATAAAAAGTGATTTCATTTAAAAATAGTATCCCTCTTTTATTTCACAGGTATATCATCTGTAAACCATTACTGCTGAAACTATAAGATGTCGTAAACGTTTGGGTTGTAATTCGTTTTATAGGATGCCATGTAATATAAACTTCATAAAACAGCAACTTGATTGGTTGTTTTATTCTTTATTCCATTATTCTTAATAATTCAGTGTTAACACACCTTGATATACAAATACCTGTATTTTACGTTTATTTTATTCTTGCCACTCTATTTTTACAGTTAAATGTTCCCTCGCCTGTTCGTCGATTCGGACTTTTACTGTGGCTCGTTCATTTTGTTTATCGAGAAGTTTACCCGTTGCTCGTGAACCGGTGCATCGGACACACTTTTCTGTGTTGATCCGGTACACAAAATGCAAACGAAACAATATTTACTCATTCAAACGATAAAATGAATGCTTCTCAAAAGACAATTCTTACGGTGAATCGTTCGGTAATAGCGATTTTTAAAAGTTCAATTCGGTTACTATTGAAATGTCAACCCATATCGTCATAACAGACAATAAGTAATCTATATGTACACTCCCGCTCAATAGTTTGGAGTTTTCGTACATACGAAAAACTTTTCATACATACGCGAATGTTTTATTAAAAATTTTGCAATTATTCTATATAAGAGAATAACATTGCATTAACACTTTGCCTTCCGGTAGCACTATGTACTTTTTGGATGCAACCAATTATAACTTTCGCTCTTAAACGTAAATAATTATTGTGTCAATACTATACAAAATTGTAATAAATATAATCAAATATTGATTTACTTAAGAAACTCATTATTTCTTTTGAAATACTAACATGCTCCAAAGCCGCTTTGAGCGGGAATATAAAACGTGTAAATCACAATAACTCTTGATCCTGAGGATATATCCCGAGGATATATGTAAATAAATATAAGTTACGTAGCATATCTCCCTATTTTAGAATAATTTAGCAATAGTCGTTTTTCAAACTATAATAACATTACATATTACAAGTATCCCTCGTATAACGCGGGAATTGGGTTCCAGGAAAACTTGGCATTACAAAAATCGTGTTTTGCCAGACTCTGTTACATATAAAAAGTGGGTTTACGTTTCAACGAGAATTATTTCAATTAAAATATAAACCTTGCATTTTGTAGAACTCTTCAACAAATATTAAGCAAGAGGGAGTAATTATAAATTTTATAAAATGTACGATACAAGTGGCAGAGATGAAAATGAATTCTAACAATTATTGTCGTTATTTAATTAGGCATTAAGAGAATGTCCTAGTTTGTTGTTCAGAAAGAAAATATCTTAATTTGTCATTCACTTGGCAACAGTTGCAAGGTACTCAAAACAACATTTTCCTCAAATGATAAAGCATTCTCTTGAATTTCATTGCACGAAGGCAATTTCGAAAGTTGGCGGCTTTGTGAGTAAACAGTTATTTTGGGGACCTTCAGGAATCAGACTTCCGGGATATCATAAAGGCAGTGGACCAGCGGTGGATAAAGTGCATTGAAGTTCAGTGAGATAATATTGACAAATAAAAATATTTTCAGAAAGAAGAGAAAGAAGAAAGAGTCTGTCATTATCAATCCGCGAACATTTCCTATTACTCTCACATTGCAGTAAGTTGGAAGAAAAATATTCGAATTATTATCATTATTATTATTATTTGTCTCTGTGTGTGAATTGTTTCTGTTTTATTTTGCGTGATGCAATGCTTCGGCCTGTTTTGTTATGTTGTGTGTGTCCCTCTGGACTTTGCACTTTCTTGTGTACAATTTTATACTATATATAGTATAATATATATACTTATATATATTATAGGTATAAAATACATTGATCTAGAATATAGGCAAAAGATGTTTCAATGTGAAAATCTTGAATAATGCTTAACCCTTTGACTGCGGAACACTGCAGGTTTAAATGATCGCTGCAGGCGGATATTTTTTATCACGTACTCTATCGAGATTCGATTGATTATACAACGTGCAACTAAGTTACTACTGTAATCCTTCAGTTACGTCACATTAAATAAAATAAGACAATTGAAGACTTCTTGTAGCAAACACTGTAAGCGCTAAAAAACACATTTTTGAGGAGAATGAAACAACTTCCGGAAGGCCCACGTTGGAGGTATAATCAGCGGTATAATTTTTAGCATTATTATTAATTATTTACAAAAGGCAATTGTACTCAAATTGTATACTACAGTAGTACCACTGGTATGTAGAACGTTTACCGATTTTAAACGACATTTTCTAATTTTGGCACTTTCAGTGGTTTCTACACGGTGTCTTCAATTATGAATACTTTTCAATAAAATATCTATAATTAAGTATAAAAATTATTTGCCATTGAAGTTACAACAGGACGCAAAAGGAATAGTATAAGTTGGGATGAAAGTTTTAGCACATCGAAGATATGCATCGGATATTTCATCTGTCGGAATGCCATCTGTTCCGGTTCTTGCATAATTTTTTTATGATAAAAGATTCGAAGAGCTTTTTGCTTGATAAAAAGCATATGCAAGGTTTCCTTGAGGGCGTGTGAATATTTATGACGAAGTGCACGTAATGATTTGTTTTAAAATGTAGAACGAAGTAGAAGTATTTTGCAACATCAAGAACTATTCAGAAAATAGGCTTTTCGAGAAGTTGGGAATTTAGAAGAGTTCTAATAGAACATATTATTTAAAATATGGAGAATTTTGCAGGATGAGGAAGGAACTTAATACATTGCGGATGGATATAATGATATCTCGCTTTGAGTCCCTCAGCTTTTTCGTTAAACAAAAGTTCAATGTAAAAAGACCAAGACTACATTTTTTCACGAGGAGGATATTATTCGGAGCCTTAGAATACGATAGCATAACTTTACCACATCTGTGGTTTTCCCAAACTTTACGGCCGTGTCACATTCCGAGAAGATAGTTTTCTATGCGGGGTGCGCGCAATCCAGTTCTCCACATGTGCGATACACTGCTCTTACAATTTAACCTTTTAACACATTGAGTGCCGGGCCGAAATCCGTGTTATACGATACCTGGCTTTACGCGTCCATAACGTGTATGTAACGTCCAAAACGGATTTATTTTATCACTAAATCGAAAGTATCCGTGTGATGTCGTTTTTTGGAAAAATTGTCCAGTTTAATGTTGGTTGGACAAAACAAACAGACACCTAAACATTTTCAACCAAGTATCCGATATATTATATCATATACTACATATTTAATATAATATTATCAAGCACTACAGATACTAAAAACTAAAAAATAACAGTGTGTTATTTGTTGACGTTTAATAATTTTACGGATTCGTATGTTTTTATTATTCTGGAAACGCATCATCTGCTTGAAGTCTGGGTAGAATATGATGGAAAGGTGATCTGACCACCGCGCACATATGGTTTGGCTCGATAAAGACACGATTTTCTACTCGTCCTTTGGGGCGGGCGGGGGGGGGGGGTATGTTTACCCATGCCCACCCAACGTAATTCTGCAAAAGCATATGTTGGACCTTTAAAATTTCACGATTTCCACGAATTTTCCAACAAATTTCAAGCATTCTTATCATCTACAACTTACAATAACGAAACAACTTTTAACTTCCAAATTGTCGAAGCGACCGACCAACTTCCTGAAAATAGTTCAAAAACGTCCATGTTTAAAATTGAACAAATTGAAGTGAATTAAAAGTACAATGGATTGTATAATACTCGAAGATTCATACAAGTCATTGTGTATTTTCATGAAAAGGAAGTAATTGATTAATGAATGAAGAAACTTAATTATTTAATTAAAATATCTCGGTAAATTTAATTATGGAGGATGTTCTGCATAGTAGGTTGCCTGATTGCAATTGTGGCCAACTAACGAATTCCGTTTAACTATAGTTCAACAATGAAACGCTTATCATTTCACTGGTCACGCATCTACATTGTCGCAATGCCACTTCCGACGACGGTGCATTTAAGCTTGCCGCTTATTAATCTTCAATACATACATATCTCGATACGTGATATTATTCATGAGCCGTATTTACATTAATACATATGTACTTCAATCTGTAATGTCTGCTATTATTTTCGCACATCCCTTTCAGAGGTTTGAATTAATAGTAGTTAGTGCGTCATCCCTCATAATGCCTGTCTAATAGTATAGATATAACAATCATGGAAACAGGAGTTATGTTATCATAAATTACCTTGGTTACGCCACATCCTAGGCCAGTTTTCGATTTTTATTACACTATATGACATAGGCTTTGCACTCCAAAATCCTTTTGCAGATCATATTCACCTATTTGCCAATTAAATTCACCCTTTTTCAGATCAAATTTATTCTTTTGCAAATCAAGTTTTTCTACAAATTTGTTTTCTTAAACTTTTATAATAAAAATGGAGTGCGAAAAGGTGAATTTGATTTCCAAAAGGTATGATCTACAAAGGGTGAATTTGGAGGGTAAACCCGGTATTACATTCTAAAGGTAAACATACATTTTTCAGTAATTTTTAACTGTTAATTGATGACTTTATGAATGGATCATCGCGTTAAATATGAAAGTTGCATTTCCTCGTAGAGCGGTCGCAAATATTTTACCCCTTGGGGTTTCATATGGAAAAAGGGTGAGGAAGGGAGAGACTCTCCCCATGTCGAAGTTATCCCCTTCGCCATTACTTACTTGTTAGTTGGGTCGGTCAGTTGAATTATACAATTGTTCATTAGGTCCAAACACTACGAATCAGTGTATTATTAAAGAGATACGTGCACATACATACATGTCCGGGATATCCTATTAATAATTCGAAGTATATCTTGTTAAATATATCATAAATGCGAGCACTCAGCAATAAATATCGCTAGGGAAAGGATCTGTGTATCTCTATTTTTGCTCTTTGGGTAGCTCTTTATCTTTGCCATTTAAAAAATATAACCTTGAAATCTCAAAAGGTATGATCTTGAGAAAAATGTTTTCCTCGGGACAGTATTTGTCCTTGCGAACCAAACAATTTAAAATCAAATCAGCAATTAATTCAGTCTTTGTGAGTAAAGCACCTAATTAATTGGAAAAGAGTTATAGAAATAAATGGTGAGTATTTCGTAAAATAAAATTACTTTCCGGAATGTACAGAGTGTTTGAATGTTGATTTAAAAATCCGCACGAACTTTTTCCGGTACCTAATGCAAAACTTTATTTTTTTCAACGGCCAAGGTTTCTTTTCATCACAAACGATCCACCAACGCAAATTTTTTAACGTATAAGCGTTTTATGTCTAATTGTAAGTCCTTAGAAGCTAGTTCTCAAGTTGGTTTTCTTTACACTGTCTTATCGGACAATTTTGATAACGTTAATCATGCTCTCCTATTGCAGATACTTAAATTACCTGGAATTGCATGCATCTGATTCTACTCTGCTGGTTTCAGGATTATCTTTCAAGGTGAAAGCAATGAGTGAAATATAAGAATCGCGTATCCGATGATATCTTGGTATTCTTTCCTGAGCCACATGATTCCCGCGTAATTATAATTTTCGAAGAACGTGTTTGTAGCCAAAGTAATAACTCCCTCTCATAAATTGGAAATTATGTATATTAATTCACTTGTCTACTTTGCATTTAATTATTCTTTCAGGTAGAAAAGTGTTTATTTTTGTCGACTGATTGGCATTTGTGGGGTTACTTGTTATACTTCTTACATCTTGTTTAAATTGAAAACTTACGAGTGTTGAAGTTTGTTTAAAAGCCTTGCTCGAGGAAATTGAAACTAATGAACAACTCGCGAAATACATCAACTTGTTAGATTTAAAGTATGGTTCGAAATAAAGTATGGTTGGAAATTAATATAAACTTATAGGAATAAGCAGCAGTTTAAGATGTAAATGAAAAGGGAGCTGTAAATTTGAAATGGAGGTGTTGCTGTGCTAGAAATGCTTTCTGTCGAAGTGTTTTTCATTCTCGGGTAAACGAATGTCAAGGGTGACATTTCTAGGTCGAAAGACCGTCGTGGGAGGTTGGCCCACAAAACCAAAGTACCGATCAGAGACAAGCGTTTGTGTTGGATTATTTAAAGCTTCGCGGGGTGATTTGATATAAAGCAAAATTTCTTCTTTTAGACGAACGAATCCATACACAGAGAACTATGAAACACTCGACATGCGGATATTTGATTAATTGATAAACCTTTGAAATGACGTCGATGCTTCATGAAAGTAATTGCTTTACTTCGAATATGGGTCAATCAGACGTTATTTCGGTTCTCTTCAGAAAATATACCCTACACATAGATGTAAAAAATACATTCAAGTAGTTGCAACTCGGATCATCACAATGTGTCAATAATTGAAGACTCCTTGTAAAAAAACACTAAAGTGCGAAAATTAACAAATTTTGTTTACTTAATTATTGATTAACAGTAATAGAATGTTCTGCAAATTGAAGTGTTTATCAGGAAAGTGAATCATTGCATTTCGTGATAAATCTGTATAAACCCACCGTATGATACGTAATATCCTCTATCGTGTCATATTTTTAATCGCAGTTATCTCAAAATTGTATAATTAAATCGCTGAGTACCGAGCCGAATCCGTGTTATACGATACCTGACGATACGCATTGGTAACGTGTACGTAACGGCTAAAAATAAAACTGTTTATGCGCTCTACGATACATTTGTTACTTTACATCATCATCGTAACGTCAAAAATATTGAAGATTTCACGAATATTAGCGATATATTTGATTCTAATTTTAATAATATGGGCATCGGCGGTTAACGGTACCACCCACGGCATTCAACGTGTTAAGGAACTTACCCTGGGAAGTACAATTTATAGCTTTAATGGATGCTAAGGTAGTAATGTAATTTAAGCAGATGCGCTCTTTTCGGTTTAAGGTCGGAAATTCCGGTTAAGAAACTACCAGGGATTCCCCACTTTGTGCTAAAAGCAATTGTAGGTGATCGGCTAGTAGCTATTGTCTAATTTGCAATAAATCAGTCCCATTTATATTGTAATTGAGAATAGTATATCGTTATTTACGTTCTATAAAATACTAAAATTACAATATAAAATATGTTTTGTTCTCAACATCAACATCAAGCTTTGCTCTTTATACAAGTACACCCATTTCTGTTTTCTCAGAAGAAAAGTTATGAATACACACACGCACACACACACACATATATGTATCTAAAAACTCAATCCAAAATAAATTCAATGCTTCCCTGAAATTGGTAGAAAACACGTATTTCATACTTTTCTCAAGATTGAAACCTCATTTCAAGAGAAGGTCGGGTCCTCCCGCACTCGACTTGAATGAGTACACTCTGCCCGACACCTTAGAAATAGTCTACAATCTCGAAAATCTTAAAGAGAGACCAAAAAAGAGGTACTAATAAGATTGATGTCGCAAAGGTAGCTTGGAAATATTATTCCACAGTATTTTTAAAACAAAAAAGTGATCGAAAATAGTTTAAATCAAATCACGAATTGCTTGTTTATTTTTTGATTCATTTTGATAATATAAAATGAAAGATTAATACGAATCTATCAGAACAGCACTTCAAATAACATTCCTTAACATTTCACGCTCATTTAGTTCTTCGTACATTAAATTATCATTAAGCCAATTCCCTTTGAGAAAGATCCTTTATAATTCATACGCGAATAACAAATGGTTCCAAACAATGTCGACATATTAATCATATTGTAGAATCGCAAAAGGAGTAAGTGATATGAACTTCTGTACGATTATTAACGATTAACTGTTATAATTATTATTAAATGTATGATTATTAATATTAGGTAGTTCGATCAAAGAGCGGATTGCATGGTAGATATTGAAATTTGATAAAGGCGCGTTTTAGAAACATTTTCAATTTCTTTCCAATCGAAATCTGATTTAGATGGTGGTTGGGTACTTGAAGTTAGTAAATGTACTATCAGAACGGAAGTACATCCATTTTGGATATACGGGTAGTGGCACACTGGACTCTGCCGGAACGACCACCTTCAATAAATTTTTCCAATGGAAGGAGAAAACGTGTCCCGTTTCATAAGTAGATGTAAAAAGAAATGAATTTCATAATGATTTTGATGCACATAATAAAGTGCAATAAATATCCGACTTATGTTTTAGCAAGTGCCAATGATTAAAATATAAAAACATCATATAATAGTACGATTTATCGATAAATAACACAAATACGAACGATCTCAAATTTTAGAATTCTGCTGCATTTATCAGGATATCTAAGGTTACCTACCAAATTATCATATATTATACGACGTAGTTAGGTACGTTAAAGGATAAAGTAAGCATGTCAAGTAGTGATAGAAGTAGATATAAATTGCGGAGAAGATGAAAATTTACGTAATTATATAGAGAAAGTACGTGAAAATAATCGAACCGGATGAAAACTTTAGTGCGCAACCTTGAATGCATCAAAAATACAATCAAAAGTTTGTGTTCTTAGCGTGCGTCAAACTTGTATAAGACAGAAAGCATGGTTGCTCTAACTGTAAAGAAAGACGTTGTTTCTTCATAACAAATATATACATACATATGTAGTACATTAACAGCGCATTATACAATAGTGAATAACCAATCCTTCGCACCACCTTATCAAAATGTAGCAACGAATAAACTTAGAACGTCTTCGTAGGAAGTAGTTATACTATAAGTCTTTAAGGAAAGTGGAAAATGAGGCAAGTACGTACGTGATGGAGATAATTGGTGCACCCTGTATACAGTTAGGATCGGAGGTATCTTGACGACGTTTTCCGTCGATTTTCCGCATCTGCGTTATTCTTCTCATCGTCATCGTGTCAAGTGGCTGCGTGCGCAATGCGCTCACCGATTCTGGGGGTTGGAAGGTGCAGTTGGTGGGATGCTGCTCGTAGGTCCGTTCGTGATAGTTCGTATTACTTCGGGAATCTCCGTCGATCTCTGCGGGGGCAGAGGCCTCCTTCCCTCTCGCGCAGTTCCAGTGTTCACACTCCCGCGTAGGCGTGCGGCGGTGTAGATGAGTTTTCTTTCTTTCTTCGAGTTATCCTGTCTCGAGTATACGCGACGCGAATATTATACGATCGTATTTCTTGAACGAACGGTTAACATGTAAATTACAAGCTGTTACACGGTCAGCGATAATTACCACATTCGACATAAACGAGACATCGTCGAACAACCCTGTAATACGCTTTCGAAAAGTGAATGCAAGTTCGACTTTAACGTCAACGGATAACCTGCAAAAGCAACTAACAGGATATCAGAGTGGTGTTCCTTTGCGAATATATATCCGGTGTACATTCGAAATAATTCACCTGTGTCAGTGAACTAAAATGTAGTGGATAGTTTCCTTCGAAGTGACACGCGAATTTCCCCGATTCCTGTCACAGTTCACCTGTTACGACGGAACTTCTGTGAAAGACTAAACGTGCTAGTTTCGAACCCTTGATCCTTCGCCACTGTTTGTCATTAGAAACATTCTGACACTAAACTTGTTAGGAGGAAAGAATCTTACAGAATCATTTATTTATTACTAACTGGCGGTAGTGATTACAGTAATAATCATCCATTATTATCGAGTTACAGTGACAAACGTGCATTCTAAAAACAGTCAACGACTTGTCAGTTAAGATTTAACTGGTTCTCTATTGTGACTTTTCTTTAATTCAGTGATTATCTCGTTTTAAACTGAATCATAATCGTTTAGTGCGCGGCAAATCGTGCGATTGCAATATTTCCGAATTGAACGGGATAACGGACGTAAATTTGTCTATGAGCAAAAAACTACACGTTTTTGTTATACTCTCAAATCAGAGAAGCTTAGTGGTGTCTTCAAACCACCGAGTGTCATCGTTGAATAAGAACTATTCTGAGATGTACTGGGATAATAGTTGTCAATGATTAAATTCCTTACGTTTTTACGTTAATGAATATATACCGTGGATAACATGCATCAGTGAAAGCATTTGTGGTGGATTTTGTTGAGGGTGTCTATTATCCTGCAAGCATTGGGACATTGACGATACGACATCGATGTGCAAACCGATTTGAAAGTGGAGCCAGGATTATTTGTTTTCCATGAAGAGTTAGTGTTGGAAGGTAGTGTGCTGTGAAAAGTGACCTCTTTCGAGAACGAAGACTCGAAGACGCATATGCAAGTGGACGTCTGTGTTTACGTTTTTTCCTGTTTCGTGTGTTTATCTATGTTCCTGTAGTGGACTTACCTCCCGGAGATGCAGAATCAAGAAATTCAACCGTTAACTATGAGGCTCCTTCTGGTTTTCATCGTTTTTATCTCCACGCCCATCGTAAAAGGTAAGTGTTGATTCTTTTCTTAAGACTTTTTATTGTTAGGATAATTTTAATTTTCTACGAAATTAGTCCATATTCTGGTCTTCCCGACCCAAGTAGCAGTATTAACACGTTGCATACCGTAGAGATCACCGATGATCGTCCATGCCGATACAACTAAAACTCGAATTAAATAAATCGCTAATATTCGCAAAATTTATAATATTTTAATGTTACGATAACGATGTAATGCATCGTAAAGCGCTTAAACTGTTGTAATTTTAGACTTTATATACACATTACGAACGCATATCGTATAACATATTAATGCATTAAGTAGTTGATGATTAATTAATTAGTTCTGAGTATAGTGGATTTCCACGATTTGCTCGACCGGGGTAAACGTTAAGTGGTGTAATTGATTACTGTTTATCTATTAAGGTTACGTTAACCTCATTTGCATTATTTGATGTTGCCTGTGCGTGTTTCGCATCACTATTTTCGTAGGTCCTTCATTAATCTATACATTCCTACATCTTGAAACAGATAGATTAAGTCTGAGAGATCTCTTTATATTCTTTATCGAACACTATGAGCGTATAAAGATCAGTGGCACTCTGATTCTTTACGAAAGATACGCTAAACGAAGCACATATTAACACGTTGAGTTCCACTCGAAAATCCGTGTTATACGATACCTGGCAACAAGCATTGTTATGGTCTATATAACGTCTAAAAATAAAACCGTTTAAGTGCCCTACGATACATTGGTTACTTTACATTGTTATCGTAACGTTAAAAATATTTTAAATTTTACGAATATTGCCGATTTATTTGATTCGAGTTTTAGTAATATTGGTATCCGTGGTCACCGGTGATCGCCATGGCGTGTAACGTGCTAAGCCATAGTTGGTCACCCAGGAAAGGAAGAAAAAGTATAATACGTCGTACATCAAATCTTCCGTGCGTGTACTAAACGATTAGCGACAAATCATTCTGCCAACCAATCATTCTGTAAATGGAATTGCGATCATATTTGCAGGGATGTCCATTACCTTTTTCCCCCTTTTTGCATACACTGGAGACTACTGACAGAAGTCTTTCAGTAATAGAAATATCCGGTAGAAATGTGATCATTTCTCAACGCAATTGCGTTTATTACGTTACCGCACTCATTTATCTCGGCGCTGGAGAACCTCAGAATTTCTGGGATCGAGTCACTCGGTTTAGTATACACGATCGAGTATTGAATCTTTTTAGGATGAAATGCTCTTCAGTTTCTTTCCCTATAAGGTGTTTTACACGAGGAAAGTGGTGGGTAGTGCTTAACATTAGAACTGTGGATAATATATTCAGTTATAATTTATATATTCACGTGTATGTCCTAAAAAATAAATTAATCGATTCATTTATGTTGCGTCGTTTCTTCTATTTCTATACTACTCATGAATTTGTGATGAATGTTTATAATCACTTAATGAATTTATTGAATTTCAACTTGGCTCCCCCCAAAGTGAAATTTCGACTGCGCCTTTTCTCGACTTAAAATTTCAGGTTTGATGGAATTCCATAGCTAAACATTTCTTATCTAACGGAATTGTATCGTTAAGTCTAGCTCGTCGATGAGTCCATCATTGTAATCATTGATTATTAATGATTGTAATCTTACGGTACATAAGTTAATTAGCTGCGCAAAAGTAATTTGTAACAGTTTCACATAGTTAATTACTGTTAAGGACGTTTATAATGAATATAATATTACATGAATCTCGCAATAGGATAATTAATGAGTATCGTTTTCATTCCAATTTATACTGGAATCGTAACGTGGATTATGAACATTGTTCGAGACGACAAACACACAAACATATAAACTTTCTGCTTTATATTATATTAGATTAGATTATACATTACACGATTGTCGATAGAACTCGGCAGTTTCAGAGTCCCCTTGAGTGTCCCTCAATGAAAATCTCGATATGAAATTTTCCTATTAAGTACTCCTTTAATTACATCGATTTCTATTCGACGCGTTTACACTATTAAATCTTGGTTTGTACGCTTTTGTTTAAATGTTTAAATTCGTATTACAATGAATACGAGTTCGCATAACCATTTAATTATTAACCCACCAGACGATTTGCTTGAATAATTGCAATTACTCGATTTCGTTGAAAACGAGGTACGTCAGCGTATTATGTGTCTGTGCTGTTTGTCGATTTATTTTTGTGGCTTTCCTCTCCGAATGCATGTGATATTTATTTCTCTTCAATCAGCTAGGGATATTAAATAATCAATAGAAACGTATGATATACAAATCGACCAGATTTTATTGAAAATTTGCCTGCAAATTCTATTAACAACTGCATAATAGCCGGCTTATTTACTGGAATGATTTATTGATGCGTTATCTTTGTAAAGCACACAGTGAATAGCGGACGAAGAAAATTGAACGCTTGATTTATTTCTCGTTTCGTATTGTTTATATACATACTGGGATATATTTATGTTATTAATATTAGTCTTTCATTATGGCACGATTGATTCGTGTTTTCAACGCAGTGCTAATTTTGTGCATGTCACACTCATAGCTGCTGTTAAAGTTACATCGTTGGAATCGTATATTTTCATGATACTGTCTGAATACTCTTTGTTGTCGTCGAAATTTGACTGTATTCTATGAAATTTATAATATAATACATATAAAACATGAATGGCACGAATCACTCTTACTCTGGTTTAATTAAAGTTATACTACTTTTTTGAAAAGATACATTTAGGTTATAGTGACAAAAGCCCATAACTGGAACTTTCAGAAGTCCAACCGAGCGCGTCTACTTTTTACAAATTTCCCAACTTATCCAACTTTAAAGTAGGCAGACTATTCGAACACTAGAAGGATAAACTTGGGGATCATGCACTTACAATTAATGGAATCAGCGCGTGAGTGGTTCAATTTAGTGTTCAAGCATCACGAAGATATTCATTTACGTAACGCGCTATACGAGATATTTCAATTAAGAGTAATAATCGTGAGACAATTAACTTTCTGATCAGTCTTTCTTCCTCCTCCATTATTCTTCGTTCATACATGTCAGTTTATTATCGTTTTTGATACCGTCAAGTTGTTTGTGCATGAATTGCTTTGTTCCATAAGGGTTTTGTCGAATGTTGAAACATCTATTTTCTTTACAGTTCCAGTCAATATGTATTAGGTAGGGGAAAAAGTTCGTGCGGATTTTTAAATCCAAAAGTCAAACACTCTGGACATTCTGGAAAGTAATTTTATTTGAAGAAGTAGTCACCATTCATTTCTACAACTCTTTTCCAACGTTCTACAAGCTTATACATTCTTAAAACTTCCATTGATCCTGTGATAAGCATGTTGAAAGGTGTTGACAAATAGATTCTAGATGAGAAGATTGTATTTATATATAAGCTAAAAAACTTTTGATAAGCAATTGTTACGAGATATATTAAATATGAAATGCAAACCGCACGAACTTATTGGACCAACCCAATTCGCTGCTATTTATTTCAGGCACAAATGCGCGCTAGTGCCTTGAAATGAACGCGATTCCATAATGCGTTAATGCCAGTATAAGTAGAAAAAGGGCGGTGTTTGGAAGATAAAGAAATTTTCGTGAAAAGGATGCGACAGCATGAAACGGTTGGGGTACAACTCCACCTGTCCACCCGGCGGCTATACTCTTGAATAATGTACCTGTCGGAACGCTTACTTTTCCCGCGCATAAAATGTCTCTCTACTTCCCGAGGAAGGGTACGTTTCTCTCTTAAATGCTTCAACTTCTATTGAACCTCTATCCGCCTTTTATTACTCATCCACACGTGAATATTACGCGTGAACATTTCTTGCGTAATAACTACGAGGATTGCTATTAATTTCACGATAGTTGAAATGGAATTAAAGTAGATGTATGTGTATGCAAATTCGCAATTACCCAGTGATGGATTTATTTATAAATTCACATTTGTAGTCGTGTACTAGGACGACTATTGACTCCGTGAGTAAATAATTATAATATTTTATGATTTATTATTAGAATTACTACTTTATCCAATATAGACTTGACAGTTAGTATCGTACAATTTGCGCATATCGTACTGCTTACAGACGTTGGTACCTATAAATTACATATTCGAAAATATACGAAGCTAGTCAAGCATCAAACCTTCGATCAACTATATTTTATCCATTAACTTGGTCGGTTTTGTTCAAAAAGTGGCAATGACATGCGGGCGATTTCTTTGAATCGCCACTCAAAAGCTATGCTTATAAAAATTTAATTATATTTATATCGACACTACCGAGACCTCTCTAATAGAGTTCTGCGACACGTAACATTCCTAGCGTCTCCTAAAACGACGAAGAATAAAATTGGATAGTACGCAGAATCGATTCTGCAGTCTCGTCAAAGTTTGGCCTGCCTCCGAGTTACCCGAAGTATGAACGCCGAATGGGAAACAAAGTAGAGAGAAATGAAAAGTTCGAATGAAAGCAGAACATAAACCATGCGGAAGCACGGTAGATGGGAGAGAGTCAAGGGATAATGTAGGTAGGAGGGAGCGTGTTGTACCACTCGAAGCAACCCCCACGTAGACGTATACATAGATATAACAACGTACACGTAGATCATCCTTTCTGGAAGTACGCGTTATACGCTATCTGTTCGCCGCGTTCTCCTCCTGTTCCTAGCAGAAACCGGTCGCCACCTCCACATATGCAACTCTCTTGGCGCGACGGTTTGGCTCTGAGAATCTTTTGTGTCTTCCTCGCCGTTACGCCGTTACGCCGTTACGCCGATCTTTCTTTCATCCCTTTTACCTAGCCTCTTTCTCTCTCTCTCATTCTCTCTCTCTCTCCCTCCCTCCCCTTCTCTTCTCTTCTATTCTCATCCCGTCCGTTTTACCCCTATTACTCCAGCTTCCTATTCGCTGGGCCCATCTTCCTCTGTAGCTCACGCAGAAACCAGGCTAAATGGAATGGCAGAACTACGAGCGCCAAATCTTTCTCTCTGTTACCGTAAAGTGAAAGGGTGAGCCCGGGGTGGTGAACGTGGAAATGGTCGGGTGCAAGTGGACAGATTGCAGACGAATACGGGAAAGTGCACCTCGCTACTTCTATCCCCTCTGATTCTTCTCGTACGCTTCAGATAAATGCTTTTGTTTATGTGCATTTCCATCTTTCGAGCTAAGGTGACGATAAACTTCACTCCCTGCACGTAGAGGACTTCTAGATTTGTTAAGTTTTGATTAAGCTTTACTTCGCCAAGGAGTGTAACCTGTTCCAGAGAAATACAGGTTAAGTTTCGAAACTTAGTCAACGAACACCGCGGATTCTACTGTTTTGTTTTAGCGAAAGTTGGAATATGTAACGGATTATAACATTTATATGGTGACGGGTTTGTAAAGGATACGTTTATTCCATTGAATTCGAATGAAGGATAGACTAATAGGCAGATCGATTTATAAAAATATTATTCCTGTCAACATAATCTTGATCATTCATTTCTTTCAATTTGATTACTCAACTTACATAATAACATGACAGTGATACTTTTTCGCAGAATGATGATTTGCATCACTTGATCTGCGTCACCGTATCGGTTATTTCTAATTTAATACTCCTTCGGCATTCGAAATGCCACATTCACTATACGTACATATGTGAAATTAAATAGTTATCCTGCGTGATAGCATATAACGTCTGCGTAGTCTGCAACGCTCCATCTTTCTACTGTCACTGCAATTTACAATCAATGCATTGCAGTTAATGCACACGTCTGTAGTGCAATGTAATTACTAGGAATCTCTTCAGATAAATCTATAGAATTATAGAACTTCCATGCAAGCAGAATTGGGAATTCAGTGACGGTAATGATCACCAACATTTCATGTATTCGTTATCAAACGATATTTCTAACTTCTCCGTTGTTCTTGTTGATAAATTATTCTAATTTTGTAACCCTATCTAAGGTTATTCATGAACCTATTGTTTGGAATATAAATTTCGGATACTCGTTCGATGCTCGAACTATTGTTACGATGTTCTGGTTATAATTTAAGTTCAACCCTGGAGACTTTCAATAATGGAATAAGTCTATCGTATTCATATCTTCCTCTGATATCCTAGCTGAGAAACTTCGCCCCGGGTTATGTCGAATCAGATCAAAGGTTTATTCTATGATATTTGCTCTCCCCAGGGCAATGACAATTCAATAAAACAAAATGATGATGCTAATAGTCAAATAATACTCTATCTTGGCACTCTCATTATATATTTTATGTTGAACGTGTATAATAATTAAGATTCAAATATGATTGTCTTCTACATAGACCAAAACGAATATATCACTTATAATTTCTGTTTATACAAAAAATTGATTTGCATTGTGAGAATCAGTGAAAGTTACCGATTATCATGGTACAAAATATTGTATCCATTAACAATAACTGTGTACTTTTCAAATTGTTTTCAGATACTTAGTATGGTATAAATTATAGACGTATTAATTAATGCTTAATGCATTGAATCCGGTTTCTTAAATTAAACATTTTCAACTCGTAATTAGATTAGGATTTATTTTATTGCACACACGTTACGAAGTTAAGTGTAAAGTTAAAAATAAATTTCATTCGGTTACCTGTTTTCCTCATGTGGATATAATACGTTAAGCGTGGGGGAGGGGGTAGGTAAGAATAGTTGAGAATTCGATTAAAAACGTGCTTGGTAGGTGAATGCTCGGGAAATTAGCGAAGTGGTAGTAACTGTCGAATTAGACAGGGATTCCAGTCTACTAAGGAGACCGAGTTTTCCAGGTAAAGCCTAGAAATCTCTTCTTTTCCTGCCAATAACCTCGACTATATAACAAGGTTCGTGAATGTTGGAATATTGCCAAATACGATCCAGCGGATCATTAGTCGGTGCACTGTAGATTCATAAGGATCTCCGCAGTGCTATCTTGACATTCCAAAAGCATTTGCTAATTAATACCTGTATAACTAATGTGATGCCTGGCGAAATTGAGTGCCCCTTATCCTAGTCTTGCATTAATCTCCTAAAATGAAATTTATGATTCTCAATGAAGGCAAACATCGAGTTATTACGTAACGGACAATACGAACAGTTGGAAGATAGTGAATTACAAGCGGTTCGTTTCAAGGTATTCTAGTGGTGCATAGAAAAAAGGCTTATTATCGAGCTTTAAAAGATTGCATTTAACTCCAGAAATACTGGGAAAGTCTTGAACTATTCGCAGCGTTTCCAGTTTACTCATCTGTACAACGTTATTCAGGGTAGACACATTGTTCAAGGGGGTGGTCGATGGGAGCAGAAATTCCACAGAGTTGCTCACTTAGACATATACATATAAAGTTTACCATGTTAGTGAGACATCACATGAGGTAGTAAGAGTAAGATATCCCCAACGACACTCAAAAACACCTTGTACACTTCAAAGAATGTTAAATGCAATTCTTCTTTGAGTTTTTCGGAAATTCAAAGAAGTTCATCCATCGGCGGTCACCGGTGACCCACACGACATTCAACGTGTTAAACAGATATGTAATTCCGTGCACAATAACGGCGGTGACTGTGATAAGCACAGCCAGTGGAACGTGATCCAAATTAACATTCCGCTCTACGGCGTATAAAATTATTTCCGCCAGCACCCTTATTGGACATGAATTTGCATGGTTTCAACCGGAGAGATAGCGAGTAATAAGAGAGAAGAAGAGGGAGAACCAGAGGTGACAGAGAAGTCAAGATAACTTTGCTAGTACGTGCGGTATTGTCCAAGACACTTGTGCAAGGTTCGAAAGTGTCTCTTTAGCAAGAACTTTGCAGAGTGGTATGAGATCACTTCAGAACCGTACGGAGAGAATACGCTTGATGGCGTACTTAATCTGCACGAATTTCACACTGCACACCTTCTTAACTTAACATGGATTCGTATCAACTCACACGAAACACTAGAATCTTAAATATATTAATACGCGGATTACTTTGATCATATAAAGCCATCCGCGTTTCTGATGGTTGTGGACACTTCCAGTTCTCGGATTTATATAAATAATGGCTGCGAGCGTTTCTATAATTAAGAGTGTAAACAACAAAAAGTATATTTACTTAAATTGTACTTAAGAAAGCGGTGAATCAGAACAGTGGTCCAACTTAGGAAATCAGTTGCTTCGATTGGACCGATGAGGCAATTTTATTTGATTACCTTTTTACCGTTTTACCGTTTTACCGTTTTTAATCGTATTTTTCGAAAAGTATATTATGTTATTTTGAAGATGTAAATAGTAGCATTATTTTCGTCCACTTCAATTTTATTAAAAACATTCCTGAACCATTATAGATTAAAAAATGTGCATCAAAAACTGTGTGTCCGTGAACACCTTTAAAAAGAACTGAGCACGAAACGATGAAATGTATTCTGTTATAGTCTCCTTTTTAGTAAAACTAAGTACATTCTTTATTTATTATATAATAACGGATTTAATTCGATTATATATCTCGGCTCTTTAACGTTCACATAATTCTAGTTTTCTTCCGTTAACGTCACCATCAAGTATTTTTATGATCCATACAATTTCCGTATTATTGTAACACAGGTGCGTGCCAGTTCTTTATAAAGCTCTCCTTGCATGATCTTTCACATGCTCGCGTGTGCAGAACACACGGAATCTCAAGGGTCTTAACTTGTTCGTAAAGCTCGCGTATCTTTGTATCCTTGCTGGTCCACGTTCTAAGGCTCTGTTTCGTGAAATATATTTTTCCACGAGGTGCTTGGAAAGTAACCACGAAAGAGCAAATACAGTTACCTTTCTCCCCAAAGTCATAACACAAATATTCTTCCGACAACAATGGAATGCATTTAAAATAAGAAAGCGTGCCTTTAATAATACACTGTTTCATATCTGCATTTAAATACGCTCGTACATGGTAATTTACATGGTGTCATGTAACTGGTAGTACAAGGTGGAAGGTAATGATTCTACATGAAATACTGAATCGAAAATATCGAATAAAATTGTTTGATACGAGGCTTTGATTCCGAGAAAAATGTCTGAAAGTTTATCGAGTACACCCTGTAATTTATAATATATGTTATGAAAGTTCATTATAAAAGGGGACTAAGTAATTTTTTCGGAAGGAACAATTAAAAGTTTTTTAGGTTATAAATAGATACAATCTTCTCATCTAGAGTCTATTTAGTGTCAACACCTTTCAATATATCATACTTATCACGAGATTAATAGAAGTTTTACATATTAACCGAAATTGCAAATATATTTATTGTAAGGGAAATAGATGAAAAGTGACTTACATTTCATAAGCAGCAGCATATATGTTCATATTATTATGTTACTATGATTTTATTTCTCTTTTCCGTGGATCGCGAATTCTATAGAAATGTAAATTCATTTCACTAAGTATGTTATATCAAAATAGAGGTGTTAGTGGTACGCAAAACTGGGTCGTTGTTTGAACGAAAATTCCAATAATACGGTATCCGATCACGATGAAATGCGGAGTATTACTTGGTCGTTATTTAATCATTTCAATCCCCGTTCATAGGAAGATTTATTATTGCGTGTGAAGATTTAACATTTCAGCCAACACTAATCATAATTTACGAATTCACGTGGATAGTTTTTCGCCTGGCCTCTGCACTTCTCACTGAATATCGAGAGATCGATATATCCGATAAAAACAGAGAAATTTATGGAATGAAGGACAGCATTGAATTTAGTTCGATTATCCAGTAATTCAGTTGATAAACGCCACTGTGCGGTACAAAATATACGTAAAACTGATTCGATAAAAATGGAATTGTAAACATATTCGAAATACATTAATAATGAATTTACCCGATAAAAAATTTATCGCGTATTGTGTCATGAGCAAATACCCATTTAATTATCGCACAAATTGGTTGCATTTTGTGCACATTTCCGGAAATATTTGAAATACAATGAAAAGTAAAAAATATCATGGCACTCGGAAATAGAGTATATAGAAAGAATCAGTTACAGGTAACCCTCGTATAACAGGGGTGAGTTAGGTTCCAGAGAAAGGTTGCGTTATAGAAATCGCGTTATGCGAGACTCGGATTACATACACGGGTTATATCGAAGTTATTAGAAGCACGACACCTGAACTCACAGAAATACAGCTTTATTTTTAACGTCCCTTTCTACTGTCCGTTCAAACTAGGATACGAAAACAAGAAAACACGCCTTTTTATTCAAATTGTTTTCATGCAAAACAACCCCATGTATTCTGAGAAATCTGAGCAAAGGGAAAGAAGAAACTTGAAAGTTATATTAAATACGAGAAGTTGGATGAAAATGGGTTAATATGAGAACGGTTTCTTCTTTGCGGCTTTCGAAAAATAAAGTAAACAACAGTCTCATCTCTGATGCACTTGCGGAAATGCAAAACATTTGCACCTTACGGACGCCACTGTTTGTGCCAATCTTTTTCTTAAAACGTAACCTAACCTTACCAGCAAACCCAGTTTCATTAGGATTTTATGCTGGCAATGATGTAAACCAATGTAAATGCAAATGTAACTAACGATAAGTCTTCGATTGTCGAGAGAAACGAATATATTTCCATCATATTCTTGTACCGTTTCTTAACCTATTTGTACGAAAATTACTGGTGCTTTATTTAAAGAAGAACTAGTTTAAAGATGCTTCGGACTTTGTCAAGGTAATCAGCAGGAATGAGAATGTTGGTACCACTTCACGTATTCTACGTTCAATATGTGCGAACTCACATTGATATTCTGCAAGAATGATACTGCAAAATTGTAAGATACTATAAACTTTTGAGCGATAGTGTACTTCGATAACAATATTGTGCCTCTAATAATATTATATAATAGTAATATTCATATAAAAGAGTGCCGATGCTTTGTCAATACGCAAAACTATGCTTTTACGTTTAATAAATTACAATCAAAGATTTGAAGGACCCGCAAAGGGAACGCCCAATTTGCAAAATGATTTAGGACGTAGAATATTGCATATTGATACAAATCCCATTTCATTGAAGCATTTATTAATTATTCTTTTCTAGGAAATAAAGTACGCAAATACGTCAGTTCACTTCACGTGATTTAAGATAATGAGATAGATCTATTACCGATAATCCGATATCAAATTAAGTTGGTTGAAACGGTGCGTTTATCAGGTATCCGTTTATTTTAATTGTGTAAAGCAGTTTTCAAAAAATGATAAATCCGTGTAGGCGTCCTTATCAGTGTGGCAAACAATGAAGATTTATATTTCGATCGGTTTATGTATTAAGCCAGTTCGTTAACATTCTCTTGTTATAACTGCATTTCATGTACTGATAGTGGAATTTCGATAATAGCGGAGTGTCAGGGTATAATTGAGTGCACACTTTACCGAAATCTTTGTTCATTGACGGGATTAAAAAGTTCGTTAGCCGATGGGATAAACGTGCCGATCGGTATTGGAATTATTGATTTAGAAGCTATTTATAAATTCTCTCTCCACTTTGCCTTGCGTTGTACTGTTTCCATTGCATTTCAACTATAAAACATGGATACGTTTTAAATATCTGTTCCCATAATACTGCGGAAACTGAATAGAATTTTTATCGAATGTAAAAAAATATTCGAAACTAAACGTACGGCGTTCAAGTTTTGCGAAGAATAGTAATTTGAGTGACGCTAAATTGAAAATCCACTTTTTTTTATAAGTCGGTTTATATTTTTTATTTAGATATGAATATAAATAAAGTTCGTTGAATTCGGATAATCATGGCTTTAATGCCTGAAAAATATAGTATGCTACTTCTAATTTGAAATATCATATTTATGATATTTTAAATACATACATGACACAAATATATGATATTTTAAATTAGAAGTAGTGCATTACATTAGTATGATTAAAATATCATATTATATAAATTATATTCGTTTTACTAGCAGCGTAACATATCCTTCTTGACGTTCAAACATAACTGGGGGTTCACATCGTAAATAATTCCAAGGATAATTCTTCAAAATTTATTTCTGTTGGAGGTTAGAACTATTTAATAAAAAGAAAGCCCATGCTCTTTTACGAGTTTCGAGGCTAAAACGATGAGAAAACCCAGGGTACCTTTTTTGGGATTATATCGTTATTTGTTGTTGTCACGGTGTTTTCGTGCGACAATTTCTTTCCTCGTATTGCATTCAATAAATTCTGAGAATATTTTCCTCGAGGAAACATACATATTTACTTAAATATAACATAATTTTGAACAAGTACCTTTGGACGATATAATATTTGCAACACGTGCTTTCAAATATTCATTAACTCATTAATATATGGCATATTTACAGCATTAATTATCTTAATGAACATGTTAACAAATATTTTTATAATTCGGGCATGCTTTAGTTTTTGTACAGATATTACTAATTAACTACAATTTATAATTGTTTTCAATATTTCGTGTTATACATTTGTACGTAAAATTCTTTAGATTTATCATGATGTAGACATAAACTTTGTAAATAAATTTCGGAGAAATGTAAATTCATTTTTTAGTACCCCGTCGTCGTAACTTCTTCGTAGCAGAGTTGTACGATGAATTTTTTGTCAACGTCATCCTTATCCTAAGCCTTTCACGGAGATGAAACATGAGTCGACATACAAATCGTCGTTGTTAGAATTGTTCGAAAGTGCTTTATAGAATATTTGGTGAAATTTGGCCGTCTATCTCGGTTGATTCTGCGGATCACGCTCGCAAATTTTGTCACTGCCACTAATACGGTCGTAAAATAACCATACGACCAGCCGTAAACCTTAACGGCTCAAAGCGAATTGTATTTCATGAGTGCTGTATTCTTTATTTACACAGTCCTTTAACCCTTTACGATGCTATGTCGAGTGTGACTCGACATTACAATTTTATTCCAGCAAGTCCTATGTCGACCTAAACTCGATATAGGAATTGTTGCCTATCGTAATATTATAATTCTATATACTTTAATTTGTAGGGCGACTGAGCGCTGTACAAACTGAGTTTACATAGAAGCTGTTTTAAATCGTTGTCCTCTGTATCTATTCTCCTTGAAATCCTGTCACGAACTGCTTTTCAATTTATGAGAAAACTCGAAGGAGGAGAACGTTTCCTAAAATGATGAAGGGTGACTTTCGTCCCTCTGAACAAATGGGCCCTGTTTCGCGCAGGGACCAAAAGTCGGCCTTTAACTTAATGTCCGTTATCTTATCGCCGCGGGTGCGTTAGGAAAGCGTATCACATGGTATCGTATAACACGGATTTCAGTACGGTGCTTAACGTCTTATACGATTTCGCAATGTTTTGAGAAACTTATCCTATCTGTGGCACTTCTATCTGGCACTGGTGTATGCCATTTAATGTATAGTGTTCTGCTCTTAATTATAACCCTAATTAGGTAGAGGGTCTTTTTAAGTTTTAACCCAAGTTATTCTGCGATAATTGTTTACGTATTTTTAAAAGTGTTCCTACAAAAGGGTATTTCAAGTTCTTTGGTAGATCATTAATTCTACGGTAAATGGTACTTCGGACCGGTTAGTTGGAGGTGTAAAAGGGTACGGCTAAAGTAAAACGCGTTAAACAGGCCCCATTGTCAGCCTCCTTATTAGTCGAATCTTCTTTTTGCTTATCACGACGTCTTCTAATTACGTACAATGCCTGATTCAGGCAAGTTAATTATACGTGGATTCTATTTACTTTCATGGAAAGTGCCGACTTTCTACTACATTTATCAAAGTCTCTTCGTAAAAAGCATCTGTTCATCATAAATTACTGCAATATATTGATTCATGCAATTTAAGAATATAATAAACTCTTACGTTTTCATCACTGGAATACTGTGTCAGTAATAAAATACATCAATAACCGAAATTTATAGCCATTTCAATTTGATATATTTACTTACATCATAGTGTATTATATAAATAATATGAAATTAGAGGGAAGAAAATATATTACATCGCGTGTCATTGGTTCATTCAGGAATATCATAAATACTTGATAGTGTGGTTGTAAGGTAAACGGGGTACACATATCTTTCAAAAGACATCTACATTGACTCTTTACCTCAATGTCTGGTTCTTTATAAATTTTTTTTTTACAAAGATACACATCCATTCAGAAACACCTACGTTCTAAAACTGCGATGGTTCTCCATCATCCTGTGGGTTTTCGGGGAAAGTAATATGTAGGCGTTGACGAAGGATCCAGTGACAAAAAACACTTCGGCAAAGAATTACGCTTTTATTTATGTATAGAAAGTCTGGCTTATTAAGAGTTCATCTCGTTAATCCACTATAAAAATCAACATGAATATGTATGGATCGATGATGAAACGGTGTTTTTCTTAAGAAACCTCCCATCTATTCGGTATTATTTGTCTAGGAGCCCGTTTATTCGGATAACAGGTTTTACCCTTGGCCTCCCGCAATGCAAACCTTCCAAAGGCATTTCCTACCGAGTTATTGAATATGGATTCACTCGATTTCCACAAAATTCTACCTTATTATATCAACATAAACACGAGGACCAATTTTGAATGCTTCTACGAACTAAAAAGGCAAATCTGATTGATGTCGAAGCCATTCAGATTTAGTCTTTGCAAATGCTACTGAAACCAATCTACTGTGAATATGGAAAGTTCTTTTTTTTAATTTTACGAGTATTGGTGATATATTTGATTCGAGTTTTAGTAATATTGGTATCGGCGGTAACCAGTGGCCGCCATTGCGTTTAACGTGTTAAACCGTAATCGGTTAATTAAGTAAAAGGTAACAGTTTCGAACTTAATCTCTTTTCGAACTTAAACCATAATCATTCACTGATAATTTTCAATAGACATTTTGTATTTAAGAGCTTTGACTTTAATATTTACTGAATTTAATAATAGTATGTATTAATAACTCGTGTAACATAGATGTAAACTTTTAAATGTTACTTGGGAGATTCGTTTAAACATTACGGTTTACGGAAAATGCACGCACGAAAGATTAACTTTCGCAGGAGAATAGTGAATGAACGTATTTTCTCGTTGATGAGCTGTAACTCGTAAGTAAGGCTGGCAACATTTGTTGGCAGCGTTCGACGGAGTCGGGACTTTTCTAACTTATCAACGCATTTTTTGTTGACCCAACCAACCCTGCTCAGGTTTTTACCGAGCCTGGAGTTGGTTAGGCGTTTTCTGGGTGCTTTAATCCATTTAAAGTTTCTCTTAAGCGCCGAGTCAAGTAATATTTTACACTCGGCGAACTCTCTTCACTCTTACACGACATTATGGTTTACAAGAACCACGGAACGCACCTTCCAGAATTTTTCAATCCTTATATTTTGCATATTCAAATGAGATTAATAAGTTCAAGGTGATGCAGTTTCTGGCGAGGTTCGGTAATAATACGTAATAATACGTTCATAAATAACCTTTTAACTGGGGAGTTCTTCCGAAAAATCACATCACATGGGTACATTCAATTAAGTGATAAAATAAATCCGTACGATATATTTATAAGTGCAACATATACATATATGTGTTTGATCGTTCATTACTGATATTTATACGAGTCAAAATTGAAGATTTTCGATTCGAATGACGAGTTAACTCGTCATCCCTAGTTAAAACGTTAATACTTAAGTTTCGTTTGCTTAAATTACTACCGAATAACAGAGATTGCAGAAGACAGCATCTTTAGCACACCGGGCTTCTATTTTTTCAAAATGCTACCTTGAGAGGATCAAGAACAAACATAACTGGTTTTGAAGTAAAATACCCGCGGTGCAGCTGACGGATGATATAAATTAGTAATAAGCTGCTCTTTCATCTCCTTCATCTTATTACCTTATCAGTATCGATGTTCCCTGAGAGCACTTAGTTTATATTTTAATATGCATTAAATTACTCTGACAATTCTGCAAGTGCGATTAGCAACGTCACCACTGTCCATTCAACTGTAAGGCTCTCGAGACATTTCTTAATTACTTCTCGCAGAGATTGTGTCTGAGGTATGCGGGGATTCGATTATCTTGGAAATGATTATAGAAGAAGTCGAGGATAAATAGGAGTATGGTTTTCCGGCGCGGTAGGGTGAGCGCGGTATAGTTTGTAGGTGATATTGGCATAGAGGCGAATGGGTCCAGGGTCGAAAGGTTGGGTTGGGTAGGAGTTGCGGTGCTGCGGAACTCCGGGGGTTTGGGTTGCAGAGGTGTGGAGTGGAGGAGGGGTGGATGTGAGTGAACGAGGGTTGCGTCGCGAGAGTGGGTCGGTAGTGACGTCATAGCTATGGGAGAGATCGATCCCGGATTCGCGGTCTGCCCGAGGGCGCAGCAGCACCGACACCCGTTCATCCCCCTCCAGTACAGAAGGTTTCCCTAGCTCGCTCTTCACCCTGACTCCACCCTACAGATACACACATGGATGCACCACACGTACACAGTACTGCACACGGGTGAGTTCGAGCAGCACTCTTCGAAGGTACAAGTGCAAACGGTGGATAGGTAACCCTTCGTAACTTTCTGTGGACCCTCTGCTTGTTCGGTCATTCTAGTAAATTGCGAGTCGATCGTACTTCGACAACTATTCTAATCGGCCGTGTGAGAGATATCAAAGGGGAGGATGCACCGTCAATGGGGATCTTCCGAACAAGGATACCTGTTTTCAATGAAACTATCGTACTTCAATATATCGATCGATTGCTATGTTGCACTTTTGTTCAGAGTAGCCAAAGGCATAAATGTTACTTTGCGGAAGAACTTGCCACTACTTTTCATGCTGGAATATTTTTGTTCAAATTACTCAGGATATAGAATACTTGGGTTGGAAATTATAAATCATCCTCGATTTTAACATCGATAGAAATAGATACGACGTTTCTTTGAATTATTTGCAAACGCATCTGTATTGTACGAATAAAATAAATATGCATCAATTTTTACAATTGACGGAAAATTTCTATTAAGTTTTCAGATAACTTGGCACACCCTATAGAACATTATAAAGATAATAATGGGAGTTTGAATTTGATTTTTCTATTCTACCTTTCGTTATTATCAATGTGTTAATTTGATACAGAACTAATTACTTACAAATTAGATGCCTTCTAAGAAAAAATCGTATGAATACAATTTATGTACATCTTGATGTAATATCAGGAATGAAAATTTAAAGGAATCCAAGGAAACACTTGTAAAGGGTTGAAGTTTATCGAAGTGAATGGTCGAATCATTTACTCCAAGGTGACTCGTACTTTCTGTTAATTTCTTAGGAACTGCACTTGAAACAGGACTTAGATATTGACAAGTTTCTTTACTTCAACATTAATTACTGCCTTAAGCTGTTTAGAAGTTTTAAAATTATTTACGCTTCTAGATCAGTGAAATTGTTTTTATCCTTCAAGGTAATTCTATACGTAACATCCGTAGAAATCTTTAAGATGAAACCGCTTACAAGAACTTAGCCTTTAACAATTGATCTTTCCTTTAAATAGTAAAGAAGCACTCTGACCTACTGCGGAATTTGCAAATTCTATATAACGAGAAAGTTCGAAAATAATTGGAAAATTGGTTGATGTTTAACGAGCTGAAATTCTTTTGTTACCCGGGAATAATGATGAGAACAAATATTACGCCTGAAATTGTTTGTAAATTAAACGTAAGTGAGTTGTTAGATTTAGAATAAATATAATATAAATAAAACAAATAGTACTTGTTGCTTGGATTTGGTGGAATTACATTTAAGCGTCTCTGGAATCTTAATGAAACTCTTAATTTTTACATGAAATTAACGAAAGTATCGTGTTTATATAATAACGTATATTTTAATATTTCACTAGAAAATGTGAATACCCTGTTATCTTAACAAAATTGAATTCTAATATGTAACTTATAACAGTTATTATATTACGATTTATTCATAATACAGTAAACTCCCTCCCGTATAAAGCGAATTCCTACAACACGCTAAAGATATTGCGACGATTTTTTATATAACGCGATTCTCGTACAACGCGTCATATATTATAATATATTGCCTTGTATAACACGATTTCCTATAACGCATAACGTATTAACCGCTTAATATGGGAGTCTGCTGTACTACGAATTGCATATAAGGAAATATCTAGTGTACTTTCCACCCACATAGAGGAGTTCAAAAATTCTAGTTGAAAAATTTTGGATAAATATCAGAATACATCCCCCATTCCATTTAAACCTCCATTGGATCGAGATTTACTTTGAGCGTCAAGTATCACTTTTTAACTTTACGTCGAATGTAAAATTCAACAGGAAGTGGTAAAAAGGAGCAAGTAGTTGTAGAGCATGTCAGCATAAAAGACGTGATGAAACGAGTGGTAATCGAACGTAATGTATTCATGTCATGATAGCAAGCAGCGTGACTTATGATAGGTGTAAAGCTAGCATAACAATACCTTTCGGAAGAAACACGAGTGCGTAATTGATTGCATTGAATGTTTGATGTTCCCGGTGTTTTGCTTCGGTGAAGTATTACAAGACTGGATTGTCTGTTAGGGATTTACTCGGTGTAGAATGCCAAGGGATTGCCATTAAACGATAACTTTAGGACAACGAAATAGTGGCGGAAGTGGGTAGGAGAGGGGGAAGAGGGGGAAGAGGGGGATTAGTATGGAAGAAGGAGATGAAGGGTAGAGGAAGAAGAGTTACTGATGCGATAGAAGAGCTGAGTGAGAGATCTTACCACCGACGTATCCCTTAATAGCGTCACCAACCACGGACAGCAAACTTCGAACCTTCGCTCTGTTTACCGACGACGTCTACGTTTCTGTCCATACGATCAAAAGGCGCGCCTTACTTTCTTGACTCTAGTAAGCAGATCGATACAGTAGTTGTTTAAGTTTACCCGACCTCCTAACATTTTCGTATATCCCGTAGGGTATGTCTTCTTAGTGAAGAACACCATTGTCGTGATAAATTATGTTTGAAAATTCCTTTAACTGCTATTGTGATACTATAAACTATTCTAATAGTAGCCTGAACCTCATACAGGCTCTGAAATGTGGTATCCAATTTTTCAGATTATCTTCGCTCTTTTTTTCGTTTTCAATCTACAAATAGCATTCCAAGGTAGAACTGTGTCGGATTAATTCTGGTAATAATATTTTGTTGTTTCCATGCTATCAAAATTGGGTACTGTGTCCAGCAATTTATTCTAGAAGTTTAAATCAAGTCTATTCTAGAAGTAGTGCTTTGACCTCCAAGATTCGATTACACTTTCAGAAGTTAGTAATTCTTGCGTGTATTTAAATTCAATTTAATGATCCTAGAAAACTTGGATCGTGCCGGTAATATGTTATTAAAGAAGTCTTTGGGTGAAAATGAAAAATATTTCTTAGTTTGGGCGAGGCAGACGACATATGACATCCTGACATATGTTTAGAAAAGTTGGTTCCAAGGAAGTTGTAGAACCGGCGGTAATTCCGATCGTATGTCTTCCGTATCAGTTTCCACATCATTGCGCGAAACTATCTTCAAAGACTCTTAAGGAACAGATTACTCTTCCATCTATTTAGAAAGACACTTGAAAATTAGCTCATATTTTTATTATAATATATAAACGGTGGTCTAACATTTTCCATTATTTTTGAAAAATGACTAGCCCTGCAGGTACATACTTTCATCTAAACACGATAGAATTCAAGTAATTTATGAATATCCATGCGCTGGTCACATTTCTATTAAAATGAAGATAACGTTCAAGAGTTTGTTCATATTAATATTACATAAATGACAATTTAACATGTTCCATAACATACTGTTACGTGTCACATAATACTCGATCGGGTAACTGAATTTCAATAACTCCCCGATTTTTCTTATTTTTATCGACACAATTTAGTGTCAACTACTGTCACGCGAATATCGCATTGGGGACGGTGTTAATGGTTTTTTATTAGAACATGCCGCAATCAAAGGGTTAATGTATCTTTTTTAAAGGCAAAACTATTGGCGCACAGAAAATACTTTGGTTTTCCACTGATAGTACTGGTTACCCTTAAACTGGAATTCACATTTAATTTATGTATGCACGCGTGAGGCAATTTCCACACCTAATATGTCGGCGCTCTGTGTTTACACGCCGGTTACTCGAGTATTCATCAGCTAATAATAGAATGCAATGAACTCCCGCACCGTTCCGCATAAATCCGATTGTCGTGAATTGAAATGTACATTCCTCTGGAATGAAGTAATTGGAAAACGAAATTATTTATATCGAAGAGGAAAAGTTTCACTGATTGTCTCGGGATATTATCTACAGATATGTGCCATTCCAATCATGATGAAGTCTTTACAGTAACAAATTACGATGTCACCAACAGATGACCGAAACATTGTATCCATTCAAGTTCCAGTAGTAATTTATAAACGTTTTAACATGTAACTCCCCAACTCCATAACACGACAGAACAATGGAAAACACTAAAACCTGATCTAATTGCACGTAGATATAACAACGCCAGGTTTTAACCCAGCTTTGTGCAAAGTAGACTTACAACACTTTCAAAATAAACGGCTCGTATAATAGTCTTCATTATAATCGAAAAGAGTTCGATGAAGGTGCAAGGGCACCGTTTCAATTTCAATGGTAAAAGTTAGCAAGGTACGGCCACGGTAATTACCTTAGGGAATAGCGTTTCCTGAAAAGCAAAATTTCGCACGTTTCCCAATTACTATGCAAAGCGGTTCGCCTGGTTATCCTTTCGAATGAAGGCCAGTGTGTGTAGTCTACTTCTAAGACAACACATCCCCCGTTTTACTTTTGCGGTTGGTTAAACCGTACGCTTAGAAACATCAGGTTAATGCAAGTTCATTAGGTAGTATGTTAATAGAGGAAGGTGCGGGCCGTGGTCCGTTTACCACGTTACAAGGCTGAACTTCGGAGCTTCGCTTTCAAGCAACCACCGTTCTCGAATGTCACGCGGGCCGCCTCTTGTATCCTCGCAATTTGACCTGGCATTCTCACCCTAAATCTTCATTGGCTACTGCTTCTCCGACTACAGAGGCAGCTTCTCTCCTGTCTGTATATCTTTTCCATGAAACCCTAATATTCGTTAATCCGTTGAGCGACCGGCCGAAATCTGTGTCATACGATACCTCGCGATACGCATTTGTGTACATAACATAACATATCGGCGAAAAACAAAACTGTTTAAGTGCTCTACGATACATTAGTTACTTTACGTCATTATTATAACGTTACAAGTATTAACACGTTGATTGGCGTGAGAGTCAGCTGGTGACTTTCAATGCCAAGATTACTATTAAGTAATTAAGTAATTACGTAATTACAAGATTACTCGAATCAAGTATATCGCTAATATTCCGCAAATTTACAATATTTTTATAATATTTAATGACGCGATTTTGACATAACGTGGTAATTGTACAACGCAGTTTCGATGCAACGCTGCACCTGTATAATGCTGTTTCGATATAAAGCGGTACTTATTCAACGCGGTTTTGATACAATGCGGTACTTATTCAACACGGTTTCGGTATAACGCGTTACTTATTCAACGCAATTTCGATATAATGCGGTACTTATTCAACTCGGTTTCGATATAACCCGGTGCTTATACAACGCACCTTCGATATAACGCCGTACTTATACAGCGCTGTTTCGATATAACGCGGTACTTATTTAACACGGTACTTACTTATTCAACGCAATTTCGATATAATGCGGTACTTATTCATCCCGGTGCGATATAATGCGGCTTCGACATAGCGCGGTACTTATACAATGCGGCTTCGAATATAACGCGGTAATGTAGAAGCGTGTACGTAATCCGAGTCTCGCATATCGCGACCTGTTTTTGGAATCTAAGGCCCGCGTTATACGAGGGTTACCTGTATTTCAATATCGAAGCATGATCAAATTTCCCGTCCGCATTTATTACGCACAATTGTGCACGAAACAGAGTATAGTGATTCCTCTATTCAGTAACGCCCGGAAAAGCTTAATTTCATTATCTAGAACAGCTTTATAGAAAATTGAAAGGGACGTCGGTGGTGTAATAACCTCGACTCGTATGTGGCCGTTATTCTGTTGGCGGAATCGAATTTGATGGCCTATCCGCATATTTGAAGCAATATGCGCTGCTACGTAGATGCCTGGTGCGTTTTGAGGTTTCGAGGTTTCGAGGTTTCGAGGTGCATGTGCTTCCAATTAGGTTATGTGCAATGGATTGTGTTATGTATTATCTTCACTTGCCGATTATTGCTTCCCCGACTTATTTTTATTGGATCTATGGATTATTTCCATTCAATATCGACCATTTTGGATTTTGCATATGTAATATTCCATTTCTATACTATTCAGATTCGTCCTATATTGTTAAGATTTTTATCTTACCGATATTTCTTAAGAAGTATCCCCTTTATATACTGGATGCATCAAATAAATATGTGAAAAAGATAATGTACAAATTTTTTTATTTATGTATTATATAAATCCATAAAGAATAGTCTACAAAATATTATAATATAAATCTGATTGTTATTTGTGTAGAATTGCTGGATATCAAAAGCATTGTTTGCCCGGTGATGTTAATATGAAAACCGATTTAATTTGATTTGTATTTCGCGGAAATGTGTATTATTGTTATTAGATTCCCTGTTTCGTGGATATTGGATAATGGTTTGCCAATCTCTCCGTTATGGAGAGGATTTTATGATTGTTGAAAATCTGACGTATGAAAGAAGGTTGCTAATTATCTCCTTTCTGCTCAAACCTAAGAGATTATCATATAAATAATACCGTTTATTTCGTATACCTACTCCTACGATGTAGTTAATACAAAGTGGATGATTAAACACAGCTATTTAAAACATCTCCGGGAAAAGTCTTTGACTCTCAAACGCTGAAGATAATTGCCATGTAAACTGATTTATATGTCTCTACTTCTATTATTCCAAGCTTATCTCGAAAAGAATCTGCAAATGTAAAAAGCTTCACTAAGCTAGAAAATGACGAGAATTCGTAAAGCCTTGAATGAAAAACTGTATCGATTAAACCGAGTCTTTCTCGGGGAGGGAAGTTTTTTTCCAAGCGATAAACGTTCCACATAGATATAGTAATTTCATGATAAAACAGAAACCCGTGGCAGATACAGGAGTTTAAAAGGTGGAGGTATTATCTTAACAAATAGTTAGGTGAAAATTCCGTATCGGGGAAAGTTTTTCCTACGGTGGGCGATGAAACATTTTTTATTGGCGGAGGGAGGGTTACCTCACCGGTCTCCCATTGCCGCTTCATCCGCGAATTCCAGGACAGCCGGTGCAGGTTTTACAAATGCGGGAGACAGGCAGGAATAAAAGCATGTTAGAAGAAGAGATGGTGGAAGAGTAAGAGAAAGTGGAAAGAGAGAAGAGAGAAGAGAGAAGAGAGAAGAGAGAGTAGAGAGGAGATGAGGGGAGAAGCAAATGATATAAATTACAGGCAATCCCTAGGATTAAAGTATCCGAAGAACAGTCGCATTTGTTCATGGACCGAAGCGCCGGTCGTCGGCTGTAGTACGAAGTGGCTCTGTTTAAACAAGGGATTCTCCCCATCTCGTACTCGAGCTTGACAGATCCACTGAGAGTTCGAGTCTCTCTCTCTCTCTCCCTCTCTCCCTCTCTCGCTTATCTTCTTTCTCGTTCTCCGTGCAGCTATTTCTTTTCCCCTCAAATTTTACCGCTTTACCTCCGTTCGCGTAAAAGGAACGTAAAATATACGACAGGCAGTAGAGACTCTTAAGATTATTTTTAATTTATACGCGAATCTAAGCGGACCGTTCGGAAACGTTTATTCACGGAGTTCACTTCTTCGGTTGCGTTACTACAATTCCTAAAGTACTAGCAAACTACGAATCCCTGGAGATTGATTTTTAAGTTATGTCATTGCTGTGATAACTGAATGTCTCTGCTCCCTTGGAATTTTCTTGTTTGATTCCTACTTTATTCATTTATCAAAAATCAGCAGTCTGTTGGGAAAATGTGTATTGATTATATATGTGCGATATACTTGTTCATAAATTAAGTTAGCTTTCGTTAGAAACAAATCGAATCAGATGAATTTTTATTCAATCCGATTTTTATGAAACCATTTCTCTCGGTAATCTTCATACGGTATTAGCTTATCGGTTTTTTGTCTTACACGTGCTTCACTTTTATTTTGAACAAACTGCAAAAATTGATGTTACAGGACTCGCAAAAGGGATTAACCGGTAATGAGTTTATATTTGCATTTTAATAGGAACGATATCGAGGAAAATTTGAAAGCACATGAACGGTTGAGTAGCCGTGAATTTAAACAAATACAAAATTCGCATTTTCCTCAAAACGAATAGTATGTTAATACCATAATCCTGAACAGTACTTCCCACATGGCTGATATAAATCCACTAATGTACGCGTTGATTTCAAAAGTGGCTTTTATACTCGAAACTTTTACGTTCTATCCAGTAACTCCAAATTTGTTAGAAAAGCCGGATGCACCTGAATTTCGGCGATAATTAAGCGCTTAAAATGAAATAATCATGGTCTCCTGCAAATAAATATCTATAATCGAATAAAATTCTAAAGGGAATAAAATCAAATAGAATGAAATAGATATATAATATATAATTATATACTAGATTATAAGTATTTTGTATCTAATGACACACAAACACAGGCACATTTAAACTTCAACGACAATTCAAAGATTCAGATAAAATAATCATGATCTCCTGCGAACAAATATCTATAATCGAGAATAAAGATTCTAAAGCGAATAAAAATATCTATAATCTAATATACTATTACACATGTTTCATGGTAACCGTATCATCCTGCAATTTCCAGGAATTGTTCTCTACCTATAAAGTTAAAGCATAGACCATATCCATTATTTCTTGTCATTCTGATCGTTCGCGCTTAACCGTAGATTCTACAATCGATAGGAACGATAACGCCGGAAATAGCAGGAGTAACTGCATCGAACTTACATAAGTTTTCAGTAGTGCCAATGACAAAAGATGGCACGAGCCTCTGATGGCGTAAAATTCCAACATATTGAACAAGTTACGGGTATCAAGGAAACCAGGAAGCATTTTTAAGAGTATTTTTAATTTTTCCAAATAGAGTAAAAGTTATATCACACATGTTTTATACCCCTCATTCGACCCAAGAATGATTTTAGGGATACCGGGAAGTAATCAATTGTTTTGTAATAATAAAAATTCGCTTGATCGATCAAGCTTAATATGTTCACCATAAATAACTAAGAAAGGATAGAATAATGTAATTAATACAGTTAACTAAGAATTTACATCTATTTATTATAATCTTTATATTCTATAAATTAGAAAAATATATTTGCTGACCGGCTAAAGAGATACCGCGTATAAAAAGAGTCGCGTAAATCGAGGGATAGGTGTACTGAGATATTCTAAATATATCCAGGAAACGCTTTCAAGTTCTATCAGGGAACTGTTCGACTAGAAAGCTCCAATCAGAAGACGTACAGACGGTCTTTCGATAAGAAGCTTAGGTAGTCGGCCAATGGCCAATAGGCTTAGGTTTTATTATTGAATATGTAACTATAGTAAATCTCATAGACCCCTAAGTGCATTTTGAATCACAATAGTGTGCAGTGGATTCATCTAGTTCTTTATTTAACACTAGAACTACCGAACATATACTCAGTTATGCTTACACTTTGATTTATACATCAATTATTACTGGAGGATTTAAGTTAATTAATGGATTCACATATTTGCGTTGTTTATATACGATGAAAGTCTATCAAATCTGAAACAATGCGCCGTGGTATATTCGTATAATTGAACTAAAAATGGCGGACAAGTCATCATTACCCCTTTGGTAGTTCTAGTGTTAATAATATTTATTGACTTCTTCTCAGAAAAATGTAGATAATATTCTGTTTATCATTTATTCGGATAAATTATATTCTGATAAATTCTGATAAAAAAAAACTATCCTTTTCTAAAGTTTCACTTGTAATATTACAATACTTTTAGAATGAATTACACTGAATTTCATCTACAATAGGAATTAAGCTTCAGATTTGTTGTTGCTACCCCATTTTCAAATTTTAATACTTTATAACTCATTTTTATTTGATATGTGAAATACAATAGAAACTCTTTAAATATCCAATATTATTAGTTATTTTAATACGAAAATTCGCGTTCAGCATTTTTATTATTAATATGAATTTGCAATACTGTTAACTATCTTTATGTAATTCTTCCAATTTAATATTTGAAACTAATGCGTATAATGCCGGGAATATAACGTCTCATTGTCAGCGAATATTACTGTTATTATTGCTATTATTATAATTATTTTTATATTTCCTTTAAAATAAAAATTCTATGTAAGTTGTAAGATATATTACCTATTTTGTTGTCGTTGCACAGTAATCGAATTTTTCCTTTTTTGTTAATAAATAAATAAATAAATATTAAATGAATATTAATAAATAAAGAGATAAATATTAATTATCTAGGACCACCAAATTTTAAGTATTTGGTTTCAATAAAGTGAATGTTGGTAACAACGCGAGGACGCATAGAAAACGAAAATAAAAGGGGAACGAGGCAATTCATGGTTTTGTGACAATTTTGCAAATTCGCACTTCCATAACACAAAAGCTTCGTAATCAGTTCATTCGAAATAACTCGAGTTCTCGCTAATTTGAGATGGCTCTGACCTCATTTACCACGAATTATCGAAATTCCAGTGTATTGGTTGTATGTAAATTATTATCAACCAGTGCTTGTTACGGTCAATAATTCAATTACTCATTACTGCTATATGCTGTTAATATCATTTTCAATTTTGCTCAATATTTTAATAGATATGTGTTACCGTAAAAGGAAAAAATGCTAGATTTATAATTTCCCTCGTATAGTTTTTTATTCATTTGAATTTGAATCGCATAAACAGAGGAAGTATAACCGACAAAATTTCAAGGAAGAAAATAAGCAAATTAGAACTGCATAGATATATTATTAATAATATCCATTCGTATAGTTTGCGATAAAATATCAGTATGTCAATTTATATTCTAATTATTCGATTACTGATTACGTATTCCCATACTTTTCGTCATGATTTTCTCAATGGAACACCATGGCAAAGTACAAGGGGTTAAAATCCTGATGAAACCTCAGGAAGCGTAGACATTCAAATGAACGTAATTAATGCAGTTTTCGTGTGAATTTCATACTATTCTGTATCTACGGAGAAAACATACATAATTTCGCCGTGAAACCAAACCTGGCAGCCTGTAATTATCACATTTCTTTCGTGGTAAAGTTCATTCCCTTCTGGATTATCGCGCTCTATGAGAATCCAGGAGGTTACGGACTGTTAGTCCCATGGTTTTAACTACATCCCCAAGAAACGGTTAAACTTACCGCGTGAGAAGCAACGCTTTTACGCGTGTATCTTCGCCACGTTGCAAGCATACATGAATACCGGAAGCCGTATTATAAAGCAGAGCACGTAGGTGTCATTAAATCATTATCTGTTCAGATTGCCGTGGCCAACCTTACCACTCGCGAGTCACCCTTTTTCCCATCTAATCCTTTTTCAAGTTAATATTGCACAGCTAATGTTTGCCCGATTCGTTTGTCCTCTGTCTGAACAATTGTTACCTGTAGTCACAAGTATCCCCCCAATGGGATATTGTATCACCCGTTTCCCTTAATTATTACTAGAAGAATTCTACGAATCGTACTTACTAGGAACATTTGTTGTAACGATTTGCAAGGGTTTCTTGCTGTTACCATGGAACGGGAAGTACTAAATAGTAATTACATCAGAAAAGAAGCTAATAATATTTGTTTTACGATCAGAGTACGTTAACCCTTGCAGAAGTTCAAAGTAAAACTTTGCCATTCTAGTTAACATACCAATCGAAAGAGAGTCCGATTCGTTCATTAAAAACTTTAAGGGTTGGTCAAGCTGGAAGGCTGAATTGGAATCTGCTTAAACTCGTGCTTGATACATGTAACGGAAGTTAATTAGTTGTTCTTTCACCTTTGCTTGGTTGAAAACAGTAAAGGGAATGATGTTACGAGTTGCATGATAGATTTCAATGCATGGGGAGCAATCTTCCCAATTAGAATTCAGAAGAAGAACAATAGAAACAATAGAAACAATAAAGAAGTGTGAACAAAATTCTGAGTGTAATGAATGGCTCGTTTGGAAGGCTCATGCTACCAAATTTCCATTTATCCCGACAGTTGGGAACCTTGCGAGAAGTCTTGAACTTACTTCAATTAAAGTCGTCGGTTTCGTCAAGGGTAATTTTCATCATTAGTGTTAATAAGCTAAAATCGCACGGGCGTAGGCGTTGTCGGGTGACGAAGAAAGCTATCAAATCCCTCGCCGTCATAATTGTTCAGTGAGACGGCCATCAGCGGCGACTATGGCCACAATGCCAGAGGTCAAAGTTCAGATCTTCAACCGCTGTACAAATTTCTTTCTATTTATCTCAATGTAATTGAGATAACTTGCGCGAAATTATGTAATATACTGTACATACTGTATATACGATAATATTATACTATAATATTAAGTACCGAAGCAGGTTCGTGTGGGTTTTTAAATCAAAATTCAAATACTCTGGACATTCTGGAAAGTAATTTTATTTGACGAAGTTGTCCCCATTAATTTCTACGACTGTTTTCCAACGTTCTTCAAACTTATACATTCCTTTATTGATAAAATCTGATGTTTTATTTGCAAATAATGAATATGGAAGAATGTGTTGGGTTGAATTACAAATAAGTTCAATTTTTTAAAATAAAGTTTATTCGTCAATAATATTGGAAACGTGACACTTCAACTGTTAAATTTATATTGTGAGACAACTTTTTAATAATCACTAAAAAAAATTAGTTCGTACGAAATATGATCAGGCAATTCTTGGAAGAAAAATTACATTCTCCGGAAAATTCATGCCGATTTTCAGTAGTTTTTCGACGAAAAATCCAAGAAGTTCTGGGAGGATGGAACCTTCAAGTTAGGTAAAGAATGGATAAAGGTCGTGGAACAAAACGGTGCATATATAATTGAATAAATATATATCGACATATAAAAAGATGCCTTTGAATGTTCCTAAACATTAAAACTACCAAACATATATACTCGGTTATATTTACATATTCAATTGTATTGAAATTATTGCTGGAGGATCGGAGTTAATTAATGGATTAAATTATATGCGTCGCGTATATAAATTCAAAATATATAAAATCGCGCTGTTGCATATTATTTTTAATAATAATTTTAATAAAAAGTGTAGACCAGTCCGCTTTTGACCGCTTCGGTAGTTTTAGAGTTAAAAATCGGCATGAACTTTCCGGATAACCCAATAAATGTCGTATATCCGGAAACTTGTGAATCAGGAAGTCTACGACGCAATATTAAGTGAAGGATTAAGCTCAGAAAAGTGTAATGAAGCAGTGTTCCAGGCAAAATACTTTGAGGTACATTGACATCCGTTCTCTTCTCCGTTATAATAACTGGTTGATCACTCAACACGAAACTGTTTCCTGCGTATAAAGATCTTCTTGAAAGTCTATGATCCGCGGAAACTCGTTTCTGCTGACCAGATAAGCCGTTAATCCAGGAAGATAAGTCGTTAGTGTAATGTATAAGTGCTAGGATTTCCCGATCGGGTAATCAGTTCTTATTGCATCCTTTTGATCTATGAATTTATTTTATTCTCGTAAGCACCGATAAATATAATTTATCTCAATTCCTGATCGGGTAATCAGCTCTTATTGTATCCTTTTGATCTACGAATTTATTTCATTCTCGTAAGCATCGATAAATATAATTTATCTCAAATTATGTTAATCCTAGCAAATTATGTTGAATTAATTTAAAGACTTTGATCCGAAGCACACTCTTTTAGTAATTATATGAAACGCAGGACTTATTACAATTAGAAAGGAAATATGTAACCAGTCGTTCGGAATATGTAGTTGAAAAATTGTTCGGATTAAACGGTATACATATAGTGAAATGTCGTTTGAACGTCACAAAGATCACTGATTTATATTAATTCAGTAAAATTCGCGTCAATTTCATGATTGCGCATAAATGCTTTAAATAAGATAGATTTATTCTTTTGAGAAATGTCATGCGTAACCTGTTTTGATCGGACGAAAGGGTAAAGCCAGATGATTTTTGAAATGAATAGTTTTGCGGTGTGGATTCGCTGGAAGTGGTAATTCGAGTGGTTTGAAATCCTCAAAAGCCGGAAATCAGGAGGACGGTGTAAATATCATCGAAGTATGTTTTCCTGTAAAGTCTGCAGCAATTAAAGCCGCGAGCGTCCTTAGCGTGCTATTAAAGTCAGAATACGATTGAAAGCGCTAAATATGAGAAATAGACCTTCTCTCGTCAACGAGACTTCAGAAGTGATTTCTTTACCAAAAGTGGGAGTTAATTAACACGTTGAACGCCATGGCGGTCACCGGTACCCACCTGATGCCAATATTACTTAAACTCGAATCAAATATATCGCCAATGCTCTTTAAATGTTCAATATTTTTAATGTTACGATAACGATGTAAAGTAACCAGTGTATCGTAGGTCGCTCATATCGATGTTATGGACGCGCATCGCGAGGTATATTATAACACAAAAATCAGAACACGGAATATTAACGAATGGTTTACAAAGCTGGTTCATATAATGTTTAAAATACTTTTCTTGAAATACTGGAAGTATTTTTGAAATTATACTCTGTGCCCAGGAAACGAAGTCAGGGAAGTGGCTTCTTAGGCTTCTTAGGCTTCTTTATTCTCAGTAGTATCTACATACAATGAGAGGAAAATAAAAATAAGGAGTGAATAAACGGACAATAGACGTGCCCCGGCAAAAAAAAACCCTTAAAGACTAGCTGCCATCATTAGGTCCTGAGAGCGGAATCCCTTGACATGCAATTATACTTTACAGACATTGTACAAATATAGCATGCCATGAATAATTTAGCTGTATCCTAGTGCAGCCAAGTTACCATTGCCAGAAAGGAAATCTATCATTAATTAATACGTTTCAATTAAAACCTTACTTAATACAAGGCTTCCGTATTCTAGTCCTTCATCCTTGTAATTCGCTGTTTCATTCTCAGTGTATTATATTTTATATTTCCTCAATTACTGTCTGTTATAAAGAACAATAAAGTTCATATTCCTTATAATTGAATCAGTAGCTAATGTTTTTATATTATTACTATTGTTTACTGTGACCTGTTCGTTTAATTATTGTAATGTAACCCATGCAATTATGAATGAACGTATCGGTAGGAAGAATAGGAAATAATACGGTAACAATATTTATTTTTGAAATACAGGTAACCCTCGTGCAACGCGGTTTCGATATAACGCGGTACTTATTCAACTCGATTTCGATATAACGCAGTACTTATTCAACGCGGTTTCTATATTACGGGGTATATATACAACGCGGTTTCTATATAACGGGGTATTTATACAACGCGGTTTCGATATAACGGGATACTTATACAACACGCTTTCCATATAACGCGGTCCTTGTACATTGCGATACTTATAGAACGCGGTACATGCAATTCAATGTAATTCGCACAACGCAAGCTTTCTCTGGAACCTAATCTCCGCGTTATACGAGGGTAACCTGTATTTGTATATTTAAATAGAAATAAAATTGCTGACTTGTTCGAGGTTGTATATTTTTGGCGTTCAATTTATAAAACGTTTTTGATACGTTCAAGTATTTTGGAATTTTATTGTGCTGAGCTCGAAACCATCTAAGAGCGTATTGGCGCATCGAAAGCTTCCAAGCAAGGTGGTTCTATTACTTAAAATACGTTTTTATCCAGAATACTATCGACAGTCACATAAGAAAGTAAACATTACGTAAAATGCTTTGCTTCCGATAGCAGAGGGAATAAACGTTCCGCGGATAATAGAATCTTCGAATAATAGAACGTTCGAATAGAGGTGTTCGGATAAGGGAGGTTGAATTGTACTCTAAATTTCTTTTTTTCCGGATACAAAGTAATTCTAGCCGCGAATGATGAAAGGAAAGTCCTCCATTTATTTGTAACCTTTCTTCACTTGTCCATGAAAAATGACGATACATCAAATATCTATAAATATATTATTTTCCGACTCTTCTTATCTGTTATTATTTCATTTATTTGTATTACAGGTGCTGACCTCTAATCTCTATACATGTACATTATAGGAAATTATATGATAGAAATAAATTGCTAAATACTTACGATATTCATTAACGCATTTATTGTATTTATTATACTTATTAATATAAATACTTTGTGACTACACTGTGCTCGTAAATAAGATTAATTAAAGATGAACTATCGACTATCGGGTGAAGTTTATCGGTTGATTGAACTTCGAGAAAGTGTGAAATCATTTGAAGGTGCGCGCCTTAAAGTTCGATGGAAGGTTAAACAATACGTAGATAAAATAGTGAAAAACGAAGCGTTCGGAATTCGGAATGTGTTCTTATCTCTCGTATTAAAGTTTTGACTTGAAACGGTGACAAAATATGAATAGCATGCGGTACGCATTCAATAGGTATGCTATTGAAAAGTTACTAAGTAGCCAGGATATAGTACACACCACGAGGCCCCAAAGAGCTCGTCTCAATCGTCTCGAGCAATGCTCTTCGTGTTAAGGAAGAAGATCCGATTATGGTTTAACCGCATTAAACGAGGAAAGTTTACTTTCGGTAATTCTGCCTCCTGAAGGCGGTGAAGCATCGGGTCTCAGGGTGCACCTGCATCACCAGCTGCTCTATGCGCTTCCACGAATCGTTTCCTACCATTTCGAGTTCTGTCTTTTCCTTCGTCCTGTTTCGCCGGAGTGCTACACAATAGAAACCTGCTCTTCATTTCCATTTACACTATTATATAAGAAAGTCTCGTCGTATCACTCTTTATGCTTTTGATGCAATTCTCACGGCGAGAAGTATCGATTGAAATTTCAATCTGAAGTCTAATTATTAAGTGATCCCAAAAGATAACAAGTAGGTTACCGTCTCATGGTTCCCTGGTACATAGAACTTAAATACTTTCCTTTCTTTTACTTGAACTATGACGATAATTTGTTAAAACGGCAATTTTTTACACATTTACACCTTTTTATTAAATAACAGATTTTGCAGTCTTTGTAATATTACAAGGGATATGTCGAAAACAAAATTTAGTCTTCAAACGTGGGACTCGTGCAACCCACGCGGCGTGAACGGAGAAGATGATAAACTTTGAAAACTATGAAAACTGAAAACATCGTGAACTTCGCGGATCATATTCATCTTTTTGCAAACAAAGTTCACTTTATTGCAAAGCAAATTCGCCCTTTCGTAAATTAAGCTTTGCTTCAAATTTGTTTTAAGCTATTGTAATAAAAATGCAATCCAATATGATATAAAATTAACACAAAATACTTATTTAAGGGTGAATATGATTTGAGAAAAGATGAATTTGTTCTGCAAAATGGTTAATTTAGATTGCAAAAAGATGATGTGATCTGCAAAAGGATCAATTTGGTGTGCAAAAACCTGTATTAGGTCATTTCATATGAAATACCGCATTTCCCAAAACGGCTCGGTTTAATCATTTCCTGCTCCTTAGTGTCAATAGTATATCCAAAAATTTGCATTGTTTTGTCATCGTTGATGTTCTGGCTACATTTTGTATATTTTATAATTTGTCACATGCTTTTGTTTATGACCTAATGCCGGTAAATGTAAGAAGTGAATTTTGCGGTAGATTTAATGCTGGTAATTACATTCTGCATGAATTGGTCAGAATACGGGATTTGATATATTGTACTACAATGGTGTATTGAGTAATTAAACATTTTAAATTGGGTTCGATGTTCTACATGTTTACAATGTACGTGCAATCTAATTAACCATTGACCGATTGTGATCCGTAAATTACAATCTCCAAAGCGTGAAACTCGATTCGTTGTATTACAAAGCATTAACAATAAGCGGTTGCAAGGCTCGAACGATCAAAAGACGTTATGGCACAGTGCACGGGAATATTTGATTTGATTATTCTGATTTAACTACAAAATTATACCTCAATGTATCTCGTACAATGATTACAAATCGTGCATCTACAAAGACATTGATTGAAATACTATAATAACCTAATATTTAGCGCCATAATATCTAATTATTGCTGTGATATGAATTCTGAATTCTAATTATAAACATTTGATTTCCTTACATTCCATTCGATGTATTATAATAATACTATAAACTATGATCCATTATTGAATTAATGAAAGAACATTTATTTGAATGCCAATAAATAGTGCATCTTAATTAAATATTGCATTTTAATCTTTGATGTTAAACTTTGTCTGAGTTGCTTAAACGCAGAAAATATCAAATTCCAAATATCGATGCGAAAAAATCCACCACTCCCGAAATGATTATCGAATCTCGTTACCTAAAAAGATCAAATCAGTGCATTCACATTAGAACTACCGAAGGAACTACCATTCTTTGTGCTTTCATATACTTTTATTTGATCTACATAACGCGAATAATTGAATCCATTAATTAACTTAAATCCTCCAGCCATAATTTCTATATAAATAAATGTGTAAGCATAACTGAGTATATGGTAGTTATATTGTTAAAGTAAAACGTTTCTTTGCGTACTTTCTGCATTAACCCACTTGTAACGATAATCTTCCCGTGTACGGTAACAATGGTAATAGATCCGGCTTATAATACCGTTGTGTAACACGTTGCTTGCGGTATCCGGATGCTTAGAAGATGTCTAATCGAAGAGACACTCACAGGTGGTTGAGAATCATTAGAAGGTGACTCCGCATCCATGTGGCAAATATGGCCCTCGCCATATGAATCGGATGTTCGGTACCAGCTTGTAAGCAGGTGAATTTCTCACCTGCTTTGCACCTGTTGGTAGCTGTGGTTCGTGCCGGACCCTCCTAAAAAACCATGGACCGATATATGTCCGTGGATAATAAACCATTATGTCCAAAAGACAATGGGAAACTGAACGAGCTTTTACCACAAATAGTTCAACGAAATGAGTCCAAAGTTTACTTTGGTGCAGCAATACGCGCAATACATGTTAATGAAGAGTGATGTTTTTTATTAGATTGGCAACTAAATTTGTGACCTTTTCCGAGACTCGGATTATATACGCGCGTTATGTTGAAGTTGAATTGCATAAGTACCGCGTTGTACGAGGATTGCGATAATTTGTAAACCGCGTTATATCGAAAGCGCGTTGTACAATTACCGCGTTGAATAGGTATCGCGTTGTATAAGTACCGCGTCGTACAAGGATCGCATTATATCGAAGCGATTAAATATTATAAAATTAAAAAAATATCTTTCAATCGTAAGAAATGAAATAATTGATCCGTTTATTTGGAAAGTGGTCTAACTCCATTTGTCAAATAAATCAAGTTAACATTTATAATAGTTACACAAAGTTACATTGTAAGTATTATATTAAATTGTTAAGTTGATTTTTTTGAAAAATGGATTTACGCCACTTTCAAAATAAACGGCGCAATTATTCAGTTTTACACAAAACTTGACACTCAGAGTAATAATATAGACGGCGTTCGACAGGAATTCGGGGTACGATGAAGTGGAGGAATATTTTCGTAGGAAAAATGTAGGTGAAGTTGGAAAATTAGGGTGCGGAGAGCACGTCATTTCCAATTCCTTCAAAGGAAAAGTATACGTGAGAAATCTTAGTGTGTGTGTGTGTGTGTGTGTGTGGCATTAGGTGGTGCATATATAACAGTCACGTAGAAACTGGTGGCAATTACAGTTGTGCTACATTCTGGATTCACGTAGAATTTTAGTGGCTGGCATTTCGTTCCCGGGAATCTAACGCTCGCATTACGCCCGAATAAAAGGACACGCGGATATCCAATGGTTTTATTAATCCGTTTGCTCCTTCGTTTAATAACATAAATACGGTGATTTTTAAATGGCACGTAGTTACGCGGAATTTCAATGATGACTTAATCTCCACGGCGTGATATTGCAAGGGAATGTTGTATCGACCGTGTTTACATGAATCCGCGGAATTTCCATTCGAAACTCTTTTACTTACAGCTTTTTAGCTATACAGCAGTTGTGCTTTACAACATAATGTCTCTGTTTAGCAATACACTGAGCCCTCGATAACCTCTAATAAATACAATAATATTTGTTGTGGAATATTATATGATTTTTGTTATAGAAATAAATAAGTACATATATGTACATTTTTAATGGAATATAAAGCGATTTTTGTTATAGAACATTGAATAATTCTGTTAAATGTTCCAATTTTTTAAATTAAAAATACTGTACAGAAAAATGTTTAGTATTTGTCCATTTAAAAGCTCTAACTTATCAATATTGTTTACATTAACATTTTTTAATATTTGGCTTGTTTACGATAATACAGGAGATCGCTTAAATCTTTTCCTCAAAATCGTATCGCGATAATATTTAATTCAACCTAGTTTTGAATGAAATTATTTCGCGATTTCTAATTATTTTACCACGTGATATCTGTTATCAATCGCGCCATCGACTATTTGCGTTTCCATTGCATACAAATATTCCATTTGCATTGATTTCTGTTTACAACAATGGAGTCATCACTGTCCAATTGTAATCTAAAAACAATCGAATTGCCGGCATTTGATTGTCAACGATAATAAAGCACAATTTATATAGAAATCTAGAGCATCGATTATAACTTACTATAGCTTATTAATCCAGAATTTAAAAAGGTATTATTCAATATTAATCCACAATGCTTGATATTAAATATAATCTATATTATATTATAAATAAGTTGATATTATAGATAAAAAATTATATATAAATTGTGTGTTAAATAAGCCTTCATTATTTCCTCTAAAAAGAATTATTTTCACCTAATAAAGACGTTCTTGTTCTTGACGCACTATCTTGTCGAGACGAACAAAGTGATCGAAGCCCCAGGGGGCCCGAATAGGGACCCCGGGCCCAAAATCAACGAGCTCGTCTGATAGCCCAATTGAAATCCTAAAACTTTTCCACTTAATGTTTCCAACAAAAATGCTTTCCTTAGGAAATATTTGGCCGTTTCCAGACTTTTCAAACACCTTGTATATGCATAATAATTTAGCACACAAAAATGGCTGCTGATATCTTATCAAATTTCAGCTTCCTTATGTATCGAAAAATGATAAATCCTAAATAATTATATAATGCCTAGTTACTTAGAATTCCAAGAAACTAAGATATTCTAAACCCCACTAACGTAATGTTTTCTGTTTCAGGTAAGAAATGAGTCCCTCTTAAACAAGAATATCCTCGCGATGCCAATTGGTTCGGTCGTCTAAGGGATCTCGGAAAACCGTTCTAACAGTCCGAACGGTGGAGCAGATTCTCGCAGCGTGAGTTAAATGACTTTGTTCCTGATTAAGTTAATTTTGCCGTTGATTAGGTTTACTTCGGTGATGCAAACTTTGACCTTTCGTCCGTGGCGTAAAGTGATAATGTCCCGTGTCGATCCTGCTAAACCCATCGGTAGAGTACCTGGCCCCTGGACCCCCCAGTCCCTCGTTGAACACTGAGGTTCATCGAGGGTATGGGTAGTCGAGAGCCAGCAGCAATGTGTATGCTAGTAACGAGCATTTCGCACGAATCTTCCCTTTAATCGACGTCGACGCGTCTACGCTTAATGAAAGACGAGGAAGTGCTCCGTCAGAACCTGCCGCTCTAACGTTAAACGGCCGATATCGATCGATAGTTCGGGATAGATTCTGGATTAATTGACTCTAATTACAGGGAGTTCGAGTACAGCATTAGCAATTAGTCGAAATCAGTTAACGCCGCTTAGCTCCGTCCGTATAAGATCTTTCACCGAAGTACTTTTTTCTTCTAGAACCGAATATAAAAATTCGAAAGAATCAGTGATACAGTGATTTTTGCTGTCAATACGGTATTCATTAAATATTGATCGTTATTAGAATTCATTTTCGTTTTATTCTCTGATGGATATTTTCAAAATTGTTTATAACGAAGTACCATGGGGAGTCAGTTTATATACAAGTTTTGGAGAGCAATATTATATTGCATTTGTTATGTCTTGTCGGAAAGTGTTCAACGTGAAAGGTTTAGTTTGGAACAAGCACGTAGGTATTAGACAACTTAATTTGATCGGTAGTTGGGAATAGTTTGACGATTAATTGATTCTAATTAGATGAAGTTTGAATATGGTATTAATATTACTTCTAATCAGAGAAGAAACATTAACGAAGCAGGATATGTCGACATTCCAGAATTTGTCTACAACTTGTATCCCTGAATTTGAATACTGATAGCCTCATAATTATATTCCTGAAAAGTTGGGCACCGTGAGATACCTTTCCAAGGAAAGACGGAAAGACGGAACAGTGTACGTTCAACTGATCTCTATCGCTTTCACACGCCAAGTAACCCATGCTGTAGCAATTCCGAATCATCGAATATCGTCATTGATGACTTACAGTTGTGTAACAACTTCCTTAGCTGAGTAATAAAGTTGTTTAGCATCAGCAATTAGTCGAAATCAATTAACATGTTGAACGCTGCGCCGTAATTTTCGTTATAAAATATTACATCTAGAAATAAAGCTGTTTGAATGATGTGCGATACATTACTTACTTTAACTCGTTATCGCAACGTTAAAAATATTGGAAAGAAGACGAATATTAGATTCGAGTTTTAATAATATTGGCGTCGGCGGTTACCGTTGACTGTCATGGCGTTCAACGTGTTAATTAAAGTTGAATTATTAGAAGGTTTTCTGGAGAAACATCAGTTTCCATTTTCTCATACTGTGACTTTGATTTTTTGGCGGATAAAAATAAAATATGATTTCATTGAGAAATGAAACCTGGTTAGGGGCCAACCTCATGGTTGGTTTCCTTGACTACGCTTCTGATGGCATTCCTTTGACTCGCCGACGAAATCGAATTTCATCCTTCCGTAAGTTGACTGGGCGCACCTGACTCTAGGATTCTAGTCGAAAGTTTCGATCCTATACTCGGCCGGAAATACTCATTCCCACGGGTGGTATATTCAATTGAAAAACCTCGTCCTACTATTCTTCTGGTCACGTTTAAACTAACGCGAGAGTGGCATCAAAAACTACGTGACAACGTTATTGAAAGTGAACTCCTCAAATTTCCAATCCAAACATTTCAGATCATACAACGGTGTTATTTTTATAACTCCATGCTTTTTTTCAAATGTTATTTATCACATTTTTCGCAATTCTATAATTCCTACAAATTCATGTCAGGGTAATCATGAATTACAGTCAACCTCCCAGTAACACGATTAATTCGTTCCGAGTTGTATCGAATCCGTATTAATCGAAACTTAGAAGTATTTCAAATCAAGGGAATGTGTTCCGTGTTATGTCGGGAACGCTTTCTCGGAGTACCTTGTTATAAGAGGGTTGACTCTAGTTTTTAATTACAATCATTTTTCGTGTATTTTGATTTCCGCTTCTCTTTCACGTTGATATCTCATTTCTTAATCTAAAATTTCGACATTGAGCAATTTAAATATAAGAATATATGAAATATTAAAGGCGAACCATCAAATGCAAACTGTTGAGTTAGATTTTAGGAATTTTATTAAAATTTTGTTTAGTAATTTTATTAAACGCTCAGGATTTATTAACATTGATAATAAAACAATAGTTTCATTATAATAGGTTTATTATTGATATCAAATATTAGATAATACGCATCACAATTTATTAATATACCTAATAACTTAAGATAGATTAGGGATTCTGTTAAATTACTTTCGATAAATAACATACTATTACTTGTGTTCTGGAAAGAGAAGCGCGCAATTAATTATAAAAGATTAACGTGTCAGATATTTATTTAAATTGGTGTTAAGTGCAGTGTTATAATTCACAGAAATAAATAGTGTGAAACAAAAAGTGGTAGATTCAAGTCGACGGGTTCTAAAAATTCGGAAAAAGGGAAATGGCACAGTGCCAAACCGTTTAGTTTTGTAAGCTTAAAGTGTCAACCTTCACAAAACTGTGATATACTGAATGCAAAAGTCCCAGCGCTTTGTGCTTTGTACTTGTAGAACTTCTAACAATAAGTGTAAAACAATAATAGTAATTTATATTAATTTAATATATAATTTATATAACTTTAATCTTGCGTTAGTTAAAGTTAAAGTTTGAGATTAATTATCACTTTTTATCTACGAACAAATCGTAAGTAACTTGAAAATATTTGGGACAAAAGAAAAGCTGATTTACTGGGAATTGTTAACAATAAAAGTAGTGCATTATTAAAATTATGTACAGAAGTAATTCCGTTGTAATTGATAACCACGGTTTGAATAATTCGCAAGATTAAAAGCCCGGATTTCATATAATGAAATGTTTCCTAAATGAAACTGTTACATAACGAGAAAAGTCTGTAGGCCGCATACGAATTAGTTGTTATTTGTATTTGGTGCACGCAGAGAGCTGGATAAGAAGAGTTTTTATCAGTTACATTGTATTTTCTGATTTATATATCTTTTCGAGTATGGCGTACGATGAAATATGACGGTCAAACCTTCAGATAATCCGGGACTGTTGCTTTTGTAGTAAAATATTATCCTCTCAGGGACCGATTATCTCCTCACTGTCTACTTACACGAAATACCAAGGAACAATTAAGTTTTTGAATAATGTACGGTGCAATTTCATATTTAATGTATTTAATTGTGACGTGCCTACATTGTTTCTACGATCTGTGTATATTTTATTGTCTGGAAAGTTTGAAATCGCTTGGGGTACCTAAAACCATGTTCCTTCCATTGTTCTATGAGTATAGTACTTTTCATTGTAAGCCTTTCGCTTTTCCTATTGCCTTATAACATGCCATAATTAAAAAATAGACTAGTGTTCGTCATGAAGCAAGGAATTATTAAGAGATGAATTAAAATTGAATTGACATTTTGAGCGCAGCGCTGAAATTCGTGTTATACGATTCCTCACAATACGCGTTCGTAACGTCTAACAATAAAACTGTTTAAGTCCTCTACGATACATTAGTTACTTTAAGTCGTTATCAAAATAATTATAGTAAAAAAAATAAGCATTCTATTCTTTGAATATAAAAATATAAAATAGAGCAATTGCAAGCTTTATAATTTGTATTAATAGAGACATTTTATTAATAAATATTATAATTGTATATCAACATTGTTATTAATAATCTTTTTCTTGCTATTAATATTCTGTTTGAAAATGTATAGAAATTCGTGTTACGTATGCTAATAAATTAATTGCAAGTGAAATTCCCGGAATTACGTTCCTTTCGGAAAAATATCTCATTTCACGTAATTTAATTTCATCTCTCTTAGTGTACGCAACACGGCGCCACGGTTTGTCTTTTATTTATTCAATAAATACGTATTTCTGATTAGTAAGTCTTTAAGAGACAACGGCAAACAAGTCCTATCGGGTGAATAATTCACGGTTTTATTAAAAGCTCTCTTTAAAATACGAATTTCATTAAGGAAGGTGATCTGCAAAATAAAAAGTTTGCTTATATTGATTTCATTCTCACGCCATTTAATTATTCCTCTTTCAAAGCTATGTTCAATATATTATTCGAAAAATATGTGGATATTTTTAATAATTTATTACCTTCATTATTTATTTATCTAGTGTTACGAATATTCCGAGAGTTTGAAAAGGGGGTAATTAAATCTCTAATTATGAAACGCTCGAAATATTAATCAGTTTAGTATATTTTCAAAATAAGTTATGTCGGAAGAACTTCTGGGTTTCGTTCGATTAATAGAGAAATGTGGGCGAAGAAAATTTCGATAAAAAATAGCGAATCGCGTGTACGCCATTTTCTTGCACAGGAAAAATCGTAGAGATTTAGTTCCCGATGAATATTCCATGTATACATCAATATGGTGGGAATTTTTAATTTGTCCAGCTCCTTTGTATTATAGAAAGATTAATGAAATACAAGGTTGATATCATTATTAGCTAATGGAATACAGAAATAATGCCGTGGCATAATAAATAATGTATGAACGGTAACAGGAATTGTTCAAAATGGCGTAACAGTATGATGAAATTACGGTAAACCACTAATAAATGATTCGCGTATTACACGAACAATATAACCGCAAGAGGGATATTGTTAATACTTTATTGGACAATAAAGAGATTGCAGGATTACAAATATGTACTAATAATAATTGGTATTAAACTACTAATAATGCAAATTAATCGAATGCCGGATAATCATGGAACTTCAATTTCGGATTGCTTGAAAACCAATATCACATTTATGAACGTAATATATTTTTATGTTTTAATACTTTCTGACGTTCACGAATTGAATTTCTACAAATTAGAATTACTTGCAACGATACTTTGATATATAGTCATATTGTTTATTTCCAGTTACATTGGTGTACCCGGTTTATATTATAATACGCAAAATAGATAAATATGAGGAAAAATATGAGAACAAAGTATACTTGAATTCATTGATAGACTGTGAACCTTCCAGGAGCGAAACTGGCTTTTTACAAATGTTACCATTTTCAACTGTTCTAAACTGATTACATATTCGGATATTATTAACCCTTTGCACTCGGAGGCGACTGTCAGTCGGCACTCAGTTTATTGCGACAACTCGAACGGCGATTGAGAAGCGACATTAAGATTTACTCCAGTTGTCGGTGATTTCAAAATTAAATATACACTAGAAATGATAGAGCCGAGATTTAATATTCCAATTCATCAACTTTGAAAGTCAACAGTATGCTACTTTGCAGTACAATGGGGGAGGAAAAAGGCGGATAGATTACAGGAAACAGAAGTAGGTTACGGATTAAGTATCGCGTCAACGTAAGTTTGGTATTTGGAGTGGAAATATCAGGTATCGGTGGTATCTGAAACGCCCCTCTTACGCCCCTTTCGAATTCCCTGCGAACGGATTCTGATATCACGTACACGTGGTTCTCTGTTACCAATATTACATGATATTACCAAATATTTTGCCGACTTTTATTCCCAAACGGCTGATTTCCTCGATCTTTGAAAACTGGCCGTGACACCACATGCACAGTGCTTCCTCCTTGCACGCTTCGCAAAATGGCGCCTACAGTGACGAAATTATTGGAACTCGTACAGAAGGCTTCATATCCTGTGCCAACTATACGTCGCTAGACATACTTGCTAAAGCAAATAATGTGGAAACTCCACTATCACTATTCGCAGAGACAAATGTCGGAAATATTGGGCTCACTGATAAGGGTAATATCAAGCACTGTAACGCTCCTGCAATTATTAGGTTCATGAAACAAATTTCATTCTATGAAATAATAATTGTATGTATCAAAATAATCGCAAAAATTAATCGAATGATATTACCGATCAACAAAAATAATCTGTAAATATAGTTCTTATAAATAAAAAAGAAGGCACAAATCCAAAGCTCGCGAATTTAGATGCCAACCTAATAATATTGACACTGAATTTGCGTTGGATTTTAGGTTAGGTGGAAGGAAGCGTGAGGATTTTAATTTAGTCGTGTTAAGTTTTATATTGCATGGCGAGTGTCCTTTCATGAAACCTTTTGTAAAAGGTTGCAGAATTTCATTAACCGTATTAATCTAGATACAAGCACCCAGATGGTCCAATCTCCGGGAAATAGGGCAACAATTTTCTTTACTTCGCGTAAAACAGTTTAAAATAAACTAATATGGACAGGGAAAATAAGAAACTTCTCTGATTAAAGTCTTAAACTTAAATACAAGAATGTAAAAATATAGATGTGTACAAAAAGCTTATATGCATAGATGTGTTTTTTAAATAATATTCTATGCCAGAAAAGTCTGTCGACATATTTGCAATGTTCCTAGACAAAAATACAGGAAGAAACACAAAAACAAATCACTGCAAGACTGCCAAAATTAGTTCACATTATCATCGGAGATTGGGTAGCGGATATTAGTGTGAAAATTCGTATATCGTTTCGTATATATGTTTTTAGATATTTTTTAACACCTGCAAATTCTACTTAATGTGGGGATCAGTAGATAATCCTTTTGTTCGATATTTCGGATTCTTAACGGACGGAAGTCCACACGCACGCACACACATTACAACATTCTTATATTAGCAAACATTTTGGTAACTTTCGAAATATTAAATCTGACCGGAAGCAATCCTTTATTCAATTCGCGAGAGGTATTATTAAATAAGACTGTCGTGTCACTTCCTGTTTCGCAACTTACAACCTTCAACACTTTACATATCTGTACGTAAAAGGCAAAAGTCAAACTTTACTCACGGTTCTTGAAACCAACTTCGACTTTATTACTTACACTCATCCGGCCATTTTGTGTAAGTCAATTTGGCTGATATAAATTGCTTTCAAACGGCTAGGATTTCGTAGGAATTCTAGAAATAATGGCGGAATACTTGGCAACAAGAAAAGGCCGTTTTTAAACCTTGAAATACCGGAAGCGGAAGATTAAAGTCATTTTAAATGAATGCCGCCATATGGTCAGGTATGATTGGAGGAAACCACAGGCGCATGCTCATTATATTTCAGTTATTGGAATATTTCTCTAGATGTTTATATATCTGAAATAGATGCTTATTTCATTCGTTTGTTAATTATTTTACTAAACTTATCAATTTGTAAAATTACAAAAACGCTGAAATTTAATGCGTTGGAATAAATATATATTTAAATCTTTACGGAATATTATTGCAGTGATTATTACTGAAGTGTTTTATGTTAGACGAGTGTAATTATACGAAACTTTATGCTGATATTCAATGTATCTTTGAAATTAAATTTGAAAAAACAGTTGATTTAACTCTTGGAGCGATTAAACTCTTGCAGCGGTTCGACTTCATCATGAATATACATTTCCCGGCTACTATGCTAATTTTGCTTATTAAGTATGATTTTAATGCGGAAAAATGAACCGCTTTGCCATACACTTTATTAGCTTTCGCAAAATGTTCATCGTGGCAATTTATCGTTACTCCATTTTGTACGACTATACATCCATCTGTACTTATTAATATTTAAAATACTCTAAACTTTGACAATAATGATAACATCAATAGTAGGGTCCATTATTTACATTAAATCTTAATAATAAGACAGTTATTTATTTTACCTCTTTATTAGATATTTCAGCGGCTACAACAATTCTAAAGATTATTTTTCAGTTGTTTGAATGTATTACATTAATTAGTAAATCAGATAATACACTAATTATTAAAATAAAGAGAGTACAGTGAGAAATGTGATTAAGTGAATCGTTTATTAAAATCAAAAAATGAATGCTTTGATTTATGAGGCGATAAATTGATTTAATGAATTAAGTTGGTTGACTACTTTCAGTGGAAGTGAACGAAATGAAGAATTAAACTAATAATGTAATTACGGATTGGTGAATCCGTCACATAATTGGATGGACATGAATTGGCACGCGGTTTTGGAATATCAGCATCATTAGTGATGTACATTGAAATTGATATTTCTATTATCTATGTATGATTCTAGGAATTATATTGTTACACCAAAAGCCGCGATTATTGATAAACGATAAAAGTATAAAAACGTGAATAACGTGAATTTTGTGTAAGTTTTTCAACGAGATTTTGAAAAGACATAGTATAAACAGAAGTAATTCCATACCACATAATTTTTAGGTGCGATGGCCCACTCGTTTTACAAAAAAGGGGTTTAAAATTAGAAGCGATTTCCATACATTTATGTATGTTTCGATATACAACGTGACGATCGCGCCGTTAGAGAGTTATAGCCACGTTACTATATACATTCATTCTTACAGTGTTTACATTTACACCGTCATTTTTCTGAAAAAGTTAACCATTTCTTATCTTTAATATTTCCGTAATAATTCTTGAATCTTTTAATATAACACTTTTCAAATATTGGGATGCTCGGAAAATTCATGCCGATTTTTAAGGACAGTTCAATGACAACAATTTTTATGTCGATATATGAGCCGTCGATATATTTTGAAAGTGGCCTAAGTCCATTTTTAAAAAAATCAAGTTAACGTTTATAACAGTTACACATACTTTGTAATTTTATAAACATAACAACTTTTTTGAAAAATGGTCTTAGAACGTTTATTCCACTTTCCTCCATTTTTCACATATCTTGAAAATTCCATCGTCCCAGAAATTCTCAGGTTTTTCGTCGAAAAGCTACTGAAAATCGACATGAACTTTCGGGACAACCCAATATTATGATCCCCTTTTTTAGATGAAAATTAATTCCTGTGAAGGATGGCAAACAGTTAAGAGCGGTAGCGTATGTAGACAAGGCAAACAAAGTTTAATGATCGCATATAAAAAAATTGATATTATACCACTTCCTCGATAGTATTTATGATTACCTTTAATAATGAAGGTCGTGAACTTAGCTGCCATTCTAATATTAATGATCATAATCACGGATAATGTTCAGCCACATTAATTGCACTGAATTTATCTAGCAGAATCTACTTGTCGAGGATTATAATTCGTTACGGTGTTAGTCGAGTCAGCTAGAACGATCGAACCTAATAACCCCGTGAAGAGATCCTTTATCGTCTTAATTAAAAAGCAGATGTTTGTTCCGGAATATGTGAGACAGTTACCTGCTCCCGTAGTTAGAGTCAGATAACGCCGAGTGGATTCGATGATAACGTGGGATCGCAAGCTTCTGGCCAATTCAGATAAGATTGTTATGGTCTGTTATTGCAGAAATCGAGATTCGAAGGTGTTACGCAAGCAGCACTTGGAATCCAGATAGTGTTCCTCTGTTAAATTACGACAAAATTTCATCCAGAATTAATGAAGTGGAAATCTACTAATAAACAAAATCACGAATAATTTCTGTTTCGTGTAACTTCATTGTTATAACAAGTTATACCGGTTTTGCACTTCTTTGTAAAAGCTTAAGAAAACAATCAAGAAGTTGGTGTATGGACAAAGAAAGTGATTGAACTAAACTGATGGTAAACCGCTCATAAATGTTTTGCAATACATTTAAACCATTCGGGCGAACCGTAATTCATCTTAAAGAGTAAATATTATAAATCAATTTACTCTTTGCAACGTAACATATAACAACATACAAATATTATGTAAATGCACGTTTTTTATGGTAACAAAATTATTAACTCCATCGCTGGTGGCAGTATAAATATTAACTTAAGTTTATTGGTCATAGCAGAATACGATGCGATTATCGAACAATTATTCTCTACCTTTCTTGAGCTTTTAAATAGATGCTATTTTATTTAGACCCCCATTCTCGTTTCTTTAATCATTTGGAACTAATCGGTGCTCTCCGCCAGAAAAGTTGGTAGAAAATGATGCGTAGATTTTTGAAGAATTGCAGCAGTGTATAAAACTGAGATTGGCCCAGTATAAAGGACTGTAGTTGGGGAGACTAATTTAATCAGTAGAGTTGAGAAGAAATTTCACAGGATCTCGGTGCATGGTGCCGCAGGGATACCTGAAGGTAGGTTTGCCGTACATTGAACCAGAGCACTCGACAGTGCTTTCTCAGGAAAAAGTTCAACGGCTACTTCTCCTCTTTCCGTTCCTTCATATATCTCTTCACTCCTCTTTCTTAGTGCCTACTCAGAACAACCTGTTTCACAGCATTGGCTATAAATGTCCTCTGGATGCAGGCTACCAGGTACACGTGGCTCTAGTCTTTCGCTTATAGATCAACCTGCTTTTCTCTTTGCACCAACTCTGCATTAATCAAGTAAACCAGTTTCAAATACACTTAGGGAAAAATAAGAATCATTTTTAATAAGAAAATATTGGAAATAACCTTTCTATGGTTTACCCAAATGCGATTCTATCGAGTGACATCAGGAATAGCAATCTATTACTAATGGTCGGTATACTGCACAAAAAATTCCTGCGTAAATGTAAGAATCTGGCCACGGTGGGGTAAACGAAGTGATGCCTTCTGGTAAGAGGCCTGTGTGGGACAGCACATCACTTACTCCAGAATCATCTTTCAGACTCCATCTCTGACTATCCTGACTTCTCTTTACCTCGCTTTCGCGAATATATTTCTGTATATTGGAATTTAGTAAGATAATCAATAATCATATTTTTGTAGTCTGGGTCGTAACAAATAAATCGCAAATTGTGAATCATTGATATAAATATGAATGCGAATGCCTAATGCAGACTATAAAAATCATTCGTTAAACCGTTAGTGATGACATCGACCAGTAAATTCCGCTGATTATAAGCTACGTTTTAACCATAATTCCTTACTGCAGAAAGTTATTATGAAGGCATACCGAATACGATGAGATAAACGTAAATTGCAAATACAGAACGATTTGCTGGATACATAGTGAGTTTTAAACCAGTTTGTTGATCATTATTTTTATTAGGCTGTGTGACATATAAGTTGTGCTACTGATTCATCGCGGCTTTTCTATTAAAGTTAATGTTCGCTGATGATCATAATTCATGACATAGCGTATTGTTATCGTTGTCTCCGAAATGATATAACGGAATAAGTTGATGAAATTAGGATGGTAATCCTTATAAAATCAGCTAAACATATTGCGAAAAGTCTCATTTTAGTTCTTTCATTTTGGTCTCGTTGAAAGTTTCCTTCGGTACTTTTGCTTCCATAAATGCATGATTTACATGGATTAAAATGAATATCCATTGTCGTCGTATGTTTTGTGAAAAATGAAGCTTATTCTAACAACTCTCTCCAATTGCGAGTTCTCTGTATGATATTTATATGTTTATACATCTCATATGATAAGCTGATTACTAAGTGGACGTTGCAAATTGAAAACAATTTAACATTCAAAGTCTGTTTTGCATTCAAGATATGTATAAATCATAGCTATATATATATCCATAGGAAGGAAGATTACTGAAATTCGGCAATACGTAAATCAATTTTTGGACGAATACAGAAATAAACAATTTAATTATACGACAGTAGAAACTTTATTAAACTTATACTAAATGAAGCGTCTCATCTTCATAAATATATTTTAGCGTTATTATATAAAAAGACACAGGGTATAACTAAAAAACTATCCCACGAGAAAAATAGAAAATTGAAATTTTATAAAGAGTAAGGTAAAGTAGTATACCAAGTAAGATCTTTATAACAGATACACAGATAGATGGAGGAAGGATCCATGTTACATAAGGAAGTAGTAAAGCATTGTAGGACGTAGAGCATAATTATATAATATTATATTCGATACACATAAAATTCAAGAAACATAAACGAAGTGCCTTAATTCGCATTCACATCCAGACTCCACATTCCTCATCCCTTGTTCCCATCCAAGATTTCCCAAAACAGCAGCTTCTCTATCACACGCACGCATACTCACACATTATATCTAAATATCTTATAGCATCATGTATGATCTGGTCGACAAATGTCAAAGGAACGATAGTAAAATAATCGTAAGATAGTGGTAAGTTGATTCATCCCTGGGTGGTGTCAGATTAGTCGCCGAACGAGATCCGTGGGATAGCAACGTTCGAAGTGGTCCGAAAAGGTTCGGACAAGGCAGAGACACGCGCCATCAGTTGGTTCAATGAGCAGACTCATTAGCTGGTATTATGAGAGCAGTAGCCTGGGAACTGCATTACTTCGCTTTGATGCATACTTGGCCGGACGCAGCGGTAGGACTTGACGATGCCAGGGAATACAGGACATTGTGTCACGGGTGGGGATTTATATCTGTTACGTCCCAACGTTAATTGCTCGCAGCTAATTCCAACGGTTCGTCGAAATCTCCCACTAGTGACACGCATACTGGGAATAACAGTCTTTGCTGTGTCCAGATGAATCCATTTTCACCGCGTTCGAGGAAAATCGAAACTTCATTTTCTCTTTTGATAGATTTTGCACTGTTTCGAATGACGCTTACAAAAGCTGCTAATTTATTCGTACACATAACTATTAATATATTAAATGCATGTTTATAAAGTATTGCATAAGAAATATTTATCTAGGTCAGTTTTAAATAATCCATGCTCGAAAAGTTGCAATGTAAGTCAAACATTATACCGTGTTGAGGATGAAAGTGGTGTTAAGGGATATAATAAACCGTGTCTCGCAAACTCGTTTTCCCATAGGACATACTTCACTTTGAAAACTAAGGCACATTAGTATGGATAGGATATTATTGCTTGCGACAAAACTGTTACACTGTTTCCAAAGTACTGAGAAGATAAGCAATTACAGTTGTATATCAGCCATTTACAGGTTGTTCCTAATGTCCCTTTTGAAAAATGTAAATCGTTTGAATACTTAGTAACTTCAGTTAAACCGTGCTATTTTTCTCAGGTGTGATGAAATTAATAGTTCGTAATTACTTATTATTTATTACAATATTTTCACATAATACATTTATTATTATTACATATTATTTAGCATTAATGCTTGCACTTTGAAGCGGATGATGTCACGGAGTACAACTTAAGTTGTTTGTTCCTTAATTCATAAGTTCTAGTTTTTACAAAATGTCCATTTAAAAACGAAGAAAATTATTTCTGAAGAATAAGCTTGGAATAGATATATCAATTTGACTGTTAGCCGTACTATTAGTTTTTAAATGGCGTACAAAACGGGGTACATCGGCAGTTACATTTAGTTTCTCCTCCGGCGGAGAAGAGTTCTAACAAGATTTTCAGCTCCTTTGGCACGAAAAGGCTTAACTTTTCCGGCGAGACAAAAACTTTTAAGTAGACTTTTGTACGGTGCCGGGGGCACCGTGCAAACTTTCAATGGAATAGAGCAAAAAATTATACATATTTTCAAAGTTAACCCTTACTCTATCTACGGGATAATCTTTTTTTTCAAGACCGCATACTAATTTTGTACGGCACGAAATGTGTACATTAATTTCGCACATTATTACATATTTTCACATTTTCGTGCATTTACTATATAACTATAAAATAATATGCTATATTATAGTATATTAATACCAATAACTTACAAGTTACTAGACTGAATCTACTGTATATTTTTACTAGTCGCTCTCATATCAAAATTCAAAAGCCCATTAATATCATCATAATTTCTGATTCACGCGACATATCCTTTTCTTCTGAATGATGTCATTTTTCCGAAGAATGAATAACGCCTTAAATCCTCGTTAACACTAGAAATACGGAATCTGTCAAAATGATGGGTCCGTGGAATTGAACCCTTTGCACTATAATCGTTTCTTAGTTTATTCTCGGCCAACTCTAATTTCATTTTTTCCAGTTTCGATATCTGATCTTAGGTATCCAAAAATTGCGTGCAGCTATGTAAAGTTTAGTCTTTTATTAACAGTGCTGAGAAGAAGTGTATAATACAAGGCTTTCATAGCAATTTTTTAAGGACGTATATGTGAATGTATAAATATAGTTGATAATATTATCCGCAGTTCCAGTGTTAAACATTGAAGATTCAATATGACTTTTATAAGTAGTTCAAAATTTCTATCCTGCCTGTTTACTTCCACGAAACGCTCGTATGTTTGTGCTTTCCTGGAAATGTTGAAAATCTCTCAAGGCTCCCCTAAACACTTGACGTTGAAGGGTCATGCTATGTAAACACAACAGGTGATAGCTCCCAGTATTTAACAGCAGTATCGTGAGAACTTCTCAGGCTCCTAGTAGTCATCTTGGTTTTATTAAGACACCATTAACCCATCGTTATGCTTCGCGAGATCTTTCTACGACGTTTAAGTCATACGTTCATATCAGTTTGATCTTTTGTTAGGATTATTTATAGTCCCACCGCTTGTCTGTTCTAAGAAACTAAATTAAATGGCATGACTTTCTACAAACAAACGGATAAGACAAAACGGCTTCAATGTGAACAGTTTTGCAGTTTCGTAGTTTCGTAGTTCCGTCCTTGTCAAAATCTTAACTTTATGACGCAGATAGGGCGGGCGCTCTGGAAAGCAGGTAGTCTTTATCTGCACGTGCAGAAGCGATAACCGATTCTTTGACGTGCCGCGTTTTTCGTTTGAACCGGCGACGATCGATGAGGATCGCCATGTTTTTTTAACAGCTCTTTGCCACGAGCCATATCTTTCGACTCTCAGTCTTGTTTGATCTCGGGACGAAGCGGCACCCATTAGCCAGGGCAACCATATTCAAAGTCTTTTCATAATCAGTTAAGAAAGAGCCTACGTGATTAGCGCGTAGATCGCAGATAGTGGCATATGATCATCAAATTAATTCCGCACGATCAAACAACGTGAATGACCCCGAAACGCTGCGCTCTTTTTTCGATTCTTCACTTTTTCCGAACAAGATCGGTCACCAATTCGTGGACCGTCCAACTGCACACTTGTTACATGTTTGAATACCGTTTTCATTGTGGGACATAAGAGCGTCTAAAAAAAGACATTATCTTATTAGCTGCTGTAGTTCTTGAAGCACTTACATGTTTTTTTTCGTAAACCTACCGAAATCTTAAGTTAAAGAGGGTTGGTTTGGCGAACTCTTAAGTAGAAGTTTCGGAGAATCATGTATTATAAGTTGGAGCACTTTGGAGTACACTTTTGGGAAGCCTCTTCTGACGATTATACTGAAATTTAGTGTATAAGGTAGCTTTCGATAGAACAAAACCATCCAAAAAGGATTTCCGATCATTTGTAAGTTAAAGTGTTTTGAGAAACTTGACTTCTGCGGTATTTTGGAATAGTTGCGGTGAAAAATGTTTTATTTTAAGTATCGGATGTCAACGATTTGTAACGTATTATATTTAACATGCTGCACACCATTTTAGTGCACGCCAGTATTCGCAAAATTTTTAATATTTTTAAAGTTACGATGATGATGTAAGGTAATTAATATCGCAGAGTGCATAAACAGTTTTATTTTCGCACGTTATATAGATATTACGAAGGCGTATCGCGAGGTATCGTATAACACTGATTTTGGCGCGGTGCTCAACGTATCAAGTATTTAAGTATTAAACTTGAATATTTCGATGTTGATTAATAACAGCAAATAATAATAACTCCGCAGCATCTTTATTTACTGTTGCTATATTACAGCATTTTTATTCTAAACATCTATCGCAAAGAACTTTTAATTTTAAAAAAATCGAAATTAAAAAATCGGATAGCAAACGCAAGTTTTATGAAAAGATTATTGTCGTAAATGAATTACTTATTTTATATACGTTGAAATCGTGAAAAATGTGCGTGATTGTCAACAGGAAGTTCTAAAGAATGCACCATTATACGTTGACAAAAGCGGAACACAGAATACAGGGGATAGTTAGTATTCGGTATTCAATGTATTATTAATGGGGACGGAAAACGGAAAACGGAAAAAATGGTATGAATAGTTTGTATTTATCGCGGAAGCGATAACAATTTAGTGGGAAATGGCCGGAGGTGCGAGTGCCATCGAAAGAGGTTTAAACGGAAATATCGATGTCGAGATGACAAAACGCAGAAGAAGCAAGTGGCGGTATGTGAGTGTCGTACAGAATCAAGTAATTAAGTATTGATCAGGGCGGTGGCTTCTGTGGCGAAACCGTTCCACCTGTTGCGAAATTCTACTTACCTGAACTGCCGTGACTCGATAAAATAACTGTCACCCCCTTTGATATTCGAGAATGATACTCCTGTGTGCGGATATAGTTACCAACTTTCGGAATAACTAAGAAACTTTCGATCCTAATCCCGACGAGTTACACTACTCTTCCGAATATTATATTCAGTTTTATATCTGTACCAACTTGTAGATTACTTGTTCCGCAGACTATATCGACATTGATTTTCCATTACACTGATTATTCCGATTATTTTCTAGATTTATTAATTGCATTGTGGTACCCACGTTGTAAATGTACCTAGAATTAATTCTGTAGAAAGTTAATTTGCTGTAGTTACCAACTTTTAGGATAACTAGTCAACTTTGGATCCTAATCTTGAGAAGTTACAATACACTTGGGAATATTACATTCCGTTTTATATCTGTAACAACTTGAAGATTACTTGTTCCCTGGATTATTTCGATATTGAGTTTCTATTACATTAACTTCATCGTCCGATTATTAATCCGGTTCTTAGAACATCTAACTTACGATCATTTTATAGATTTATCAATTGCAAGTGGAATCCATGTTGTAAATGCACTTGCAATTAATTATATTGGAAGTTAATCTACCACAGGGTTCATATTCTTAACAGCAGGGAGTGTTAATTCCAATTTATCGTTACCCGTTATATGCCTGCGTGAATTACACTATAAATAATTAACATATTACCAAAAATCCGACTAGCATAAAAGAAATCCCGTTCTACGATAATTTTCCACGTATAACAGGAATACTATAAATAGCATGTTTGGAATGACTATTGTTATGGCAAATTTAGTTTTCTATGTTTTAACAATTACGAAACAGAAGAAATCGGTAGCGATGGAGATAACGAGCTATGCTATGCTCGACTAAAGTAAACGGTGAATTCCCGTATTTTATTATATAGCACGTTGTAGAAATATGCGTTATATGCGAATTTACTGTGAAAACTTAATGAAAGAGAACGTAGATCACTGACACTTTCGGTAGTTAGAAAAATACCGCAATACCATGGCCGTGATTCGTAAAGTATTAAATTAAAATATCACGCACAAAATGAAAAATTTCAAGTTCAACTGTAAGATAATGTAACTTGTCCATTACACATTTACAAATTTGCGATTATAAATAAATATGAATGCTCTTGGAATAAAATGGTATATTTATTCTTGCAGTCCTGGAATGCAGGGGTTTATAAACGATTAGGTTGATACGTTCTTTCGGTTCCATTCAGACTTACTACCCCTCTTATCTCACCGACAGTATATGTCAGAGGTAATTGGTTCGTTTCGCAATACGTCAGGCTAGCTGGGTTCACTATAATGAATAAAGTCGGAGTAGGCGTGAGCGGTGAGAGAACTGCAGGAGGGTGAAGCGTAGAACGATAGGGTGTCGAGAATAAAAGGGTGGGGAGACATCTAGCACCTAAGGAAAAGAGTCCATTGCCCTATCGCTATGCTATTGCGAATTTATTTCACTGTCCGGAAAAGAACGGCTAACTAACTACCAGTTATATACACCTTGTGTAATTACCTGTTGGAACGTTAATTGTTTCAGTGACTGTGATGAACTTTCTCATTTTCTAAAAGCAAACAGGGGAGTAATTTATTTCGAAAAAGAAGTTTATTTTGCTCTCATTATTATACTAATTGTAAGGCAATATGCTCGTTGTTTTAAATATTAGTCAGAGCATTATGGCACATGATCATTGGATATATCTTTTTTACATTATGTTGATTACCTGCGTTTCAGTGCAGGGTACCTTGTTCCTAGATAATGCAATATTATATGCTTCTATTATATGCTTTTTATCAAAGTAATCTTATCAAAGTTAATTAAATCATATCTCCGAGTGACTCGAAGGATTTTCAAAGCCTTTCACGTGGTTATTTTATAAAACATACTCCGAGATTCTCTGCCCGCCGGGGATATTCAACACTCCTTTCAATACATTGTATTTCAAAAATCTAATACACGCATTTTAATACGCTTTTTTACTTGTATCACGCGCGATTCTGATCCCACCAGGGTTTCATCAAAAGCCGTATATTAATCCAAACAAAGTAATGCATTAGTACAAAATAAAATATCGAGAATAGATATTTTGTTGCATGACGTACTTTCAATCCCCTTTTACGATTCATTGATGTGGGCTGATGTTAAAGTAATTTGTATTATAAATTGTTCATTATGGTTGACGTTACTGATTGAACTAGGGAAATCTAGTATGGCAGGATCCCTATATGGTCAACTTATCCGTTTTAATAGGAGACTATCGTGCTCGTTAAGGATAATCTAAGTACGGTCGTCATCCGGTTTCTTCAAAATGGAACAGAACCTTCTCCAGATACAGGCTGAAACTAGGTTGTGGCTGAACGGCTGTGCGGAGATGTCGCGATCGTTACAATTATACCTTCGAAGCGTACGATAGGCTCCGCTCGTCAGTTTGCTCTCGATACTTTGGGATGCAGGTAGCACAGATCAAACCGGTTTAGCAGGTTCCCGTCCCCTGGGTCGCAGTAATGAACAAGGATAGTAGAGAAGGTAAAGTCGGTGAGGCCTGAAGAAGAAAAGGGAGAAAAAAGAGTAGTCTGACCGGTGATGATGCTTCACCGGCCGGCATAGTAGAGAAAGATAGAACCTGGTGCATGCAGCATGGTAAGAAGAGAGAGGGAATGATGCACGCGAACGCTTGCCTTGGCTTGGTGTGCCTCTGGTGAATGGCGAACGCCGGCCACGAGCCAACGTCCAATCAGCACAGGAAAGGACGCCGAGGCCACGCGTGGACCGAGCTCACGAACCTTTCCCCCCCTCTTTCCTTTCCTTTCCTTTCCTTTCCTTTCCTTTCTCTTACTCTTCCTCTGCCATCCTCTACATCCCTTTTATTCCTTTTATTCCTTTTATTCCTTTTTCTTCGTGGCAAAGGTGAAGCTGCTGTTGCTGCTGCTACTACTCCTGCTGCTCCTGATGCCGTACCTCTCCGATTCTTCGAACACTATTACCACTGCCGTTATTCTTGGCATTGCTGATCATCATTAAGATTTACAATAACCTGCTGCTTGAAATCAAATTTATGCAATTTCTCGATATTCCCTAATTCATTCGAAATTTTTCCAAATGTAGAAACACCTTGAAACCATGGCACTGGTGACTCTTAATTAACATTTTCCATATTCCGGTTACTAATAGTCAAAGAGGAGTGCGCGTAATTGTTTGATGGTATTTGTAAATAGATTAGTATGAGAATGGAATGAATGATCGAAGTGCATCAGTGAATAACAGTACACGTTATTCTCGTGTTACAAGAGTTTACTACTACCAAGAGTATATTAGGCATTGAGTTTTATCGATACAGCATTTTCATAAATTTTCATTGGGTCGTATAACGGATAACGGGTAGCCTATAACGATCTTGACGCAGCACCTTCAGGAAGATTACAGGTCGAGAATGATTTTTAATAGAGAAACATGGCTGTTTATAATATTTATCAGTTGAGTGTGATGAAGTAATCAGCTATTAGGACAGGCAGAAATCTATTGAGCTTCCGCCGATGTTGTGTTTAAATAAATTTTACTCAAACGCAAACCCAATGACACCCATTGAAGATTTATATTCATTAATGCTACAATTTCCTTAACTTTTACGATATATCTTAAATGAACCACAGATTTAATCTGCAATCTTCTATTAATGGGGAACGAATATCAGTTCTGATATCTTTAAAAAGTAAGAATAATATGTTAGAAAATGGTATAAATCAAGTTACGCAGTGGCTGAGAAGTACGACTCGACACGTTTCGCATTCTTTGATCCTTGGATATAAGTGGTGCAAAGGAATGGATTTCCGATGTTCGGATTGAAAACAGATCAAAGTTTCTTGGGCACTCATGTCTGTTCTCCTCGTGGTTTTACACACACATGATGGCGACGAACTAAAAGTGGGGATGTTGAAGCTCAAAGGTAGAAAGGAGAATGAATATCCCGTGGCCTTGAACACGGTTAACCTTCGGTTCAAGCTATAGGATTCTCATCCTGACTGAACTCACCACACCCATAATCCTTATTTTACGATTCAGGTTCGGAAGGGTGGCATTTAACCCTCTCATTACCTTCCTGTAATTTCTCGATATTCACCAATTCATCAGAGATTTGTCAAAATATAGGAACACCTTGAAACCATGGTATCGGTGGTTTTTAATTAACGTTTTATATAATCTTATTAGCAATAGTCGAAGATTTGGGATTTTTAGACTTATATTTTTCCTACGTGCTAGCTAGAAATGCCGTAGAAAATATGCATGGTTGAAGATATTTTTTAAAATCAACAAAAAGAAGAAAAAGTTTCCAGCTTAAAAATGTCAGAATTTTTGTCAAAGTTTTTAAAAACCAGTATTTCTGCTTTTGGGTATTAAGAGGATTAAAGACCACTCTCCTCATCATTTTGACCTTATCCTGGTATATATTACGAAAACATACTCGTCTGGAATTAATACTGATAACCATCTAAATTATATATTATTTGTTATATAATCGATTACCTACATGAAACATTATCTATTACCTTTTTATATTACTTGTTTATTATTAGATTTTAAAAGGGAGGGTTACGTTCCTCTGAGTTTTAATAACCAGCGTCAAAGTTAAGTGAACGAAATATTCTGATAGGTTACTTTTATAGCAGATTTGGAATGCACGTGTTTCTATAAATAAAACAGAATTGAAAACAAATATAGAACATGGCGGTGCACAATTTTGTGTACTTTCACAATTCACTGGTTATCATCGTCGCTGTTTTCTTTCGTGTCTTTTTGCCGTTTCACAGCCAATTTACTGATTTCCTCGATGCCGCTAGATAAGAGCATTTTCGATGAATTTATTTTATTTTCATCTGCCGGTCTTTCTGCAATACGAAGTCTTCGAACTGGAGGGGTAATCGTGAAATCACGAAGATCAAAATCGCTCGTTGACTGGGACGCAATCGCGGTCTCCGGGAAATCAAGTTCCACCGGCTTCATAATTCACCCAGTGGTTCTCAATGTGTAACTCGAGGAACATTTCTTTAGCAACGAGAATATTAACACGTCGAATGTGGTCGGAGTCACCGGTGACCGTCAATGATAATATTACTAAAACTCGAATCACTCGAATCGCTAATTTTCGCAAAATCTTCAATATTTTTAACGTTAGGATAATGGCGTAAAGTAACCAGTGTATCGTAGAGTGCATAAACAGTTTTATTTGCAGGCGTTATATAGACATTACGGAGGCGTATCGCGAGGTATCATATAACACGGATTTTGACCCGGCACTCAACGTATTATAGAAACGAGGATTTAGTATAATTACTCTCCTTGGTTTGAAGCATAAATTATTTCAGGACGGTTTTCTTAAAGCGCAATTGCGTGCAAGCTCATTGGCTATCCACGCGGAGCATCATCTATCTCCGCATGTCCGTGAGTGTCGTACGTTTTTCTCCCCGAAGAATATGTCAAGGCGGCCATGGAGGGCGCTTTAAGAAGATGAATGTCGTCATTTTCTCCTACTATGCGTCCTTTTTTGGTATTTGCCAAGGACCCGAAATACCGGGACCGGTCATCGGTCAGTTCTACCCGAAATCACCGAGTCCTTTCGAAAGAAAGACAAATTAGTTTTCGGAATTACTCTACTCACTTAGCCTTCCAGTCTTTTTTTTCCTTTATTTTTATTTGCGTACTTTCCGTCATTTTTCTTTCCACGTTGTTTCATCGTCCACTACTTCAAATTACTTTTCACGGAAAAAATTCGATATCGTTAAAACCCGGAATTAAATGAGAAATGAGAATAGGGGATTTTAATACGGTGAGTTTATTCGGATTTTTAGATATCATGTATAAAATCGTGAAGTCTTTTAATATTATGTGATACAGTGCGCATATACTGTGAAATAATATTTTCAAAAGCTAAGAAAGTACTCATGTTTGTAGTTTTGAGCTCATAAAGCAACTCCCCAAGCTGTTATTCGCTTAATTCGAGCCCCTCTTTATTCGACGCCATTTGCAATTTATGGGATGTCTTTCCCCGCAATTTCATCATGCTTGATGACTTTTAATTCTGACGCCGAATATATATATGTATACTTTCGTGGCTTCTAAACTAATCGCACCTCTTAAGTCAGCTACTAATTTACATGCACTCCAAAATGTAGATAAAATATCAATTCATTAAAGCTACTTTAGAAACAAAATTCTGAACGGGTGTTATTAAAAATGTATCAGACTTGAATTACCTAAATTTCTTAAACAAAATTGGCTATTATTATCCCGGATGCGGGGGTAAACATTGCGCGTCGATTAAGCAATCAAAACAGCTTGGGAAATATTTAATTACTTCGTTAACGTATTTCCCGTCTGCTTTCAAACGTGCATTTAATGAGTTTATGCAATTGCCGAAGGTGTCACGTCTTCCACCATTCTGTAATTAGAGGTGTCTTCTATCATGTTACAATAAATCCTTCAAATAATAAATCATTATTATCATGGACCAACATATTTATAAATATTTCAACTATTTATTTAATATGAACATGGTTCTATAATGTCTTAGTTATGCATATTATTGATCATGATTTAATATCATGGTGTATAAACTTTGTTTGTCTAGAGTATATAATCAATGTTTATTAATTTGAGATCATTAGAATTATTACTGTTAGGATTAGTAAATTGTAATTAATTTTCGAATTTATATGAAACAGGTTACTGTACGAACTATTTGCCACTATTTTTATGCAATAATATAATAATGATAAAAGAGTAAATTGGTTTCATTTTACAGCGGATTCAAGGTTTGAAACACATCTTTGGCTTAAATGAGGCGAGTCATTTTTCCGATTCAAAATGAAACGCGAAGTTGTACTCTGATGAAAGCTCTCACCGTACTGTTGTATAACTTTTGCATGAAACTTTACCACAAAATAATGCTTGTTAGTCGAATACAATACACAGAAGTTCCAACATGATTTTCTAGTTTTTGCTGTATGAGACTGACCAACTTTCCCCTGTGGAATCAAAATTTCTAACTAAATTTCTACCCAGGGAGAGCTCAGAAATTTTAATCGCGCGAACTTTAAATGGAATGAGACCACGAGGAAATTTCTCTGTATTCCGGAAGTTAGCCCTAATGCAGATAAGATTTGTTGGAAAGTTTTTTCCGAACGATACGTTCCCCATAAGTGGCATTATTGTTATCTCACTACTTATCCTGGCTTCCTATATTAAAAACTGAATCTATGGGTAAAGAATGTTTAATGTTTTCCTAAAAATATGGAAATATTAAACTGTAACCAAATCTACTTAATTGAGGTATTCGGTTGTAAAACATGATATCTGACATTTTTTGCAAAATTAAGTTATTGGCATCAAAGGATGAAGCTTACCATGTTTTACGACCGAATGCCTCATTTGTTGAAATAATGATTAAATTTATTATATAGATCGATAGAATAATTGAATGTTGGAAGGTTAAAATATTTAAAGCGCAGATATTTAAAGAGAGAATATTTAAATTTCAAATATTTAATGAGATAACTTTTTGTGATAACACTCTTTGTATACTCGGTTAATCGGTATCCCACAAAATCGAAGTTCGATTAAAAAATATTTCAATAATCGGAGTTCCAGGTGGGATTGCACACCTAATTTTAAAGCAGTAATTAACTCACTAATAAATTACTAGTGACGGGTAGACTTCGCGAGGTTGAAAGGTTGAGACCTATTTAATCCCTGATATTCCGATACCTGAGGAAACTAAATTCTCTGCGGTGTAACATCTGATGAGTAAAACCGATATAATATATTACAGTAGCTTTGGCAAATAAACGACTGCCAGGGAATTCTTATCAGTAAAGCGGGCTTGATCTTTTTCTACGATAACTGTTATTGCCGTAATAATGAAGCGTTGTAAACAATTAATTAACACTTGAGTACCAGACCGAAGTCTGTGTTAAAAATCAAAATTTGTTTAAACTATGCGTTACTTACTTTCTATTGTTATCGTAACGTTCAAAATATTAGAGATTCCGAATATTGGCGATATATTTGATTCGAGTTTTAGCAATATTGGCGTCAGCGGTCACCGGTGACCTCCACGGCATTCAACATGTTAATCAATACAATATACTTCTTACTAGTTAATCATTCAGAGGAATAATCTGGGCATAATTTGGAATAATACTAATGAATATAAACAGATTATTTAATGCATGTAATTTACTACGTGCAAAATTGCAACTGCAAATGCAGCTGTAATTCCACGTTGGAGTTACAAGAGCATCAGCTTTCCGTCATAACATAAGTGTTTACATATTACGTAGGAATTAACTCATCCGCTGTGTAAATTCGTATATATTTGATATTCGGTTATTTGCGCTGTCACATATAAATGAGAAACACGTACATGTTCATTTCTATAATTATGTAACAACAATGATACAATAATCGTTTTTATCGGAATATACATTTTTTTGTAGAGTACCTGTGCACAATGCAGGAAATAGCGGATCTTTATTGTTAGATTTCAGCGAAATAGTTTTCAAAATAAAGTTTTAAGTGCAGTGCATATACTGATGTTACTTAGGCTTTCACATTTGCATAATAAATGTGTGTTTCTGGGAACGGGAAACAGTAATTTCTTGTAAATATGTGATGCCAGGTGATTTTTATTTGTATATGGGTGAATTTGGAGCTCGAAATCCTGCATAAGTCGCAAACAGTCGTACTTTAAACCATTTTCTAGTCGTTATTCATTATTACCTGACATACTGAGAGGTTGTGAGAAGTTAAATCCCCCGGGTTCCGCAAATAAGGATGAATGAAATATTTCCGAGGCTTGGTGACAAGTGTAAACCAGTAGGCATATTCGTATAAGGCATAACTAAGTACACAGAGGGTTCAAAGCCAAGTGTAGACTGTAGACTCGACGAACGGCTGGAGGAAGTCTGGAGATAGTGGGGCTACAAGAAACGACTGAATCCGGTCCAACGACGTTTCTCGGATAAGAACCAACTCGATCTACCGTTCGGTAATTACGTTCCAAACCATCTAAATACACCGTTCAATTGCTTAGTGATAAATTTGTCGAGTAGTTTCGTAAAACGAGTTCAAATTCACATCCATACATGCTAGATTTTCAGATTCAATTCATGCTAGAAATGCAAATTTATGGAATTGAATAAAGTGCTCAAAGCTAACTAACTGAAATTTGAACTAGTAAAAATGTTATCTATATATGTATATAGATATGGATATATATAATTGTACAATTTGACGTACATCAATTATCAGACATCAAAGTCCTAAATAATTTTATATATTATAGGTACTAATAAGTGTATGCAATTACTTATTTCACAGTTTTGCTATGACAGGCACATGTTGTGGTAATAAGTGCATTAAGTCAATGATAATATGCTTATATTAACTAATGACATTGTCAATATTTAAGATTAATATTATATGATATAATAATATATAATAATATAACAATTTCCTAGAACATAGCAGAAGCTACTACTATGTTCTATCGGCTGTAGGATTCATATGTATATACAGTTCTATCCTCGAGACCAGATGTGCTTTTATTTGACTGAAAGCGGCTTTCCTATTTCAAGTGAACTCGGACCGGAGTACTTTCCTAAAAAGTCATCGAGGACTCCAAAATTGATTTAAATACTAAACATCCACTTTCTGTTTAGCGAGTTGTTAAAATCACAACTAAAAGCTTTTACCTCTGCGTCTGCAGTCAAACAATTTTAACGTGAAATAAAATATCGCCCGGTTTCGGGTTCTGCATAAACGCAAAAAACTATGTGTATGTATGTAAAGGGAAATTTATGAAAGGGATACATCCAATAGGACACCGATCCAACTTTTAATATCCCGCGTACGAAATATCTCCAGTACATAAAACAAATACACTGAACATCTCAAAAACGTGTTTAGTAAATATGAAAATCCGAATTTGGAATGCAAAACATGTATGACAGTACATGGGTTGAATATATTTAGTGTTTCTTGTCAAATAAATACCCGGCGAAAAGTTTTGATAAAGTATTAGGAAATAAATGTCGTCGGTTGAAATAAATACCCCGATTATAGTAAAAGTATTTTTACGCCAGACTACGCTTTGGCAGGGAAGAAAACTCAGATATTATTGCGATTAATCTTGATCAGGGTTTTTATGAAGTCAACAAGATCCCCGTAACTTTTTCGGCACTGATTTCATGATATATTATCCTTTTATCCGTTCAAGTTTCTTTGTCTTTCCAATGGACGTCTATGAGTGTAGTACAGCGAAATATTAAAAAGATGTTGCTTCTTTAACCGTGTAGTTTTATATTCTTTTCTATTGGCCGGCACCTACGGATTTACGATCTAAAAGTCGACGGTATTTGCATGGAAATAATTCAATGCATTTTGAAATGGAGTTCTTCGACAGTTTTTATGTTATCTTCCTCCCTTGCGTATTCTGATTTATGATCTACGAGAATGTGCGATATTCGAATGTAAATCGGGTGTCGGGTTTGCTGACCTTCAGGAATGAACATCTTTTTTTGTTAATGAATGAATTTTAAATCACCGACAACTGGAGTCAATCTTAATGTCGCTATCTTAATCAATAAACTTAGTGGCGACTGAGAGTCGCCTCTGAGTGCAAAGGGTTAGTCGTAACACTCTGCAAGGAAAGGAATTGATTATGTAGACTTGTATTCTCATTTTATACACAATACAGCGTAAAATTCAACGAATTTTTTCCTAGAATCATCATTCCTCAGATATTTTAGAGAACACTTTGCGGTTAAGGGTATCTGAACTTTGAACACGTTGAGCGCCATGCTGAAATCCGTGTTATACGATATCTCGCGATACGCGTCCGTAACGACTATATAACGTCTAAAAATAAAACTGTTTAAGCAGTCTACGATACATGGGTTACCTTATATCTTTATCGTAACGGTAAAAGTATTGAAAATTTAACGAATGTTAGAGATATATTTGATTCGTTTCGCGGTATATTTTTTTTTAGTAATATTGGTATCGACGATCACCGATGACCGCCATGGCGTTCAACGTGTTAAGAATAAGACTTGAAAGAATGTAGAATAGTGCCATATTATCTCCTTGGTTTTACGGGAATGATATTTACTCCATTACACTGAATATTTATCGGTCTACTTTGTAAAAATTCTCCGTTCGTGCTATAGCGTTGTTAGTTCTAGCATGGATAAGGGTTTGAACAAAAGCAAGTGCCCATTACAGTTATCATTTGATATGCATCCACAGACATGCATATTTCCGTAAGATGTAAAACAACAACTTTAATGTAATATTCATGATAGTACTCACTTAGAATACTTTTTTACTGGAGCACATCTCGATCTAAATTTGCATTTATTTATACGCCTTATTTAGAATAATACTGATATTAATGCCCTTCACATTAACCCTTTACACCCCAATTTTTTCGTGTTTAAAAGGAACTCATATAACGTAAATCTAACGCGATTCTAGCGAAAGTACATTATGTGGAAATAGTAACGAAATTATTATTTAAACGCACGAAAACGAAAAAGGTGACAATCGCTGCGCGCACTTTTATAATAAATTAAAGATAATACATTTTAAGTATTTTTGGTTTATACATGATCAAATGTAAAATTAAATAAACAATCGCCGTTGCCTTGTGTTCCACCACAAAAAGAGCACTGCTTATTAGTAAGTATATACTATTATAACATTTAACAGTTTTTACTGCAATGTGTGTCTAGAAGAAAAGTGGTAAAGGAAAGTGGAATAATTTCATGGAAGTATTTCATTTTCTACAAAGCCAGTGTTTCGTACTCGATCATAAAGAAGGTCTTCGAAAAAAAGATTTCTCCTCCTGGGAAATTTTTCTACCCACTGGTATTCCAGATGTCAAATAACGAATACCTGTCTTGGGAAAGTCACCATTTAATCTCCGGTAGCTCGAGATATAAGAGGCAAGCCACAAATCGCAAAAATTTCCGATAAAACGATTTGCACTTCCCACAGGATCTGCATCCGCCTGGTTTTATTGCTTTTTAAATATTATTCCTAGTAATGTTCACTCTGATGTCGAGCCTACATCGCTTTTCTCTTTCTGAGAAATCCTTCTTCTTTCATCAAACCAAACATTGGAATTCTAAGAGGTGAAGGGAAAATATCTTGATCTACGATAATAAGAAATCAATTTTGTAGCGCATAGCGTAAAATTCATATCCAATGAATCAATGATTTAACAGTATTAATTGGAATACCATTCCAAGTGCGCTCATTAATTTTACGATGGTTCATGACTTGGTCAATCATTTTGATAATAATTTCACGAAAACAATTCGGTATTTGGTGCTATTAATTTTCTTTATTTATATTATTTTTAACACGGACAAAGCATTTTATTAAAGTCCTTGAATCTTTGTCTTTTCCGATAATAGTCCAAGTTTCATTGAACATTTGATACTCCACAATAATTTCATTTGGTAAATGAAGTCAATTCTTGTCGGCATTAAAACAAAAATCACAAATAATTTACATTTGGTTTTCAATATGTATAAATGGCACAAAGAGTTGTTTATGCTTCAAGTAAACAGCCGTATAACATGCATGCATATTCTATGACTTTTTATCATCGCGATACAAGAAGCGGGTTGAATTTGAAACGTTCGTTAATTGCGTATAAAAAAGAATGGTTGATATTATAGTCTGTTAAATACTGGCGATGATGCATTTTATGTCATTCATTAAGACATCTAACTGGTTAATGGCTCAAACCGTATCATACTCGTATCAAGGTACCTAGGACTCTCGTTTCAATTAAGAGCTAAATAGGTTTTTAGTTAAAAGCATGCACGATGTAAACACGTTGCGAGTGTGGATGTCTAGCGATACGTAGATGTAAATACAGGAGCGCTCAAAGAACTAAAGAGCTCTTCAACCGGAAGCCTTGTGGTTTTTGATGTACACAGAACGGTTTAAATAAGGAATGCTTGCTGTTACAATATAATTTGTCCCCCGTTGCGATACTACTTCACATACTTGACTCTAATTTCAATAGGTACTTGATGATCTGTTCAATTACTTCTTACAATTAGATGATTATGCGCATTGTTCTTTTTAAAGCTTATATTCACTGCTTTGGAACTATTCTTACTTTTGACCACACTATATGCCCTGCTAAATACTTATCTCACTATAATGCTTTTTAATTAACTCCAGGAACACGTATTTAAAATCAACGGTTAATCCCTTGCCGTATAATATTGAGTTAGACTCCTACGGAATCCGGACCAAAGGTGAATAACACGAGTGAGACTCGTTTATGTTTCTCGCTGTAATTCGTACGCACCAAACATAAACATAAGTCGGGCTCGAGGTTCAGTGTTACGGATGTACATCAGACGCACATATTTATTACACGCATTTTTATTAAAATTCGCGGACCCGTCATTTTGACGGCTTCGGTAGTTCTAGTGTTAAATGGGAAACTTAGATTTAATTACTTAACACCCTGTATATATAGGAAGAAATAAAATAGAAGAAACATGGATCTTTATATTTAACTGCGTCGTTTAAGGCCGATGAACTCCACTTTGATTATTCCTGCGTGAATTGAAAGCAAGTCTATGTGCCCGTGCATAAAGTATAATGCTAATAATCTAGAAGAATCAAAGGCAAAGGTATTAGCTCATAGATGTTTTTTTATGGAGCTGACGCTTTTATAAATAACCGTTGCATTACCAGTGATAAGAGTGTAGTAATATACAGATAACCCTCGTATAACGCGGGAGTGTGGTTCCAGGAAAAAGTCGTGTTATAAAAATCAGGTTATTCGGGACTCGATATAACATTTGAAATTGATCGAATCAGTTGGGTTTAATGCCTTGCTAATTGAATTTAATAACCACTGTGGCATGTTTCAATCTGATATAAGTACAAGCGTCCATTACTTCCGGTAGTAAAAGTAATTTTTTAAAAGCCCGGTCTGAATGTTTTCAACTTGCTCCTCTTTCTTTTTCTCGGAAGATTTTAGAGCTGCAGTGAATCTTCGTGCTTGGATATTAAAAAAAGACGAACACGATTACTTTGTAAATATTTATTACAGTCGGTCAAAGAAATGTTTATCGTTTGCTTGAATTCAAAATGGCTACCGCGGTTGCGAATTAACTGAAACCCGATTATTTGCTCAATTTATGCTGCAGAAATTAATTGCCCGGTTAATGTAATATAAATAGGGTATTTTACGGTCATTAGTTTGCATTTCATTGTTTAATGAACCTGGCATTATGCTAATTTTTACTTGATCAATAATGGGAGCCCGTAAATAGATTGAAATATGTATCTCAAGGCGCTTTGAGACAGAATTAGAATTGGTTATTATTAATCTTAAATATATAGAGTTTAACTAGATATTTGATATCAATATTAATATATTCCGTACAAATGTAATGTTACTTATTGTGTTAGCCGCGGTGTGCTTTTTATAAAAATCAAGAGTACCGTAATTAAATTACTGATTATTAATATTATATTTTTTGGAACTTCACTGCAATTCGTATTTCAGTAATTATTTTTAATTAATTCCGTTGCTCCTCGTATCTATGCGGCATAATATTTTTAAAACTTTGCGCACAGAGTTTGAATGTCCAGTACCAGATATAATATTCACGGATAAATGATATTAAAATTCAATTTCATAATTCACAAAATTTACAAAATTAAACAAGTCATATACATACATGCATTAAATCTTTTAATGAAGTCTCATTTATTAAATATTGGCCACAATAAGTAAATTTACTTAATATATTATAAATTGCGTTTATATTCACATAATTGCCATGTGGAGTTCTGAGTATTTTGTTTAAACAGCTATGTAAACTAATTAACAAAAGGTGGCAAATATTGGCGGGTAATCACTCTGAGTAAACTGTTTGGCATTGATCAGTCTATATCCATGTATACATAGTGATTATTATCTATTCGAAGTATCGAATAATAATTTCAACAGAATAATTCTTCAGTCGGATAATCAGGAAGAATTCGCGTTAGATAAAAACAAGTTCCATAAGGCAGGAATTTTCTGGATCGCAAAGCATCCGCAGATGGACGTTGTTGGTGAAATCAGGCATTAGAGGATCAGTGGAGCGGGACTTCGTAAGCGATGCGCGTAATTTTCAAAAAATTGGCAGTCCGTGCACATGGTAATACGGTGAGGTTTTTCGTCGTAGAACATGTGGTCGCAGCGTGCGTTAACCGCTGGAGGCCACACGCTTCTCCCGCAAAGCTGTAACATCTGCAGCCTCCAACGTCCCCCATCTCCCTTCCAAACCCCCTTGCATTTTTATTCCCTGTTCTTATCCTTATTCAACCGTCCTCTTCTTATCTTTACCCAACCGTCTTCTTCATCTTCGGATGTTCTTCCGCGCGTTCTATCGAATATCCTACGTGAAGACATCTTATTACATGCCCTGAAACGTTCACTGGCTGGATTAGCACAAAGAAGATGCCCATGGAATTTTTACCTCTGTCATACAACTCCCTGAAAGGGTCTTAAGCAGTGAATATATACTTAGTTTATGTATGCTAAATAATTGCATATTCCAGGTGATTTAAATTCGAATTTGCCTCTTTATATGATTTATTCTTTGCATTTTAGTTGCACTCTTTTCCTCCCCGTACGGATTCGTACGTATAACTCGACGTATTACCTACTCTGCTTTAAAAGGTTGATTCCTCTACTTTTAAACCTCTTGTTCATACTCCGATGTTCATTAGTAATCCGGTTTTATAAGTGTAATTAAAATCGGAAGGTTTGATTAATGAAGTCAGTTATCCGTTACTTTTTGCTTTTTCCAATCCTCGTCATTCGTTTCAATCGTGTTACGAACACATATTTTGCTTCCCATTTTACTACAAAAAGCTATTATGTCTCGTGAAAGAATTCATTGAGTAAATCGGGATGATCTTCATGTTTTTGGAATCCTGTGTGTAATGGTTGTTAGAAAAGCTATTTTCTAGCATTTAATTAAGGATTTGCGTTCAGATGAGGCTTGTAGAACGTTGGAAAAGAATAGTAGAAATAAATACAGACTACCTCGACAAATAAAATTACTTTTCAGAATGTCCAGAGCATCCAAATTTTTATTTAAAATTTGGAATTACATGCACGCGTTATATCGATGTCGCATTGTATAAGTGTCGCGTTATACGGGGATCGCCACAATTTGTGAACTGCGTTTTATCGAAAACGCGTTGTACGAGGATTACCTGCAATCTTATACATACATATATGAAACCATAGTTGCATAGGCTGAAAATATTTGTATTTTATGCACAATTTATTATACAAATCTATTTAGTTTTGTTTATAATAACTTATAATTCTTCATCTTATGTGAGAATTATTATCGAGACATCGATTGAAGCAATGTCGGCACTAAACGACACTAAATGGAAATTTGAATTGGCCTAATGGCATAATATATTGATTGCATGAGCGGGTCTTCAATCAAGCCGATTAACCGGTTGATCAATTATCCTACTGAATGATGTATTGCTTTAGCAAGTATCAAACTCTAGCAAATTACATGGTCCCTTAAATTACAGACAAGATTATGTAATCTTTAATTTGTTTGAAGATTTAGTTTATAATAATTATTAAAACATCATGAAACAATAAAAACGAGTCGTCCATGTGTGCATTTATTATGCAACGTCTTATACACTACCGGTCATAAGTTTGGGATCACTTACCATCGTTAAGCAAGTTATTAAATATCTTGTCTATAAAATGGAATGGGATACTTTTCTTTGGGTATATCTGTAGGTTGATGTATATTGATATTATAAGATAAAAGAGTCGTATAAATTTCGTATATTTTATTCTATATTAATTATACATTTCGCTTAATCCGCGATTCGTCGAAGTACATTATCGAAGTACCCCTTTTTACATTATTACTATTTTACATATTTTTGACATACCCCAACAAGTTTGTGTAATGTTTCTTGCTGCATAGTTCGCCAACCTTCTTGTAGTAAAGTAATTTCTTGTGGGGAAACTAAAAACCGACCGATAGCAATAAACGGACACGACCGATTTTAAAGGTAGCAAAATCTTATTACACCCAGGTGCCAATACAATATGTGTCTGCATGGCAAGAAAATAGTTTAATATTAATGATAAAATTATAAAATGGACAAAGGTTTTATATTCTATTTACTTTTAATGTGAAATTGTAACCTTTACTTTGAACGTTAGAATGCAGACAAAGCAGGTGATCCCAAACTTTTGACCGGCAGTGTATGTATAATGGTGTTCTATGTGTAACGTGAAATGGAACATTCTTGAATGAATTCTGCAAATAACTTCATAACAGTTTCAGAAACTTGACAAAACCGTAATAAAGTTCTCCAAAGACCTAGCTATCTGCAATTAAGCGACGCGAAATAACACAATTTCCGGAGGGTACTCAAACTAAAAACCGTTACATCTAATTCGACATCATTCCACATTGATGCCGTATTTTCTATATACAGGTAGCCTTCGTATAACGCGGGAGTTAGGTTCCAGAGAGAATAAAAATCGCGTTTTGCGAGGCTCGGATTACATGCACGCGTTATATCGATGTCGCGTTATACGAAGATCATCACAATTTATGAACCGCGTTATATCGAAACCGCGTTGTACAAGGGTTACCTACATAAATTTCAAAAATGTATGAAAATGCGGAAACATTTATTTTTTAAAGGCATTCGGAGTGCGTACTTTGTGGTGGCTGAATTAAAGACGTGATAAGACTTAATGATCTTGAAAAGAGGACTTGTAAGAATTACCACTTATTCTCTTAATAGCAAGTCCCGACTAACGATTCGTGTGTCTGTATATACTTTCGTAATTACAAGCAAAGAGATATCATGGCAGCCATGCGGACGTTTTAGTCTTTTTAGTTGGGACACATTAATGAAACGCCTTGCCCTTGTGTTATATTGCCCGTGAGAAAGTTCCATGGGGGGGGGGGGGGGGGGGGACTTTGTCATAATTTACGGGATCCACTATTAAATTCTAATGATTACTCGTTATTATCATGACTTATTCTTATCAATAGTTAATAGCTATAATCACCTTTTATTACCTTCACTTCTACTTCTATCATTTTTCCATATAACTCAAAACGAATGTTTATCAAATTATGTTTACTTTCTACCAGAAGAACATAACTTTGTTGACAGCATATAGATGCATTTCATATTTACAAGTCACTATTACTTTAGGAATAAAATAGTTTTGAAAGTTTTCTAAATAATTCTAGTAGTTAATGGTATACTTTTAAATAATTCTTTAGTGCGGGTACGAGTACTTTGTGCTTAAATTCATTTTCTATGCTTTTTTCTCTCTTTACATGTCAGATATCCTGAAAATATACATTTTTCTAAGAATAATTCATAATTAACCTTCTGCTGCCCACTTTTTTTCGTGTCTATAAAGAAATCGTACAACGTAAATCTAGTTAAATACAGTTCTAACGAAATTACATTACGTGAACGTAGAAACGAAATTATTACTTACAATCGTTGCGCGTACTTTTATAATTATTATTATAATACAACGAGAAACAGAAATAAATGAAAGACACTGATAGACGAGTATGTGACTTCAAAGTTACATGGAGCTACAGAGGGTTAAAAGAGATGATCTATAATCGAATATAAAACCATTTAGCAAAATAGAAAATCATGCTTGTATTTCCATGGACGAAGACTTTCTCTACGAGTGTGCAAATACTTATGATCAATTGTCTTAGTTCATTGGAATAGAATTGCACGGAACAATGCAGAATTTCTCTTAAGTCTGATCTAACCTTGCCAGCAAATTTTGGAGGTTATGTTATACTCTTAATTATTCCCAGCCTATAAGCAGACTTTAGAAACATCAAAGTACTTTCAACATGAATAAAGCACTTCGTAACTTTCCATAACCACCGCATTAACTTGCGGTCTATACAGTGCAAGCCACCTCTAAGTTTTGCAAATTTAATGTAAATAACTTTGAATACCATCCCACGTGTAATCGTGTCTATAATATTTGGAAGTAAACCATACATTTAAACTTCCATTGTTTATCCAAATTATCCTTCTTCATGTTATCTAGCATTTTATATTGAAGTTATGCTGGTTTCAGGTTCCATTTTCATTTATACTGAAAACGACATTTCCTTCATATCGTTTGGTTCTCCCGGTTCCTTTTTTCAATACTTTGCTACGGTAACTGGAAACATATGACGTTTTTTATAAAGGTTTCTTATCCTTCAAATAGGTCGCGGTGGAACATCCATCGAGCGCTTTTTCTCGTAGAGCAATAAATGTGTAAAATACGAGCATACTTTCGAGTGGTGCGCTTTTGATACTGAAATCTTACTCAGGCAGTGCATATTGGCTTCCTAGAGTTATGTGGGCTCGTATAGAGCCACATTAATGATAGCAAAACGAGTGTAATCACTACGTGCTACGTTTTTTACGGCACTATTGTTATATACCTTGAAAGCAGACTTTAGAACAATTACACTTAAACTAGAAAGGAAAACATGACTTTATGTGGAATTCTATAATTGTTGTACTTTTTTACTCTAGTATTGAATGCCTTTATCGACACCTACTATATAATATTTTGGTTTAATAACAAAATAATATGCTTCTCAATGCAAAAATACTAAATGCATGTACAAATAATATTCTTAGGAAAAGTCGATTGGATTTTTCTAAATTGCAAATATATTTCTGTTTCAGGTAAGGGATACCCTTAGGATAAAAATAAGGTCATTATGGTTTGATTCATTATCGAGAAAGGTACTTCCTTTATGGATTCTGGTACGTACGATTATAACTCCAAAATCAACTAGAAAATATAATACATTATTATAATTATTCAAATCGTTCAACTGATTTAATTCAATCTAATAATTTTATTTATTCATTGATAAACAGAAGTCATATCATTCTAATCATTACTAAAATAGTTAATAACAATACGTTCATTCTCATAACACACAAAGGAATAATGACATTCACATTTCTACCAACATTTTACACTAAAACTACAGACTACAATATATTCGCCTATATTTATACATTCATGTGTACGTCCCTAAAAATAGGAATAGATGGAAAAAGTAAATTAATCGGTTCAATTACGTCCATTATGCAACATCAACCGCAGAATATGTCAGAAAATGGGAACTAATCAATTTAAACATTTTTATTCAATCCCGTGAAATTTATATTCTCTAAATTACATTTGAAAGAATCCATCCCGATAGAAGAGAAAATAACTTGCATTCCACTATTGACATAAGTACCAGTATTCAACGATATTTTTATGACAGAAGTAATCGATGGACTTTAAAAAGCTAGTTGCTAGTCTTTGGAATAAATTACTGAAGCATCTTCGTCTTTCCAATAGTTTTACTGTATATAAATCACGGACGGGGTAAGGTTCGTTCCGCATCCACTGAGAAGTGCCATGGAGGCGAATGGTACCCATGAGAGTTGATGTTTACTCCACATAGTTGGAGAGGTTGCATACCATTTATATCCAGCACATCATGGTTCGATACTGTATTCCATAATATATACGTATTGTTTGGAGAAGAAACTAAATCAAAACAAGGAATATATCAGAATACAATCGCTACCATAGATCTTCCTGCCACGATCAAGTGATCTATATCTATACATTATATTGATATCCTAAGCGGATGATAGGATCAACAGTTTCGTCTTTTTGTGTTAGCGAATTTTTGAAGATCGTATTTGAAAAGATAAATATAGAATTCTCCACTCTCTTCTTGCAGAAAGAATATAACAGAGGCTATAATAGTTAATATACGATGTTAAACATTCAGCGCCTTATAACGCAGTTCATAAAGTTTATGTTTTCACAAAAGTTCGTAACAAGTTAACCGGTTCTACATATATGTAGAGGCATAGAAATCAGGTGGATGAACTAGGATAGGGTTTTTTGTTCGTTATTTAAACTGTGTTTGCACGGTCCTCGTACTCACTCAGCTCAGGTCACTACACAAACAGAACACGGTACCGTTGTTTTACTAGTTAGTTAACTGAAACAGCCCTCCGCGCAATTTTTATGACCAAGCACCGGATGAAAGTTTGTACTTTTTAATACAGCTGGCCTGTATGAGAATCAAAACTACACGAGTTTCTAGAGTAATCGATAGAAGGACAAAGAAGAGCAAGCAGAATCAATTCATCTTCTATTCGACGTTGTTCGCTGTGACGAATATAATATTCTGTGGAGATTTTTATTCCTGGACGTATTGACACTTTGATGGAGCTTCGAGGGCTAAGCATAAAAAGGAGGGACAGTGGTTCGAATGAGATGATAGGACCTCGCATATTTCACTTGATAGGAATAGTAAGCATTTGCGTGAACCCGTGATTCGCTGGAAAAAGATATCACACGTGCTTATGCAGGAATGATAACACGGCAGCCTCTAAGGCATTGATTTTCAACCGATGCCACGAAAATGTTTAATGGTTATTAATGAAATTATTTATCGGAAAAAGTCCAAAGCACAATAAGTGTACATTGTGTAAGTGCACATCCAAATTGAAACCTCTTTAAATTGATTATACGAGTTCATGTGTGCCATGAGAGAAAAAAAGGTTGAAAGACACTGCTTTAAGGTCAAGTATAGGCTAACTGACCAGTTGAAACGAATCAGCACGATCTAATTATCGTCTGCAGCCTTCGATCGTAGGCGTTCTGATCGTACGGCAGACTTTATCTTCTATTGGTTACTTTATTTGGTACGGGGATTCTTAAATGGCCCGATTGAAGTATTGCGACTCATGGCGTGGTATCGTAAAATTCATTTTATTCCCTGGGAAAGAATGTACTCTTTTTTTTGGAGTCAATTATGTTTCCCTTATTCGAAAGCACGTGGAACAAGTTCCTTCAATTTTCCATTGTAATTTAAACAATGATCAGCAACAAAGATGAAAAACAAAAGCATAGAGCTACAAGTAATGACATTAATACTAGAACTACGAAAGGGATATACTTTCATTTTATACGTATTACGCAAATAGTTCATTTCATTAATTAACTTAAATCCTCCAGCTACAATTTATATAAAAATAAATGTGTAAGCATTACTGAATATACGTTCGATAGTTCTAGTGTTAATAATAAACTGAAATTTGAATAAAAACTCCTCATGACCGTTTCTCCAGAACTCCTAGTGACCGATGTAATTGTTACGTATTACGTTAATAAATAACGTACATATGTAACCCGATTCTTATTTGAATACAAAGATTCTGTACATCAAATAATATATTGAATCCTTGTGTTTTAATACTCAACATTTACTTCAACCCTGATCAACATAACGATCAACAATGTACCCTTTCTTGTAACATACAATACATTAACGGCCAAGAGATCAGTTAAACATGTACATAAGGAGATTTTCCACAATGTCGAGGTCTTTGTAAAGGGGCTTAGGCATGTCTCAGAGTTCTGGTATGTTTACTTGCGTAGGAGCAACTCGGTCTGGCGCTAAAGACAAATCCGAGTATCAATTGACACAAGAAGTTAACCCCGATTTTCCGCGTGTCATTCGCCGTTTAACTCACTGCTGGTCCCTGGTACCCTGGCAAAAAGAAGGTGTTCGATGTGTCATCGTATGACTGATGTACTTCTGCTAATAATGCATTGTTAGCAGAGAACCGTAACCTTTGACACTAATATAAGGAATTGTTTCATGGACCCAATGGAAGACTGATTATCTTCTTCGTCCTATTCAAATTCTCAATTAAATTCCTACCGTATGAAGCGACTGATTTGAATACTACACCGCAGTAACTAAGAGACTAGTTTCGTGATAAAAACAACTAAAGCATAGAAGAACAAGTAATGACATTACCGCGTTGAACGCCGTCCGAAAAATCCGTGTTATATGATACCTCCCAATACGCGTCCGTAAGTCTAATAACGTCTAAAAATCCAACTAGATTGAGAAGTAAAACTGTTTAAGCGCTCTTCAATGCATTAGATATTTAACATTGATATTGTAACCTTAAAAAATATTGAGAATTTTGCGAATATTAGCAATACGTATTTTTGATTGGAGTTTTAGTAATATCATCGATGGCCACCGGTGGCCTCCACGTGATTCAACGTGTTAAACGTGTTTTAACTGTGTTAGTTAAAACTCAATTTTAAGATTCAATAATGACGCTTGAGCAGAAAAACCAAAGGGCGTTGCAGTAAAATAATACAATTACTTCACTACGATTAACGTAACACTATTGGAAGGCGCGACTGGATAGTAAGTTAATTAGCATGCATTTTACTATACTTTGATACTGGAAGGATAACAAAAGAACTCGTTTGCTTTTTGCATATGGGTAAAGATTCAGCAAGGAAAACTGAACGAACTTGCATTCCATTTAAAAATACGTCTCTTATCGGAGCAAAAAGCTACTAGAGCTTAAAGGGCGCCGAAGCTGAAATTAATCAATCACGATGTACATCCTCCGTTCCCATACCTTGTGTATCTTTAAACCAAGCTTACTTGAATACAAATCTAATTTCCGTAGAGTGAAAAACTAATTTGAACAATTTACCTTGCTTTGTAATTCATTCTTTGCAGTTTAGATGAGTTATTTATGTTTTTTCAAATTCGAAAGTTTACCTTGCTTTGTAAATCACTCTTTACAGTTTAAACCAGTATATCCACGATTTTTTCACGTTCAAAGTGAGGCGCCCTTTAATTAGAAAATTATGAAAACGTGTAATCAATTTTTAAACTGTAATTCAACGAATAAACTTTTCGATGAGATAGTTTTACCTAATATGACAGTCAACATAATTTCCGATCATTTTAGTACCCCAAAGTAAGTAAACTGATGCAAGTTCTGTATACATTTTGATTTATGTCCAACTATTGAAAACGATGGAAAAATAATTCGGTAGCCTTAGCCGATGAGTTACGATAACTTGCCCAGTTTTCGGTTAGTTTTTTGTGCCAAGATACACGATCTCCCTTCTGAGACATGCACGTATGTTATTTCAAAAGATGAACCATCTGTATTTGAGGGTGGATATGCGTGGCGAAAAGGTTTTGTAGTAAAACCCGACGAAGGTGGCACAAAAACTGTACTAAGTTTTTTTTTACAAGCGAGAGACATTAATTATGAATTAAAATGGTAGACATACGTGATATCATATATTCTGCAGTCGGATATTTGGTCGAAAGGAACTCCATTAAAAGCTAATCTTTTAATTTCAAAGATCGTTAAACCATTTGCAGCAACAAATATTACTGTATCATTTCTAATTAATACAGCGAAAATTTCGTTAGCTTGGCATTTAATTCGTTATAATTTTACATCCGACGAAAGGAACTGTTTCCCGTTTCAATACTTAACAGGGACATTTTGTTGTTGTGCTTATTTTCTTTATGAACTTTACTGTTCGATTCTATCGATACTCACTGTTTTTAATTCTCCAATAGTTTATTAAATAATTATTTGATCTAATTATTGTGTGTTTATTAAGTAACTATCTTGTGCAATTATCTAATGAAATGTAAAGATATGGATACACGAGTATGTGACTTGAAAGTTACATGGAGCTATAGAGAGTTAAGTATTGAATTATTTATAATTCAAACTATTTTGTGCAACGCGTTTTATTTTAGTTTTTCGAGCAAATGAAACTTTCTGCGATACTAATTAAAAATAGTACATATGTACTTGTGTGGTCTCATATCCACTTGAATTCTTTTCACAGTTTGAGTGTATGTCTATATGCGTTGTGCTTTAGGTTGCGAATGATAAAGGTACTGATCTATGATGCGCAATGTACGTACATATGTACATAGATACATGTACATATACATATGTACGTCTGTACACCAGAAGGGAACTCATTTATTGATCAGGTGCACGTATCGTCTACCATAAGATCATGTAACTCCCCGTTACATGTTAGATAATTAGGCGAGCCATTGATTTATCAAAGCTCGGGTCTTGTCATCCATTATGAAGTACTTAAACTAACCGTGTTAGGTAAAAACATGAAACATGGTTTTTCTTATATTTACGTTGATAACGGTTATCGATTACGACCTTCTGTGATCCGTTATTAATTTCATTTATAATAAAGTTGATCATGTAAACGCGGTTTATGATTATTAGTTTACTGGACTTATATATAAATTTGAATCTGACTCTTTCATTCTTTGGGTGCTACGTGACACTCGACTGGCTACCTTCCACTCAATTTTTTATACAAAATTTCAGTATAGTAACACCCACCCACTTGGTTGGGTCAAGGATCTTATTTCTTGATAAGTTATAATATTTACTTGTTTCTTTTTAATCAGACCTCGTTTATATGAAAAAATTTTCAACCATATTTAATATCAGGATTAACTTCTTTACAATATCAGGATTAACAGGATTATTAATGTTACGATTATAAAATACCGTTCATGTGAATAATGCAGTAACCATGACAGTTTTGTGAATACCGGCAAACCTATTGGCCGACCTCCACTCCAGTAAAAGAGTTAGGAAAGGTATTTCAATTTTGAGGATAATTTCTTCCTTTAGCTGTTCAAAGCTGTAATATTTTTGTTATTATAAACAGACGTGCCTAGAGTTTGAAATTACACTACGCGAAAAAGGAATTCTAATGAAATACAGTTTCACCATAAAGGATTCATATGGCAGGACTCATTAAATCCTGTTCCACCTGCTTTGATACCTTAATAAGATCCTTACAAATTAATCAAACTGTCTCCAATTTATATTCACAATGAACTTATGAATTATTAAGTAAAAAAGTTGTTGGAATCGGTGACTTTAAGCAAACTCCTCGGCCATAGTAACATTCTTGTCACGAACGACATTGGAGGATTTTGTTTTACTTGTTCCATATTTACATATACAGCTGTAACATTGAAAGGGTTAGGGTTCGTAAGTTTACAAAAATGTTCGGCGTTTATTTGGTACGTGACGTATCGTTGTGGAGCAAGATTGCACGTGTTCGACAGACGTAGTGCCATTTGAAAAAAAGCTCGCAGAAACTTGAAACGTTCGGGAGACTATGGTAGACGTACCACGCACACGATTCAAGTGTCGCAGCATGTGGCCAACTTTAAAATATCTACGGACCCTTCGCATCGCCAAATATCCTTTATCCTTCGTACTTCGCATCACGTAGAAAACCTTGTCAAGTTATTATTCCATGTATACTTGTTTCTCTAGTTGCGTTCAATGAGTGTCATTCTTTTAATTTCATTAGAAACGCTATCGTCGAAGCTTTCTATTCTTCAGGTTTTTGTAAGACTAGAACTACCAAAAGCGTAAAAATAACTTTGTTTCCCATTTTTTGTTACATAGTTTTTGTTGACATACTTTTATTTGATATATATATATATATATATATATATATATATATATTGAGAATTAATTAATCTAAATCTCGTAGCCATAATTTATATATAAATTAATGCGTAATGTGTTCGGTAGTTCTAGTCTTAATACATTCGGAAGAAACTCTTTCATTATGGTGTTGTATTATATTATAGATTCTGTAATAAATTAAATAATAATTAATAATCGTAACAGGTTAGTACTATAATAATAAGTTTCCTGATTTTACTTTAAAAGCATACATAAAAAGATGATTAATAACAGACAGATAAAAGAGGGGGCAAAATAATCGAGATTTCTGACTTATTTTAGATGTTCAATATTATTTACAGATAAAGAGTTTGTTCAATCAATCATATCGGCGATTTTTTTCAAAAGATCCTTATATTTATTTATAACTGTAAATATCGTTCTATTGCTGAATAGTAAAATGAAAAGGTCTATAGAAAGGTCTTACGTAAATAGAAAAAAGCAAAAGCACTGTATTACTTTATTAGAGTTATTATTTCTGTACCGTGGTGTGCAGTTAATTCAGGTTTTATAGTAAATTGGAATGGATGTTGCAAAGTTTGAAACATAGGAACTGCGCTTGGAAGTATTTGCGGCAGAATAGAAACGGTTTTGAGTGAGAAGCAAAAGCCGAGAACGCAATGTTGCAGCAACGACGTGCACAGAGATAAATTTCAATTCGCAAATTTTGTCCATGACCGTTGCCAAAAGAGAATTACAACGGCATAACGCGTTTTCTGTAAAGCTTCTTTAAAAAATCAAACATTTCATAAGGTACGAACATTTTCTATTAATTATACGTGTATTCACTAATTTTACCTCTAATCAGTTCTAGAATATTTAGCACACAATAGTTAATATTTTGACGAAGTATCTTTTGAAAATACTGTAAATTCTTGTCGGTCGAAATAAATATAACAAAGATAAATACTAGAAATTACAGGAAGTGATAACCGTTTATTATTAACAGACTCTACTAAACTATCCATTTAATCGAATTTGTTTGGGCTCTGAAACCGTGAAAGAAGCATTGATCAATCTCTCGCAAAGTCAGCCAACCATCGAATTCCGTGAAAATCTCGTAAGCGCTTTCTGCCTTCCGTCTCATGCGCTTCCTGCATGCATTTCAGCACAGAGGATGCAGAGAGCGCTAAATAATTTAACGGGAAATTAAGTCACGTCGAAACGAATAGTAGAATCTTCACTACGACTATCTGCGTTTCTCGTATAAATAGTTAGATTTAAAAGCAGGGCAAACTGAGATAATTAGAATGTGATCATCCCTGTGTATGGGAAACGTTAAACAAATACCTAGAGGAAGAATAGACGTAGAAGAACGAAAGGAAGAGTGTGGTTGCTTGTTTTAATATACTTTACATGTGTTTCTGAATTTTACTACACTTTTCTTAACTCTTTTCGTACTTTAGAGCCGATATATCACTTTTGTGGTTTCTGAGAAATACATTTACGATCTGTCGAGATATCGGACTTTCATTTTTAATCTAACTTAAATAGACGTGATGATATGAAAAATTTAGCAGATAGCTCAAAAATCGCATATTTTTCAAGGTATATTGTGACGGTACCTGGAAAACTTATAAGGTACAATGTACTATAATATAAGGGTTGAGATGTTACGAGCACCGTTGGGCTTCATGTTCTTTCTATTCCTCATGGTCCAATACTTTTCCGGACGAAAAATACGGACGGTGGCGTGTGAAAAGTTCTATACAGACTACCTTGGTGGTTGGCACGCTTTGGGGATACCTTTTTCTAGGTGCAAACAACCGGGTAATTTCTAAGTACCACCAGGATGATACTTCCGTCACGTTCTGTAACAGCACATAGAATTACCAACGAATTCTTCCGCCACGTCTGAACATCGTCTGGAATTACCAATGAGAAAATCCAGAAGATAGAATACCTTTTGTACCTAGAGTTCCTTCCTTCCTTTACCTTCGTAACCTCCATGATGTTTATATGACCTTTACGTCTGTATTTGTTTAAGATTTACACGCACGTCTACATAGAAAATAAGTCTCAGCGCTTTTCTCACAGATTTTTCTCACAGATTTTTCTCACCGATTTTTCTCACGATGTATCATAACTAGGGGTGTGCGGGCGGGTTCTCAACGTTTCGGGCTCGGATCGGGTCGGGAAAAGTCGGGCGAGATCGGGCGTGCTCTCGAAAGTATGAAACTTATCGAGAACCCGAAAGTATCCTGCGATATACGAGACTTTCGAGACGTCGAGATTTCGAAAGTATCCAACTGCATACAATCGCTTATTATATCACTATTAATTATATGTACATTCAAGGATAAAGAGGTAATCGCATACACATATAATATACATATTCATTTTAAATGATAGTTTGAAAAACGCAATTCGATTGCTCAGAAAAGTTATATACGCACATAGAAATGGATACTTGCTGAATGTTTAACACGTGACATTTTTAGCTAATCATATAACTGTGACCCGCCATCGCGCACCGGACGTCCGAAGCCACAATAGGATATTGTCCAAAATACCTTGAACTCTTTCCGTTCTTTCATTCTTATGTTCTTTCTAGGAATATCGAGTCGGATATCGCTTGACTATCTTTCAACGATAAACTATGCTCTGTAAACTTTATTTAATGTATAATATTAATGATCAACATCTATTGATGTATTCATATCGCAATTTTCTCTTGTACTTTCAATAAGGATTAATTGTATTGCAATATTCTACTGTAATTTTAATACTGTAATACCGCATTGTAATGCCCAAGCTGCTTCAGTCCCGCATGAGAGTTTATTAATTTATTATTATTTACATACACTACTGCATATTCATAATAAATAACATTGTCCAACGAATTTGGACTTTTTCTTAGGTTGTAACAATCAGTGATCTTTATACATTTTTTCACGCTGAAAACGAACGCTTAAACCGTTTTTCTCCATCACCCTCAGTTTACGACAAAATAAATTTTAAAGAAAAGGATCTTTTTTTATTCGAACAGGATTTGTGACGAACATATAAAAACTAGACAGTTTTTATTGCTGCAAAAAATTCTGTGGACATTTGCGAATAAAATGATGTTAATTACTTTTGCAATATGAGTGCGCAAATATGTTTAAACATTAGTTAAATTTGACGAGACACGCTCCGCGATTGCATTCTTAGAACATTAGAACATTGAACATGTTTTGTGACATAAATATAAAAGGTGGCCAGTTCTTATTGGTTATAAATCATTCTGTGAACTTTTGCGAATAAAATGATATGCATTACTTTTGCAATGTGCAATCGCAAATATGTTTAAACATTGTTTAAATTTGGCGAAACACCTTTCGCGTTTCCGTTTGTAGAACATTCTTTGTACTTTGAACAAGATTTGTGAGGCCAATATAAAAGCTAGATAGTTTTTATTCACTGTACAAAATTCTATGGACTTTTACGAATAAAGTGATATGAATTACTTTTGCAACGTAAGCTCGCAAGTACGTTTAAACATTAGTTAAAGTTGACAAAGTCACGCTTCGCGATTGCATTCTTAGAACATTCCTTGTCATTGGAACAAGATTTGTGACGTAAATATAAAGGTAAATAGTTTTTATTGGTTGCAAATCATTCTGTGGACTTTTGCCAATAAAATGATATGAATTACTTTTGTAATGTGCAATCGCAAATATGTTTAAACATTGTTTAAATTTGGCGAAACACCTTTCGCGTTTCCATTTGTAGAACATTCCTTGTACTTTGAACAAGATTTGTGAGGCCAATATAAAAGCTAGATAGTTTTTACTGGCTGTAAAAAATTTTGTGGACTTTTACGAATAAAATCATATGTATTACTTTTGCAATATGATTTCGCAAATATGTTTAAACATTAGTGAAAGTTAGCCTAACACGCTACGCGCGCTCATTTTTCGAGACTGTTTCCAAATTTCCAAAAAAGTTGGGGCTTCGGCGTGGATTCCAATTACTCTACGCGATAGAGCGGACTTTTTTCTTTGGAAAGCACTCCTAAAATACACAAAATGGGCTTTGGTGTCGTAAATAAAAGCCAAAAAGTCGCGGAAGTCGCGGATTGTTAGCAAGGGTTCTCAAACAGCATCGAGCATGCGCACTCATCTGTGCTCCCGGAGAACCTCTGCTGACAATCCTTTACTTGCGCTACCCTTTGTCGTTTATTTACCAAATCAAAATCTGTTTTGCATATATTTTGAGTGGTTTTTAAAGGAAAATGTCTGCTCTATCGCGTAGTGCTGGTCTTGTCTCGTGAACTTCAATCAGGGGGTGGGGTACTCACTCATAGGAGGGGAGCAGCAAATTTAATTCTACGTTTTCACCGCTAGATGGACGGCATTTTTTCTACCCATGAATTGTGACATTACGGGCGGAGAGGCTGTTACAGGAGGGTAGTAGCGGGTTTAGTTCCACATTTTCACTGCTAAATGGACGGCATTTTTTTTATCCATGAATGTCGCCCTTACAGAGGGGCAGTCACAGGAGGGGAAGTAACGGTTTTAGTTCCACGTTTTCACCGCTAGATGGATGGCATTTTTTGTCTATGAATTTAACCCGTATAGTGGGGCACTCACAGGAGGGGCGCACTGATTTTAGTTTCATGTTCCCGCCGCTAGATGGACGGCATTTTCTCTGCCCATGAATTTGGCCCTTATCAGGGTACCTCAGAAATAAAAAAAACGCAAGCTATTTTCTTTAAATATCTCATTTATTAGGCATTAGCACATAGGAAAAAATGTTTGAACAAAAACCATTTATTATTTAACTGGGAAGCTATTTATAAGGGTGAAATTAATTTTTCCTGGAGTGTTCACCCAATCAAAGTTGATCGAGATTAGACAATAGTAGGCAAAAATCGGGAGATTCTGAAATTTTGCCGTAAAATCGAGAAAATGTATCAGGAGAGCATGATGTGCGAGGAGGTATTCGATTTCGCATGATTCCTGGAACTGTCTGTCCATTCTTGGAATGGTCCGCCCAATCCTGGAACTGCCCGCCCATTCTTGGAATCCGTGAAATTCTTGGCCAAAATCGGTGAATTTCAAAAATGTTGCCAAAAATCGAGAAAATGTATCAGGAGAATATAACTTGCGAGGAGGTATTTGATTAGCACGATCAAGTCTTACGGTAGAATAGTTGGAAAAGTGTAATAATTAAAGTATAACTAATGGATTCGTTTATTAAGGTGTACTGATAAGCAATCTATTAATAAATAAAACCCAGCAGCTTTGTCCGAAAGACAAACTATTATTTAATTAAATGAAATTGGTCCAAATTCGTCTTTAAATAAATTGTGTGAAATAATTAATATAAAGTCGTCCGAATACTTGTGTCAAAATAAATTCCATTTTCAACTTATTTGGGTACACTATAAGTTTAGAGAATATAAGCGCTAATGAGTATTATTTTATTGAATTATTTAATAAGAATATGCAGTGGTATGTAGTCGCATGCACTCTGATACTTTCGAGATCTCGCACAGCACGTATGTCGCAGGATAGCAGCGGAGGATCGTCGGTCAAGCGTCATAGAAAATGATGAGTATTATATAATAGAATAATATTAAATATGGCAAAAATATTTTCACACTTTCATAAACTGTGAGATATGATTGATTACTTTCCGGTAACCCTAAAATAATGCAAATATTATTAGATGCATCCGCGTAGTTCAAACCGAATCCGTTATTATGGAAGCATAAATGGTTAAGTAGGAACAGTGCGAAAATTATTCATGACAGTTTGCTGATTGTTGGAGTAAGCTGGAGCATCTGGAAAATACGTGTTCGTTGGAAGGAGTGGTAGTTGACACGGGTGAGATATAAGGGCTTTAGGTCTGACCTGAAATCGGACCTAATCCAGATCTAATTCAGACCATCTGCATACCGGTGATTTCTGACACTATACCAGCTGTCTTTGCCACCAGTTCATTTCCATTAATTCACTTCATAATTTCTAACCCTTTGAAATCAATGTATCTACTTTGCAATTTATTTAGCACGTTGGACGCCGTGGCGGACAGCGCTGGCTGCCGATGCCAATACTTCTAAAACTCGAATCAAATATATCGCTAATATTCGTAAACTTTTCTATACTTTTAACGTATCAATAGTGCTGTCAAATAATCAATGTATCGTAGACCGCTTAAACAGTTTAATTTTTAGACGTTATATAAAGTTGAAGTATAGTATAACACGGATTGTGGCCCCATACTGAACACGTTAATAGTTTACCTAAGAACTATCATCGGTTTTAAAAGGAGATGAACGAACCTGTTGGAAGTTACTAGACTTAATATATTCTTCCGTTTTGGTATTTTGACCAACGAAGCGATACGGTAGTAATTAGTCGTTATATTAATTAATATGAAGCTGTAATTAGTTCGCGGCATTGATATATAAGAGTTTAATTTCCTCTAACTACAATTCCTTTATTATTAGTAAGCATTTTTATGAATAGCATACAGTTATGTTAATCACATATTACATACGGTACATGTTTATAAATCTTCGTTAATTAAAACTGAAATCTATCTATCCGTCGTTTAAATGAATATTTATAGACGTATTACAGAGAAAGCAAATCATAAAATAGCCGAGAAAAATATAAATTGTTTGCAACCTTCAATAGGGGAATTTACATTACGGAGTTTGCACGTATTGTTTGCAAAAATAATAAAATATGTGTCGTTCCTTAATCTCGGATTAAGAATATTATTAAATTGTGTTGACCTACTTTAATACAAGCAGACATACCTTAAACTGTTATACACTCACTGAGCTACTTACAGGAAAATTGTGTATCCATTGTCTTCTATTTTTTTTTCTCCAGCATCCATTATTTCTGAACCGGCTTAATTGGCATCCCGTGCTGTTTCTTAGGATACGTTACGCAAACAGAAACTGACTTTGCTCGATTCTCAATAGGGACATGTAATTATAAACAGATCGATATCTTTCGAACAGTACACTAATCCGTACAATACTCATTAACATTTTAAGCCTGCAGGCTTATCGCAAAACTGCATGCGCACCGTGGAAGCTTATCAACTTTGATGCAAACAAGTCCGGGAAATTTAAAGGGTAAAACGCGCTGCGGCTTTCATATCGATAACGTGGTCCCCCTTGTGCGTTTGAGCTTTCGAAACTTTTTCAAAGTACAACCTGCTTTCGCAAACAGTGCTGAACCATAAACCAAATATTCCAATTACTTTAAGGATGTCTATCGAACGCGAGGCAAACTTAAGGAAAACTTCCGGATACTTTAAACGCTAAAGTTCTTTGAAAGTTTATAATAATATGTCAGTTGTGTTGGATGTATTATTCTACATGTTTATTAACCCTCTGACTGCGAAAGACGTATATATACGCTCTCATATGTCCATGGAAGTTGACACCTTTTTTATTGACGAGATATTGTTAACAATAAACTTCTGAATTAATGATTTTATTTGGTCGCAAAAGTTCATAACAACAAAAGCACGAACTTTTCCGTTCAACTCAATACTTTATTGATAATTGATTATTAATTTTATAAACACAAAGTATGCATCAGTAAATGCTTGGAGTTGAGTCGAAAATGATCGCAAAGATACAGGAACGCGAAAAGCTGGCATTTCGATTCATTAAGATTGATGTGTATAATTGAATTTTCGAGTAACCGTAGATCCACTTAGGAATGTCTATCGATTAAACGTACTATGCGTTTCGTGGTTGACAAATCACAGTAAATAATTTAACTCCATACAGGTACTCGGTACTTGCGCTTGGTACTCAGGTTTCATGCATCTTGCACGCTTGAAATGTACCAGGCAATCGTTCCGTTTCGATAGCTCCGTTATTCTATATTGGCAGAGTCTACCACGAATATCACTCTACGTATCAAATTCAAAGAGATAATACCACCGAACTAGTTACCTTATCGATACCGAGGAAAAATTCCTATGCAAGATGTTGAATTCACTTCGCACGAGGATTGCAAATTGATATCAGGTAATACGATGATTGCAGAAACTGATACAGATTAATGTCTAAAGGGCATCTTACGGAAGATTTATCGCGAGAGGAAGTAACTCAGTAGCCGTGCTCGAAATATTCTGATAACCATGATAATGCACTATTATAAATAATGGATTCACAGCAGTGTTTTTCAACCTTTTTTTATCTCACGACTCATTTCAACCTATAGTTAAACTTCCGTGACACACTTAAATTACGATGATCAATATGTTTATTACGTATTATGTATACGTTTATTATAACAATGATATACTCGTATAATCAGTTTAAAGAGGTTTTAATTTTGATATGTACACTTATTGTGCTTGGGACTTTTTCATTATTCGTGATAAGACATTATCGAACATTATAAGGAATCCGTGTATCAGAAATCTGTTAGGTCATCCCATAAGTAATGTCGTTTCTTATTTACCATGTATAAACGTTCATATCATGTTTCGCTGATATGATTATAGGAATTTCTCTTTTCGTGTCATAAAGAGTATTCTTTCGACAGTATGTCACGTGAGTTCGACCTAGTCGGATCAATATTCTTCATTTGAACCAAAATTTGCACTAAGAGTTGGAGTACAAAACGACATTACTTATGAGATGACTTAATATTCTGTGATTTCTTCGTCCAATGAATTATAAGAGTTATAATTAGAAAAATACTATCGACTAATTGAAATTAAAGCGAATGGATTTAAATCCATGCACTGTAACGTAAAAAATCTGAGCAATGTGAGCAACTGAGAGAAAATGATAAGAGATACGAGAGACATAAAGTTCGATTAGAAAATATACTCGCGTCTTGAATATTTTTCAACGTTTTATGAGATTTCTGATATTCGGATTTCAGCGGATATCACTGTCATTCAGGATTCTTCATGGCATTATGAATTCAAACTCGTGAGACATTCCTTGAATAATTTGAATTTTCGATTTCTATGCATAAATTTGTGCACCTTGTGTAATAAATATGTGTTACATATTTTCGAACATCAATGTGCAGTTGTATCACATCATAGAAAGTTGCTAACAAATGAATTTCTTTTTTCCAAGTGAAGGTGCTTATTTTGGAAAAAGGATTTAAAGTTTGGATGTATATAGCTGCAAGTACGTAATGAAATCATAAAGGTTTTTAAATAAACTAGAATTTCATATACATTTGCAACATTATAATTATGTTGTTAAATTATAATATCTTTCTATTGCTTATCACATTCTTGCAAGTTTGCATCAGTTTGCACCATATTTGGATATATTTGAAAGCACGGCAAGTAACAATACTTGTCACTTCGTTCGTTTGTCGTTCGTTTGGCAAATTGAATTTTTGATGAACTGTCATTGAAATCATAGCTTACATCGCATTGTTAAACACGACCTGCCTTCCATATCGGGAATCCCAAAGAAGAGTATACGATCGCATTTCTGAAAATGAAGACGACCTCAATATCACGAAGTGCACCGAAGAAAATCTATTTTCCAGATTACATCTTTCTCGGGTAACACGTAATCCTTTCTTCCACCTGACGAACGATATTTTATTACAAAATTGTCTACTACTTCTAGAATCCACTAACTTGCATTCTATGGAGAAGTATATTATGATTCTTATTTTTCAAATATCTTATTCTTTATTTATCATTAAAAACCCCAGCCTTTTATATATTATTTCTTTAAACACTAAGAATTAATCGAATGCTTAAAAAATCTTATTTTTCGAAAAGTGTGTTTGGATTCAAGTTAAAAGTAGCCTTTTAAAACGTTTAATACTGATCTGCTATCTATGGTTTATTTGCCATTTCAATTTTCCTTCGATATTACACTGACGCATTATTATTAATTAACACATTGAATGTCACGGGGGTCACCGGCGACCGCCGATATCAGAATTACTAAAACTCGAATCAAATATATCGCTAATACTCGTAAAATGTTTAATATTTTTAACGTTACGATAACAATGTAAAGTAACTAATATATCATAGAGCGCATAAACAGTTTTCTTCTTAGACGTTATGCATAGAGTTTTCTAGATTTTAAATACAATTCGAAAATACTACTAGAAGCTTATATCTAGGGATATTCAGAGTCACTATTCAAAATGGGCTACCTTTTCGAACGTTATCTCTCTCGGCTTTAATTTAAGTTTCGAATTTGAAACTCAGGAAGTTACGACGGAAAGCGATTAAACAGTTATCAGTTTACTTGTACATACTTTGGTGTATCGCTCGTACGGTGTATTGGAGTTTTTTAGGTTGGCCATCATTAAAGTGCACTTCTAGGACACAATGCTGTGCGAAGTTTCGTCCAAATTGGTTCAGCCATTCAAATGTTGCTTGGGGGAACTCTCATACAAGTATACACAATACAAAACACACGCACGCACACACACCGCGAAACAAAATAGTTCTGAAACCTTTTATTCGTAATCAAAAGTGGGCTAACAGTAGTGATTTGTATTTGTGTAAAAGTTTCGTAAGAGCACCGTAATTATAAAAGCTAAGTAATGATTTAAGGATAATTCACTTATATTGCATGATACCCATATCCTTCCGCCGAATAAGTTTTCTAAAATCAGGAAAATAGTAACAGTCCTTGTGTTTTTTGCAATAAAGTCAGATGTACTTCAAGGTGGCAGTCATTTTGTTCAAGTACGTATTGAAGTAAATGTATAAATAGTAATTCCACGTTTATTAGTTTATTATTTGAAATGTTTAATTAGCGTATGTTTCTTCCATTTGATTAACAGCATCATTTTAATGAAAATAATTAAAGTATACATCTTTCATTTTTTATATCTTAATACATGACTGTACAGCAGAGGAAGAAATAAAACTAATAAACATCCTATATTTTTCTTCCACATAGTTCACGGTATGTTGCTCCACCTGCAACAAAAGTCCACGTGGCGTGTTTACTTCATAAACTTTATATCACAGAAGTAAACGATAATATTTCCTTTGGTATTATCTTCATAATACATAACCGCCGAGCCAGCTCACCAAAGCATTTTCTTGAAGCTTTTTCTTGAAACTTTTTCTTGAAACGTTGTTAGATTGAAAGTACAGGTAACTCTCGCATAACGCGGGAGTTGGTTTCCAGGAAAAGGTGTTGCGTTAAAATGTTGTGCTATCAACATTGCGTTATGCGAGGACTCGGAGTGTTAGATTGAAGTCGCATTGTATAAGTCCCGCGTTATACGAGGCTCACCACAATTTGTATAACGAGTTATATTCAGACCGCGTTGTATAAGTACATATAGCGTTATACGAGGGTTACCTGTATCATTGAGAGAATCGTACAATAGTTTCCGATGATCAGAAGTTGGCGACCGCAAATAGCCAGGGTAGAGTAGCAGGGTCAGATATATGCTGACACAGAAACGTATTCTTTGATGTGGAAACACGGAGTACGTGGTCGCCAAGAATTCGATTGATTTCACGCGCGTCCATGTTCCTCTCATATCGACGTGTATCGACATATATCGAAGCATACACGCATATCGCGGTTGCTTCTCGGCTTACCGTGAGAAAGGGAATCTCAAACTCGTTTGCCCGTTGCAAACTCGATCCGTCTATCTACGCCGACGACGAATCGATCTTTATGAGAATTTACACGAGTCCCATTCTCAGTTACACAATACTCCTTAACCATCTTCTTGGTTCACCTCTATCTATCATCCCCGTTGGATCAACTTATTGGATCAACTTATTGGATCAACTCTACTCTCTATATCGTTACATCTAATGTCTCCAATTCCTGGGAACTTGTGATCTTACTTCACCATGTGTTATTCGATCTGCTTTCTATCATTTATTTGCCGTTCGAGCTTCCCTTCGATATTACACTGTCCTGTATACAACGTTAAAAATATTGCAAATTTTACGAATATCAGCGATATATTTGATTCGAGTTTTAGTAATATTTTAGAAAAGTTCACCGGTGACCACCATGGGAACATACAGAATTCTTATTACATACATAAAGAAAGCATTGGAAATAATTAATATCGTTCATCTCGGCAGCTTCACGTGGAAAACGTAATAAAATGATAATCAATATCATGAAGCTAATGTAATTCTTCTCAGAAGTAATAATAGTTGTGAATAATATTGTAACAGTTTAAAGTAGAACTTAATAAAAATCCACCGGTGTTTCATTAATTGAGCTGCACACGAAAAGTTTAACTTTAAACCACTGCTTTGTGCTTGCTAAATAATTCAACTCGCATTCAGTAATAAGATATAGCTCGAGAGTTGTTTTTGCGGTTGGAAACGTGAAAGTGCTTTCGTTACTCTCCTAGTGATTCATTCCTGCTATATAAGATAAGTATGATCGCGAGATCAGGTTAAAATACTTTTGGTCACCCCGTAAATCGAGCAGGATCAATTATGGTTGCCGCCTATTAGATAGTTATAGCAATACGTTTCCACGTGTTGCGATAAGAACTCCTGCGAACTACTAAAGATATCGGAATGCAACCGAGCGGCATTCTTAGATCCTGGCTCACATGTGCTGCCTAATCATTGTTCTTGATTTTTCTAACTTATATAAATCACGCGAATCAACGTGCGTTAATCAAGATTGTTTAAAGCTTGGATTTAATAGGCTTACACGCGAATCTATTTATTTTTATGAGAATATATGCACCTATTAGTTTTAACGGCTTCGGGGAAAGAAATAATTAGGATTTCTACATTTTCGCTCGGTTTGCGTTTTACGGATTTACAAATGGGACATTATTGAACTGCAAAATTAATGTTAAATCAACAATCTAACTTACCATATATTATTTTGCAGAATATTAAATAATAACCGGTGTATGACGTGGTCCTTGGAATTAAATAAAAACATTTAAATTGAGAAGGATCCATTTTAATAGTCATAACTGAATCGATTAATTTATTTTGTCCATCTATCGCTATTTTTAGGACGTACATAATAATATATGAATATAGCTGAATATATTGTCCACAGTTCTAATGTTAAAAGGAACTTAGTTTTTTTCGTGAAATTCTTATTTTGAAGTTCTGTATAAACTTTATATTTCAGTGTTGCCAGTCGAGTTGCAACTTGTTCGCATTAATTGTGCGTACATTAATTATTTAATAAAACTATAAAGCCCGGGGGATCTCGGCACATCCGAGTAGTTGATGCATTTAATTTTCGGCTCGACTGTTGTTATTAATTTGGGATTTAGTGGTTACGGAGAAGTGTACACCGCAGAAGTAACGGTGTGAATGTGAAATAGTGAAATGTGGGTGGAGGGATGACGGTGTGGATTGCTACTGGATTATATGTCATCCGGTGCGCTTAATGTTTCTAGCAGGAGTCATTAACGGCTTAATAGGTCTAACGCACATTAGAAGATTATAATGATTATAATAGTTTGGGATCCAAGTACTTAAAGCCTGAATAAAAACAGCCAGTAACTGTCACTTACAACTAGTTAGACATCATAAACAGTCGTTTTACCAAAAGATTATATTCCGTTTTTATGGAAACATGTGAATCACATAATAGTCAAACGAATAGTAACATTAGATGCCCAAGAAAGTTCGTGCTGCTTTCGTTGTCCAAAACAAGATAAAATTTGATGCTGAATTAACATATTAACAACTTTTAATATCATAAATATTCTCCTTGATATTCGGTGTTCCTTTCCCAACGTGATGCAAGTTTTAAAATTTCTGTTTTATAAAGTTTACACTACGAAATTTTCCTATAAACTGCCATATTTTGACTTCCTCTAGTATTTAATGTTTAATCAAGTAAAAGGATAAAAACATTTGGCAAAGAATAATAAAATGGACCCCGTATAGGATGAGTTCGTGTAATACACAAACTTGATTTTTTTACTATAATTGCAATTATTAATTGTTTAAATAAAAATAACCTTAAATTCTCAAAAGCGTGATTCTCAAAAGTGATTTTTTTACTATAATTGCAATTATTAATTGTTTAAATAAAAATAACCTTAAATTCTCAAAAGCGTGACAATCCCGATAATTAATGCAATAAATGAATGTTCTGCTTTACATTATTTGATTTATCGTTAAAGTTACATTAATTTGGATGCAGCATATTTTAAGATGTAATATATAACTTACATATGATTCGTATAACAGGGATTCATAGAGCGCGGAATGTACTTGCGCTTTACACGAGGATCCACTGTACTAAATAATATCGAGTAATTAAAGATTTTCAGAATTTTCGTTTCGATTATTAGCTATAAAACGATGATAATAATGTGAAGTAAAAAAAGGAAGTCTATGCAAGAAGTACGTTGAACAGAAGATAATATAAAGTAAGGTAAAGAAGTTTATCCACCGCTGCACTGAAATTCTATCCTTTACGGTTGAACGTTAATTTTAAAGAATGAGAGAACTTAATGCTAGCAAAAATAATAGTAGGTATATTTACGGACAAAATGCATTTTCTTTCCCGTGGGATAAGCAAAACTCATTCCGAGCTTTGAATTGTAGTTGGGTTATCTATGCAATCAACCTAAACATTTCCCAAAAAGGAAAAAAAAGGACATCTCTTTTTAAAGGAACTGTACAAAACTTCCTCTCCGCTTCCCGCTTTTTGCTTCTTTCGCAATGACAATCTTAATATACACCGGAAGTATTCCCTCTGCTAATTGTAAGATGTCCATTTATTTTACATGGAAGGAGACACGTTTTTTGCAACATATTTTATTCTTAACGTTAAGAATTAAAATTAATTATAGGTATTATTAATATCTGCAGGAAGATTAATTTTGAAGATCATAGATAGCCAGTTTTATAGCTGTGATAGAAATCAAGAATTTATGGATCATATTTAAACTCAAAAATTTAATTCTTAATGTTATCACTCAGTATTATCTTATACAATGCTTTCTCACTGTGAATATCCTTTTTAACATTTATTTCTTGTTAATTTGAATCTTCAAAGTAAACAATCAAATGATTTGCAGGAATTACGATTTTAATGGTATTAAAATAAAATCGTAATAATAAAATCGATGATCTTTTCATATTTGTTAAAAAATAATCGCTATATATTGACAATAATTCCATCCGCTTGCATCATTAACTGCTTACGTATTTGCACTTTTATATTAATATTGTTTATACATATATGTAATTTCGCAGCAAATTTCATCTTCATATAGCTGTTATCAGTATACATATCTACTATGTTCAATTTGCAATATATTACGATTTCTCTATAACTTGTATTTATTGTTGGTAACATTGATACATCACCGTAATAATGTCTGCAATACATAGTGCATAATATGGATCAAACCTCCATGCAACGTTTATAAAATAGAACGCCCATGTTTCATCATTATTGCATATTCACTAATATATCCCCAATATTCATCCCAGTTCTTATTGACAAACCAGAAGTATTGGCATCAAGCATGCATATTTTTAAAACGAGGGTGGTTTTATATAAACGTGGTAGTTCGAATGTAAATGGGTTAAGACGGCATATCAGATATCGTTGAGATCGACGGGAATCCATTGGTGGCATATGTTCCGTGGGTATTATTGAAGGTTTTCTTTTTTTAGAGAAATGCGAAGTAAAATGTAAAGTGCCGAATCCTCCTCGTATAGAGATTTTTCCGCCGTGAAATTTCTCTTCGGTAAACAAGCCGGATATTGCACCGGTGAACCTGAAACCGAGGTAGATTTATATCGTGGAGTTCTTCGGTCCAGCGGAATTTCGGATCGGTACTGAAAGGAAGTGTAGAAGCGTAAAAACTTTCGCGACTTCCTTCTGGCATTGGTTAGCAAACTGTAGACAGGATATGCGCCAGCGTTAGTTGTCCTCATTATTGGTGGTTTCAGTTGTACGGTGAGACGTTTACGAGAGAAATTTGGAAGGTTCTGGTATGCACCTTACGTTTGAACTTGTTTGCTTTCCACGGATACGTAGAGTCTGCGTTCCTCAGGAAACGACTCCGCTAAACGTACGTGCACTATGTGATTGTCCTATCCCAACCAATTCAGACTCTTCCAGACAGGCCACGCATCAGGAAACTTTCTGAACGTGACTGGTTTCCCGCAAATACCTTCTACTACCACCTTAACGGTTCACCACGAAATTTTTCGAAAAATTACTTTTGCAATTGAGTCTTAATGTACTCTATAGCTGATTGGATAAAACGTAGCACATCCTGTACCACACACTGCACTGGATCAGACACTAAGGTCTTTGAACTGGTCAAGTGAGAAGGAAAAAGTCAAAACTTTTAAAACTAAAACGAAATCACTAGAACTACGGATAATATATTCAGCTATGTTTATGTATTCACGTAAACGTGTTTAAAAATAAAGATGAAAAGAACAATTAATTAACAGATTTCATTACGTGCAGTATGCAACGAGAACCGCAGAATATCTTAGAAAATAGAGACTTATGAATTTGAACGTTTTTACTCATTTCCGCGGAACCGTTATTTTGACGGCGTACTGAGTTCTAGTTTTAAATGTTAATAACTCGTAAACGAAGCTGAAATGTAAAACAAGATAAAGGGCTTTTTGATTTGTTTCCCGGAAAACGTGTGGGCGAATAATAACAGGAATCCGATGCTCATATTATTTTTATTCTATGTAAATTATAGACTCAAATATATTCTAAACTAAATTAAATAAGGTATAACATATAGTAATTCTACGCTTCAAATGTTGACAATTTTAAATGGATTAACGTACTTCTGCAAGAAGTTTCTTTTTTACCAGTTAAACTGTAATTTCACTTCGCCAGTAATGTAACAGATATGCGTAGCTTAATTAAAACTGAACGTCCGATTGATCTTTAATTAACGTATCTTCCATTTTTGTTTCAGGTGAGTTGTTAAATCAGTTAGCGGAAGTCTTTGTTTCATATCAGAGTTGGAGTTTGCACTACAATTTTTGCAATCAATCGAATTAATGGCAAGTAGATCAATTTACACTAATTTTTGTTCCATTGCTCATTAATCCTTCAATATCCATCAACAAATTTCTATTTTATACAAATGCTTCTTATTTTATAATACTTAATAACTAAAATAAAAATAGCTTCGAACAAAACCCCCCAAAAGTGATTAACAAAGGTGTTATATGGGTATAGAACTGTTGAATTGTTAATACCATGATATATTATTATTTAGCGTTATTACTAAAATTCGTGTACTTTACGAAAAGCCCCAAAGAATTACATTTCCTGCATTTTGCAAATACTTAATAATTAAAGACGTCTTATAACTCGTTCTTTTTTAATAATGATTATTATGTAGAATTAAGGTTAACAATAACGTAATCAGCTTTATTTACAACTAAATAAATCGATATTTATTATTTACGTCTATATACAATAATACACAGAACGGAACTTAATCATAAAATGCTTCCGTATTAAAATATTAATAATAGCATAATACTCTAGATGTTTTCATTTCAAGGCAATTAATAACTTAAGAATACAGCAAGTAAGTTCAACGCCTCACATCTTGCTTTTAATATGATTTTCAATTTGCTGAACGATGAATTGTGACTATAAAAAGAAGCATTACTTTTAGTAATAAAAATCAGCATAAAGCGAAAAACAAACGGTATATTTTCCTCGGTCGTATGCACATAACGCCAGTTCCATTATTATTCCTTTGAGCTGAGTTCGAGTCTTTTAGTTTAAACGGCATCGGTTTTATCGAATTATATCACAAAGTCTATTATCGATATTTTCGTATAAGTTTAGTGCAGATAGAAAGTACAGTGAATGTAAAAAGTATTCGTGCAGCAGCGAATTTTAACAAAAACCTCATACAATATTGTTTCCGTATAAAACAAATAGTGAATATTTTCATAAAAAATAGCGATAAATGATATTTTTTGTGTCTGAACTTAATTACGAAGATCTCTAAGGAAATGTGGACACCACTTGTTTGTTAGTGTTTCAAATAAACAAAGTTAAAATTCACTGCTGTACAAAGACTTTTTACACTCACTGTACGTGTGAATAGAAGAAAGAATTAGGTCTGTTAAATCGGTTTTCAAACTATTTTGCCATCCTTTTAATCTCCATATTAATGAAAGTGTCATTCTTCTAACACGATTTTAATTACTTTGTGCACATACGTAAATTGCGTGGCGAAAGTGTTCGATTAAACTTAAATGACATTCCAATTCATATGTTAATCTCCGTGATCTAATTACTTATTGAAATAAATTTGGGTTAAAAATATTAAGTTCTTGTAGATTTACTGATAAGAGTAGGAATTCCTATTGACTTTGATACGGCTAGGTATTGATAGGAATAGAAATATAACAGCTAATTATAAAATTGTGTGATTGGAAGGATGTTGTCAGTGTGAAATCGACAAAGGTAGAATTAAATACCTTTAGTTTTTAATACGTTTTCCGCGAATTGCACTTTATGTGCTTATTTCATAAGACAATTTAATACTATCGTGGAGAAGATAGAGATTGCTTCTCAAGCTTCGTCAACAGATAAGTACAATGCTTGAGATACAAGATATTCCAATAGAATCAAATAAAATATCTATGCACTTCAATCTAATAACTTCAATAAAACACTTCAATAAAATCAATCCAATTGTTACACTTACAATGGTAAAATACGATTTATAACAAGACAAGGATTCCACCAAGGTGTGAAATCTCAAACACATACGAAATATAAAACATTTATTTTAACCCTTTGAACCCGCTACTTATTGTTAGTTTATTACGGCTACCGAGAAGTGACATTGAGGTACCCCAGTTATATTTTTAAATAATACTACCTCTGTTCAGAAATGAGTGTCCGTTTTTTAAAGAATAATTTAATTCAATACAATGTGATTTTCAAAGTTATCAAACATATTAGATAGGTTACATTTATATAATAATATTGCTGTATATTTCCTATTTCCTACTTTTGACGCAAGATCCATGACACAGATCCATTTCTTTGTAAGTGATCTTTATTCATACGAATCTTAAAAACTTCTTATTCTTATTTACAAATAACGCAAAAAACTCAACTCACTATAAGTATCAAATTTGACATTCATTTGTCGAAAGTCAAGGCTTGCTTTCGTGAAATTTTCATAAAAATCCCACATCGGACACTTCTTTCTGGACAGAGGTAGTAATAAATAATCTCGAATGCAAGGGGTTAAATCTCTATCATTGATTTATTAACGATACCAATTAGACGTAACCATGTGTACGTGCAATTGTTATCTCCGATCGATAATGATCACATCGATCTCCAATTAAAAGCATACAGACTTCCATTAAGAATTAGCCAAGATGCCAAATACAGAAAGGGAAAAGGACATAGTTTAAGCGGGCGGAGAAGGTAAAGAAAAGTGCGAGGAGTCAGAGCGGTTTGACGAAGACTGCAAACGTCCCAGAAAGACCAGAAAGGAAAACACGGAGAGATGTAAGCGGGTAGAAGTTGTCCGCTCAACAAAACCGGCCTCCAGCCGTCTTCCTTTACCACTATGGCTATCTTCTTCTAGTATGAATGGCCCGAGGCGAGGCTATCCCTGTCGCTCGCCACGCGAACGTCGAGCGACCAGCTCCATGCACCTGCAACCCAACTCTCCACCAGCTATGCATCGTACTTCATCAGCCATAAGTCCCTTTCTCTTTCACTCTCTTATCCAACCAGCTATTCTCTTTCTCTCATCACATTCTCTCGGTTTCTCTCGGTTTCTCTCGGTTTCTCTCAGTTTCTCTCAGTTTCTCTCAGTTTCTCTTGAGCCTTCCAGCTCCCTCGATGGAACCCCCCTCCTTGAAATAGCCCCGGGACTATCAACCGTGGTACCCGATCTCCAGCACGCCGCATCTCGAGTCCAACGCACCATGGGACAACTTAACCCGTTCGCGTATTTCGAATCTTACTCACTCTCTTCGTCTACATTGTTCTCCTCTGTTCTCCGCATAAATTGGTAAAATGAGGAGAGGCCAATCGGGATGAAGGATCCCTGTTTGTTGAAGGGGGTGGATCGTAAAGCCTGGTTAATAAATAAGCAGAATTTCGGTACGCTCTTGAAGCGGTTTTCTCGTGAAATATGAAGGGGAAATACCCTGGTTTTCATTTAATTGAGCCGTTTTATTAATGTACTTTATTGTTTGTTGGTTTAATAATTTTATTCGTTGGGCTTGTACTTTCCGTTGTTGTACATTGGATAAGTTTAGAGTGCATCTTTTACTATTACAGTTTCAAATGATTATTTTAATCCCATTTAAGTAAAAACGTGTGTACTAAAGGGATTAAATATTCGTTTAGTTAGGATCTTTACTGTTTTATTACTTCACCGTTGATGTTATTTACATTTTTATCATGTTCTATTTTCTAAACCGACTTTGTTCAATAATATTTTGGAAACTGACAAAAAATCATGACTTTTATTGCATCTCGGAAAATTATGCTCCACTGAGTTATTTTTGTGTTCATACCCGTTTCTTATTAGAACCTGTCTTTTTCCTCAGCAGTGAAAATTATAACCAAATAACTTCTTTTGTAATCCGTTCTGCTGATTTTAGCTTATTTTTTATACGAGGAGAGCAAGTGTTTATACGTCCCTGTTTTAAAAGTGGGTAAACTTCATTCACGCGATTTTTATAACGCCATCTTTCTCTGGAACTTAACTGCTGCGTTATACGAGGGTTGCTTGTATATTCCTTCAGGATATACTTATAATATGTTGGATACCTTCCCTGGATTTTATCACCCCCTTTGTTCCCTTTTGGGGGATTCATCACTTTGTGTGGCTTTTTTATAACTGGGATTGCGGTTAGCTGATGCCTTTGGGACGTTAGGTCGATTTCCGGTGACATGACTTGACTTCTGTAGTCACAGGCCATATTCTTTTTCGTCAAAGTTATATTGTCTGCAATTTCGCTTTGAATTTTATTTTTCTTTCAAAAGTGTTACTGACTTCATTTCGATTTTTGAACGATCGATTTTTAATTGGCGGACACTTGGTTGACTGACCCTGATACTTGAGTTGTTGCTACCCGCTGTACGTTTGCATTCCACGAGGGTTGGATGAGAATTCGTGCAATCTGCTGTGTTTCTGGTAAAAATTGATGGGTAGAAATAAAATTAAATTGATTTCATTGATTTCATTTCCGTTCTGCTAATCCTTCAGGTAGTTCCTTACTGAGAATGCAATCCGCATTACCTTGAACACTCCTTATCATAAATTGAATCTGCTATACTGCTCACAGAGAGATCCTGCAATTTCTTGAATATATCAAATTACTTTCTTCTTGATTTTGTTCAATGTGCAGTGACAAATGTGGAGACAATGGTTCAAATAGTTTCTCTTACGAACGAGGAGTGTCCCGAATGAAATGGTTTTAATAAAATAGTACCATCGTAACTTAGGGTTTCGATTGTAATTATCGTGAACAAAATTGGAGGTGGCACGTTAAAGTGCAATCTTCTTCGAAAGCATTCGTGTACGCCACTGCTTTTTCTTGAATATCTGCCTTCGCCGCAAACAATGTAAACTGTCTGTTTAGAAGAAAGGTATTTTTATTCGACCTTTGTCAATTCTATTCATTTGACCTTTCTAGTATGATTAGTTGAGAGATATATGTCTAGTTTCAGATGTATTGTAGATGTACTTGTCTTGAAATCCTTTCGACCTCGCAAAGGTTTTCAAACTAGCTTTCCAAAGCTTTCCGATCATTTTTAATTAAATTTCCTTCCTAGTTGCTTCGAGCTTTCACACAAAGGAAATAGTGAACTAGGAAGGTCCGCGAACAATATATGAGGACAATGAACGATAATAAACGAAATTTATTTTATTTCTATTTTCTATTCAATTTACTGTGAATAGGACTGTATATTTGGTATAAGAAAATTGTGATTCTTGTACAGAATCGAAAATATCTCTGCTAGTTATGAAATATTGAATTATAAATATTATATCAACGACATAAACCTACGTCAGCTAAAAAGTCTATAATAATTGAGGAACATCAGTTGCTTCCACCGCTTAACGCATATTATTTATTGGATACAAATTTTTGGAAAATGTCTCCCAGTTAGTCTAAGGAGTCCCGGTAGTTTTGGTCGTCCAACGTTTGTTAGAAAAAGAACTGTATTTTCCAATAAAAATATTTGTATTTCTTGATAATGGCGATGGACGTGACATACACGTTATTGAATATTTTTAGATGGTTGAGCGTGGACGACCACTGTAGAAATAAAATGTTGACTATTCTCATTAACATCTTTATTGGGGAAAAGGACATATTCTTGGTGGGAATGTGCATAGTTCTTTTTAGTTGTTCGCGAAGTACCCGACTCTGAAAATACCTTTCTACCAGTCTTGCCAGTAGACCGGAAATTATTGCACGATCGATCGATGTAGCATGTGCATACCAGTTGAACGGGTATATTTATCCGCATGGAAAGATTTTCCTGTATGACACAACTTGGATCCTGTTACTATGAATTCCGTTATTAGGAAAATTTTACTATACTCCGCTCATTAATACTCGCTACATGCGATTAGAATACACAAGCAGATTCGCAATGTTCGTGGAACCAATCAGTTCGAATTTATACCACAATTATTTCGGACGAATTCAGGGATTATTCCCAATCGATATATTACGAGTAATATTCATTTTCGTGTATTGCGCAATTAGTTAACGTTTAAGTGGTTTGTTTCAAAGTAATATAAACCTCAGAATTAAGAGAAAAATTCCAGATTTATTTCAATTGCAAAATGTTAACTTCTTTCTGACTTTTAGATATTAAAGTTCAGAATTATCGCAATCGCCTGCAATTTGACAACAGAAATATAAGTATTAAATAGAACTTGAAGTGATTAAAAAACTAAAATTATACGTATGTTGAAATATGAAAAATATAATAGATGTACATATTTGTCAAGAAAGCTTTTGTTTGTAGAAACAGGTTTTATTCAATTTGTAGGTAAAATATAATATTTAATTATTGGGTTCAATTTCGCAATAATCGTGCGCTGTTTGAAGTAAAACTGCTTTGTAACTCAAACCGTGTTTATGAAATGGAATTCTGCAAAGAAGTTTTATATATTTACGTTTAATAAATTCGTATTAGTTTCAAAGAAACTCGTAACATACGTACGAATAAAGTCTCTAAGCAAGTAAAGTATTTATGTATTATAAATTGACTTTTTAATAATCGGGAGATTATCATAAACGAACTTGGAACAAATTTCTCTACTACGAGACATTGAAACTTCCCCGATTTTCTCTAAAAAGAAATATTTTAAAAAAATGGAGACGTTAAGACCTTGTCAAGTGATATAACACACTTGCGGTGCAGTTCATGTTCATTGAGAAAGCACATTTAAAAAAATGCACTTTAAAATTTCAATAATAGTACAGATTAAGAATACGATAAGAAGAAAAACGTAAATTCTGGAAGCCTGAGACCAGTTTGGTTCTCCAAATTAAATTGAACTTTTGGCGATTGGAAAAGAATTGGCGCATTTTCTCTTATAGCCTCGATAATCATCCAACTCCGGGTTCCAGCACCGGCATAACCTTTTCAACCGCGAATAGCCTTTAATTTAACACGGATTCTCTTTCAAACCGGATTTTGCGAGACTCGCTGGAGGAAGTGGATTTTCTTTTAAGTAGAAACGTTTCACGCCACGTTGTACACTTTTAAGTCAAAAGGAAAAGATATAAGTGAAATTCGGATTTTAACTATCTGCTATATATATTAATCAAATCGTCCATAATAATGTAAATTCCACTTAATTCATTACATTTTACAACGATATACTGCGAAATAATTATTATTCTCAGTATATAAAAATTCGATACATTATTATTATATTGCTTTCCGTATTTTGATACCACGCGATACGCGTCCGTAACGTCTGCACAACGTCCAAAAAAACTGTTTAAGCGCTCAGCCACAAATTAGTTACTTTAAGTCGTTATTGTAACGTAGGAAATATTGAAAATTTTAGGAATATTAGACCGCCATGTCCTTCAACGTGTTAACTGCTTATTAAACAGAAAGATGTGCTCTCGATCATTGATAAGCATTCAGTAAAAAGGAAGCCAATTAAATATTTAAGGGGTGCTATTTGCTTAATTGGTAAACCCCCATTAAAGGTTTCTGACTCGGGCATACGGAGGAGGAATAAATGTCGCCTGCTTTGTTTTATAAATGGCCAAGATATAGCTTGCGCTACTTATCTCAGAGAGCAATCAATTTGCAAAAGCGTACTTTCTGTAATCGGTGTGCTTTAAACAATTTTTAAAATTCTACGACAAACGTTTTTTATTCTAAAACATTAATGGCCATTTTACTACATTTTATCGTAAAATATTATGTGTAATATTATTTCCGAAGAGGGTTTGAAATATATCAGCATTAAATAATCCATCATGTTACTGTTTTATGAACCCTAAAGCTTCAAATTTATCATAGGACTACAACCTTGAATTAAAAGGGTCTCAGGTTACACGAGGTACACAATCTATTATGTAATACCATCAAGATTCTGTCGAGTTCATTAATTGGACTCTGAAACATGTATTAATTACTTATTAAATTACTTGTTAAAATCTTCGAGTCCTGTAAAGAACAATCTTTATTTCCAATTATCAGTATCAAAAAGACAACGTTATCACTGATCGATAATAAAGTATATGATAAACGTAATTGCCTTTAATTTTATATGGAAGTATTTTAAATTTGACTGATAAAGTTGTTACTGATTTACTAACAATTCTGAAGATACAAACGCTTGGTATTAGTTAGAAATACATATCGCTTGTTCGATTCGAAAGCACAATGTACAGTTTTTGCGAAAACAAGAAGAAAAGAAAACATCCAATTAAATTCTTAGGTCGCTAATGAAATGATCAAACTAGTTACTAGTTGCACTAGAAATAATAACTTGGTGGCTGATGGTAATAAATTATTAACCTGATCGCAGTTGCAATAAACGAATTTATTTCATTGCTGGTCGTGATAAAATCATTCGTGTGCGTACATCTAGTTGCTTGTGGATTCGACCATCGCGTAAATACTTGGAGCTGTAAATGCATCGATTTTTGATGTTGGAAGTGTTCGAGGGAAACCATTCCTAAAGGAAAAAGTTGAAGTATCAATGTAGGGTGCGAACCACCCAGCATATAAGTTGCAGAATCCGTGGGCAAAAATGAAGTGAAGGCGCGTCGAACTACTCGAGCGAAAAAACTCGGGCTAAATGAGCCTCCATAGGCTTTCGCCTCTTCTTACTAAGGCTGCTTCATAGGATCATAAGAAGGAGTACGGTTCCTCTTCGTTAACTAGCAGCAGAATCCACTCGACTTAATCGATCCTTTCTCTCCTGGACGAGCCATTCCTTCCTCCCTTTGTTCTCAAAATGGAAGCCAGCTAGCCGCACCTCTACGTCCTCGAGGCCCTCTTCGAGGAACGGCTGTCCACGCCTGATGGTACCTGCTATTTACAGACTGCAATATTGACTGTCGCAGCCCACCAATAAAAACTCTTCGTTCTTATTGTTAACACATTGAACGCTATTGCAGATGCCAATCTTACTAAAACTCGAATCAAATATATCGCTGGTATTCGTAAACTTTTCGATATTTTCAACATTACGATTACGATGTAAAGTATAAGATGCATAGTATAACACGGATTTCGGCGTGGCGCTCAACTTTTTAAGCGCTATATGATACATTGGTTACTTTACACCGTTATCGTAACGTTAAAAATATTACAAATTTGACTAATATTAGCGATATATTTGATTCCACTTTTAGTAATATTGCTATCGGTGTTCACCGATAAACGCCATGGCGTTTAATGTGTTAAACGGTTTTATTTTTAGAGTTTATATGAACGTTACGAATACGTATCGCGAGGTATCGTATTACACGGATTTTGGCACGGCGTTCAACGTGCTAATGGAGCACAACGTTTTTTATCTCGTGAAATCTGCATTTTATTTCTGTGAAATTTACTGTACCTTATTGTGCGTTAAATATTTGACAATTAAGATACATTCTTAATTTTTTAACGAGAACTTAGAAAGTACTTATGATTATTAGAGTGTTCTTTGAATTAGTATTATTCTATTATTATTCATATATTACATTATCGTTCGTCAATCCAAATAGTCATTAGGTTCTACAAGCAATGAATTATTTCTCATAAATGACAGCACATTTCTTTCTTTCGGAAATCAACTGAATAAAACTTCCGCTAAATTTCTACAGTTCACATTACTGGACATAGTTCTATACGAGGGTTCTATAACTTCAAAATATAAAAGTTTGCAGTCGCTAATAGTCTGTGAAAGTTATGCAGACTTTGCAAGTTTTTCATTGGCGCTAAACGATGAAAAGGATTTAGATGGTAAAAGAAGCCGATCGTGAACTACGGATCGTAAAATTGTAAAGAGTACGACTTACATTCTCGAATACTTCGTTTCATCCAAATAAATTCCGTTACTTTCGGTTTGATTGCGAAAAGTTTTAATAATCGCTGTAACCGATTTCAAAATGTATGCAGATATTGAAAATTTACAAGTGCATTCTCATTATTAACGTATAGTAATATGGAACCTATATAATTCCACCTGCATTATATGAGCAACTTTTTACGTCATATAGTTCATTATTAATTTTCCATCTAAATTAATCTCATAATATAATTTAACCACGCTTATTCTCTTAATCTCTTTGACTGCCAACGAGATCAAAAGAATATGATAATTGCTGGTGTAATGAGTTGCATACGTATTACAAATAGAAATCAGATTGCGCATAGAGCTTCGTAGTAAATTAATTTATATTGGTATATATTTTTAAATATATTTAGATGCTCCGAGGTTATCGTGCCTATTTATCGTAGCATGAACAATTTAATTGAAGATGCAGCCATTCATTACACACATTCTGATAATTATTATTACACATATTCAAATAACATTAGGGTACCTTTGCGCATTGAAGATCAAATCTTACTGTCTGATCATATATATCTTATTTAATCCTGCTAACTGCTAAGATTAGCTGTGCACAATTACAGAGTACACTTTTGACGTAATACTAAACAAAACTCCTAGATACTTCATTATCCGAAATTAATATCTCGGTGATTTCATTAATCCCTTCCCGGTTGGTCTAACTTTTATCGAAGAATCCGAAGTTTCAGGCTAACGTTATACGATCAGTGAGAATCCGCAGGTGCTGTATTCGATGATCCAGATACAAAGAGGAAGGTGCAGCAACGTATCTTTGGATCGAACGGTGAAAAACAACCGTAATCAAGTGAAGGAAACGGAGTAAGCAGGGCGAGGAGCAGGTAGACATCCGAGGCCATCAGCATTTTCCAATTAGACCTGCGTCGATCGATTATTATGCCAGGTAAAGGCAGCCATCGTGTTGGAAATGTGGTTGGTCACCTGACGGTGAAGGAGGAAGAAGGATGGTGAATGATGGTGAAGGATGGTGAAGGATAAGAGGAAAAGAGACGAATGGAGTAGGTCCACATTCACACGGTTTCCCACAGTGTCCGGGAGGCCAAAACAAGCCTGCCACCGCCTCCTTCTCTTCCTTCTGGTTTCCAACTCGTCCTACGGTTCTTAACCTTCTTTCCCTTGATATTCTTCTTTGCCCCATCCTTTCGTTTTGTTTGGCGTCGTCCAACCTCCGGCTGGTACAGAGCGTGTTCTTCTTATTTTTCTTATCCAACCTTACTATCGCCAGGTTTCCTTCGAGTTTCTCCTTCTCCTTTGGACGAGTAGATTGCTCTTTTGCTCGCGGCATGCTTTTTTGCTCGGTTTCTACGGGGCTGGAAGCGTGGCGGATCGTTTCTCCCAGCAGCCAGCCACGTGGCCGTATCTGGAATGCATAAGCGAGCCCTTCCCTTTCCGTTCCTTGCTCGATGGATTTTGTTTCGCCTGTCTTCGGAATATTTCCTTCCACTTGCGGAATTCATACGAGAATTCAGCGGATTCTATACTATAGTACCGTTTAATATAGAATTTCACTTTTCTTCTCTCAATTTTTCTCATAGAACCAGCCTAGCAACTGTGTAGAGGTTATTTCATCATATTATTACAGTTTAATCAATGATTTTTCACATGCTTTACAAAGCTCCATTTATTTTATCATATTAAACATTATTCATATTGGATGGAGACAAGTTTTCGATCGGTGGAAACCTGGGACATAAGTTTTCGATCAAACTTGTTGTTTCTAAATTATTGGCGAAACAACATTTCATTCATATTTTTTTGTATATTTCCTCGTGTGCGTATGACAAATTTTAAGCGTCGTGGCATAGAAGAAATAAAATTTGAAAATCCCCAGCAAAAATTTCTTTCCATAATAATCTCATAACTTTTTTTAATTCTTCTCGTTTCGTGGTTTTCTTTCGTGAACTAATTTCTTTAATTTTGCCCATGAGTTTTGAAGTGGATTTAAGTTGTACTTACAGAATAATCTTGAACACTAACAAACAGGTGCTAAACATTATAAGCAAAAACAACTTTCTTACTATTTTAGGTTGCCCTAAATCACCTTTCTTTTCTAAACAGTTCGCAATCACGATGCAAAACTCTTTTTCCATGGTCTCCATTTTGAAAATGTAACGTACTTAAAAGTTTCTTTATGCTTAAGTAAAAGTAGAAGTTGCTCCCATCGAAGAACGACAAAATCGGAAGCTCTTGCATAGACACTGATTTTTATCGTAATGTTGTTGGCAGAAAGTGTCACACAGGAAGGTACAGTGTCATTGCATTATCGAGAATTACTGAACTATCGCAATAAAACCGACATTGCTGCACAACAGTTGCGCATGTTGCGCAATTGCGCAGTTACTGATACCATTTCCTTATTACTTTTGGTGAAAACGTCTGAATGTAATTTATCGAATTAAGTTTAAAAACTTGTTAACTGTTTTTATAATTATTTTTATTCAAAATTTTCTTCGAACTAAGAAATATAAAGTGTAAATTCATTTTGGAAATCAACTATTGAAAATCACGAATTTCAAATGACCTTCCTCTTCGCAAATTCTTGCTCTTTCGTGTGAATTTCGTTTTGATTTTTACGGATAATAATACATTTTCAAGATAATGGTTATTTTAATAATCAAGATTCACTAATTAATTGTAATCTTACGACCTGTTTATCTAAATTACCTTTTATCACGAATTATCGATTTTCATTCATATTATTTTATTCAAAATAAAATAACTCTTGAAGTGCGTTTTTCGAATTAAAATCGTTGTTCTATATTTGATGATATCACGGCAGTAAAATTTCATATTTATAATTGGGATACATTTAATATACAGAGAGGTACAACTTTCATAATTATCTGGAAATTTTCATGATTATCCCTTTAATAACAATATAAAACATGCACGATATCTAGCTGTTGTTGTCCATATATTTTAATTAATTCTCAGTTACTCTCGTCTGCTTTGAATGAAATTGATTTCTGTTCTGAGAGAAAACAAATGATTAAATTTATAATTAAGCTTTCGTGATATATCACAATTAATTTCCGTACTGCATAGATCAGACATACATATGTGTTATCATTGACACAATGTTACACAATGCCATACGAGTCACGTAGTCTTTGATATTCGTGACTGAAATAATTACGAATGAAGCAGTTAATCCCTCGTTAATGAGCTAGTCTGAAATGTAAATGCCGAGTAATAATATTGAGTCGTTCATAATTAAAGGAATAAAGGATTGCAGTGTTTTCGAAGCCGTGCAGAGCATTTGATTGGATAATGTTGTCAACTGTGCAATTTCATAGCACGTTGAGACCCGCGCCGAAATACGTGTTATACGATACTCCGCGACAAGCGTCCGTAGTGTCTATTTAACGTCTAAAAATAAAACTGTTTAAGCGCTCTACGATACATTGGTTACTTTACATTGTTATGGTAACGTTAAAAATATTCAACATTTTAGGAATGCTAGCGATATATTTGATTCGAGTTTTAATAATATTGGCATTGGCGGTCACAACGTGTTAATAAAGGATTCCAAACCACCAATGACCGTTCCCTTCATATCGCTCTCAAGGTTTGATCCAAATTTATTTTTTGTCGGATCGTCAATAATTTATTATCTTGGGAACCTTTTTTACCGTCTGCTAGAAATAGTTTCACCAGTTTCTTTAATTTGGAAACTTCCGAAACTCGTTTCCTAAATCATTAACCATGCGTCTTTCGAAATCCTACTTTTTTAATGTCTCACGTATTCTCTAGTTTACCTTTCATTGGTCCGATAAATGTAATAATTTGAGATTGTTGTGTTGCAAGAAACAGAATGAATTGTTGGTAAAAAATATTTATTATCAGCATGTAAAGAACTTCAATATGGATGCAGATAATATTATCGAAAATAATAATTAATATTCGAGTTAATGTTGATAAATTTGAGACACTCCAATGTTAAGTTATTGTTCCGAAATCAAAACTTTATTGCATACACATAATAATACTTAAACCTAAAGTAACATAAAATGACAACATTATTTTAATTTGTATTATTTGATTTTTATTAAAATAGTTTAAGTAATCAAATTTGTTAAAAAGTTTGACTTGCAATAAAGTGAATTTGATTTGCAAAAAGGTGAATTTGATCTGCAAAAAGGTGAATTTGATTTGCAAAAAGGTGAATTTGATCTGCAAAAGTGTTAATTTCGAGTGCAAAACCTGAAGTACGTCTAACATCAGGGCATATCACTATTCTTGTGGGTTTCCCTATAAGTCGACGATGGTTTTAGTTAAATCTGATAAACTTGACAGGACAATCGGGGATACGACAAGAATATCACCTTGGTCAGCACTTTTTCAGATTTCAGGCTGTACTTCCTCTCCTTGCAGTACACCCTGAAGTGATATTCCAGTATGATCTTACGATCGGACAAGTCGATTCTAGAGTTTATGTGAAAAGTAACTTCCTTTTTATCTCACGAAACTTTCTTTTCCAATATCTGCCAAGTTCAACCTCTTTCCATGCCATTCTATTCTGACGTGAAAGTAATTTCGTGACAAAAGGGAATACTAAAATCTTGCAGAAAAATTTATTATAATGACGTATTGTTATTCTAATATTGACTACTGTGCTGTTCATTCGAAACGTTGCTTTGCGCGGGAATTTAACGAAACCAGTGGAATCATTTTCTATCATATTTATTTATTAAATTTCGCATGATATTGCATTTAACAAGTTGAATATAAAACTGTTCGCGCGCGCCACGATTCTTTAATTAGTTTACATCGTTATCGTAACGTTCAAAATATTGACAATTTTATGGATATTTGCGATACATTTGATTCGAGTTTTAATAATGTTGGGATCGGTGACGCCCCACGGCATTCAACGTATTAAATTAATATAAAAATATATTGTTCATCACAATATTTAAGAACTTTTTTATCGCAGTAATAACAATGTATAATATTTCCAACATTGACAACAAGAAAGTTATTACATGAACATTATTATGCGAATATAAGTAATAAGTATTTTATCCGATTAAAGGAAACTTTATTTTTCTCTAGTAATAACTTCAATTTATCAAATTTAGAAATTCGCAGAACAATAGCCGACCTGCTATTTCTATATAAAATTTTAAATGGCTACTTAAATTGCCCGAAATTATTAGAAAGTATAAACTTTCATATTTCTCCCATACCATTAGGGAAAACTAATTTATTTTATATCCACTCCTATAAATCATCTTACTTATATGCAGATCCGTTAAATCGCATTTGTGCTTTGGCTAATAATTTTCAGGACAATCTGGATTTCTTCTTTAATAACCTATTATCTTTTAGGCGTGATCTATTTAATTGTTTTCGGCATTAGCGATACTATGTTAACTCCCGTTTTCTTTTCTTTGCTTTGCTTTTCTTACTTCTTTTTAATTTTAAGCTTATACTGTATTAACTGTATTTCATTTTCCATTCGTGTTAAAGGGCCTGTCCCGTTAATAAACAAATATCAAATATCAAACCTAGCCAGGAAGGAAATCCAATATGTTTTAAGGAAAACTTTTGGCACTGGTATACCGAGTTTCGAAAAAAAGCCATCAGTGAGATGTTTCGATTACATTTCGTGCTGTAGACAAGCGGTTGCAGAACGTTGCTAAAAGAATTGCTTTTTCGCCGTGGAACATGAATCCATTGGTGGATGCGCAGCCAGCATTATATACTGCATATTAAAAGTAATCTCGTTAAACCAGTCATACGATGGTTATGTAAACGTGGAAGAGTGTAAGTTCCTCCACTCATAAGTATTTGTATATATATATTGCTATGTAAAAGTGTGAAATAACGAAAGAAAGATGCAGAATGCAGTGCGAGGGAATCACAATGAGTGGAAATATGATGATGTTCGGAAAAATTTCAATTTCATTCTACACTTTGTACGCATATCTTTCTGGGTTTGGAGGTTTTTAGTAAAATTCTGTTTTCTCATACATTTTGCGAATCTGAATATTCGCAACACACAGGTTTTACTTAAAGTTGCTTCAGTGTATATCACGATTTCATACATCGCGTTCTTAATTCATTTGTTTTGTTCTTTAATTCATAATTAAGATTCATATATTATTAAAAGTTGTAATCTGGAAATCTCTGAGATTGAATTGTTCAGCTTACTTCGTTATTAATTATCATCTTTTCCAAGACAATATTAATTACTTTTCAGTTTAATGGGAGACAGTTCCTTTTATTTACGATTATAAGTATCCAAACAGCAAATTTAGCATAAAACTTCTCTTACTACACGGTGTTTCAAAAGTCGGCTAAGTCTTCGAAATATTAACCCTCTGCACCTGGAGGCGATTCTCAGTCGCCACTCGAATTGCCGCAATAAACTGAGTGGTTACTGGGAGTCTACAGCATTGCAATGTATCGTTACACAGGATGTGCGAGTCGTATTAATTAGAAATTAATATCTGCAACTTCTAGCAGAATTATAAAATGAATTTAAGAATATTATCTGTGATATTTCATATTACTTCTTTATTGAAATCAGTGGCGTGGTAAGCCGAGTCCGTCTACGTTGTACATACTGCAAATTCCAAATAGAATCCGTATCTCCACATTCCAGTTTTATTGAAATCTGCTTTGCAGACACGATTCTGATGTATTGTTATTCGTTTCTTCACGGAGTTCAGATTACATCTAGTTTAGTTTACATCCTTGGTTAGGTTTGCCATTATGTTGTAAAGCTTTACACGATGTGTTGGTGCATAAGGATTCTTCGGGGACGCACCTTTTCTGTTGAAATCAAATGTACATATCCACCCTTCGATGCGCTTTGAATTTTGTCAGATCCAGTGAAAATTATTCTACCTTTATTTTATAATATACCGGGTTTTCGGTAACTGGCGGTACAACCGAAAACAGTGTGGTTCTACATGAAAAAATAAGTTGAAAATATAGAATAATTCTGGAAACATTCTGGAAAGTAATTTTATTTGACGAAGTAGTCACCATTATTTTTCCAACTGTTTTCCAACGTTTTACAAGCTTATACATTCCTTTCTTGTGAAAATTTGGTGTTTTATTCGCAATGAATGAATTAATTGCTTGTTCGACTTTGGCATCATTTTTGAAACTGCTATTTGCAAAGAAGTTTGACATTGATAAAAATGGTTGTAATCGGGAGACAGCTCAGGACTCTAATGAAAATGAGGCAAAGCTTTCCATCCGACATTCTTTATTTTTTTTGCGAGTAAAACACTAGATTTTTACAAAAAAGGAATGTGCAAGCTTGTAGAATGTGGAGAAACAGATGTGGAAATAAATGGCGTTACTATAAAATAAAGTTACTTTCGAGAGTATTTGAATTTTGTTTTAAAAATCAACGCGAACTTTTTACGGTACCGAATATTTACATTTGATACTTTGTTTTAATTCCATCTATAAATAGTTTCTGATTATACAATATAATTAATTAACACGTTTGGCGATTTCCATGGTTTAATAAATGTATCTTATCGATTCAATGCGATAAAACTCGCATCAGAATATCATTAAATTAGCGTTCCACGAACAAATATTTCCGTGTGCCGCGTGAAATGAGATTTCGTCCATAACCGACTGAATTTCTTTCCCAGTTTCCGTGAATGGAACAATACGCGGTTTCAAATCAAATGCAATTTACTTCATCATTCTGCGTCCCTGCGCTATTTCAATATTTGCGTTCATGTCAATAATGTCATCACGTGCGCCATGAAAATCGTCGGTTAATGCTTCGAGCTCTCTTGTTCGCGCCGAATGTTTCCCCATTAAATAATAACAGAAGAGTAATGATAAGAAATTCTGATTAAAGAGGAGCAAAAAGCTACGATCTCGTCACAATTCAGGGAGCAATTTTCATTATTACGATATCCTTCGTTTCCTTTTATCTGGATGATCGGCGTCCACTCCTGGAAATCGAGGATTGATATAGAAAATATAATCTTTATAAAATGGTTTTTGGGTTGTATTATATTTCGACATTTTTGACAAAAATAAGTTTACAAAAATATAATTAAATGGATTTTACAGAAATGTAATTTACTCTGAGAAAAAGTACTCTTTAACATTTATATTCATTATCTGTTATATGGTGAATTCTATCTATCCAGTAATTAAACTTCCTTTCTTATTAACATTAGAATTACCAAAGCAATCAAAATGACTTGTTCGTAATTTTTCATAAAATTATTCGAATACATACTTCCGCGTTTTTCACATTTTATATATCTCTATTTTCTCTGCATAGCACGCATAATTAAATTTATTTTTATTTATACAAAATGTTGTAATTTTTATATTCTAAATAAAATGTTTTAATTTGATTGTACCAATCTTCTTAAAAATCAATAAAATCTCTATTATTCTGTTATCTGAAACAGTACTACAAACAGATCCACTTAATTCCTCGATAGTGAAACCAAGCAAGTCCATGTTTACCGTGAAGACACAGATTGAAGCGGGTGGGTGAAGACCCTATAAAGCGGAGTTACTATTTTGGATTAGGAGTAAAGGAAAGGATAAGCTAAAGTTCCCAACCCTTCTAATGTCAGGTATCACTCTCACGTCAGACGATTCGTGTGCGGAAAACGAGAAAGGTCGACTGGTCTGTCGGACCACTTGACTTGACTTTGTTGATGTTTCCACCACCGCAGAAACTGTTTCACGAGGAGCTTCAGTAGTCCTCAGTCTTAGGTGGAAATAAGTTCGAATCGTGTCGCGTTTTCAGTGTAATACAATGCTCGAAATTATAATTGTACAAAGTGACGTAGTATTGTCATCAGAAGTCTCCACCTCGTATCTAGTTTCCCCTTATTTATCCGTTTGAGTGCCACGAGGTTTTGCGAGGTTAAACGAGGTTACACGAGGTTAAAATAATTCTGTTTATTCAACGTATGGGTTTTTATCGCCTTTTAAAAACTTGAGATTCTGCAATAACATTTCACCCACTAACGATGCAATAACAGGGCTGCCAACCAGTTACAAATGCAGCAAAATCTGAGGTATGGACTCGAAAATTGTATAAAAGCTAAAGTTTTCGCAGACATTGAATACTATAATTTTTAGTATTCATATTAGTTTATTATATTGCATTCTACATATAGTTACAAAAATCTCTTTTTATTGCTCTGAGATTGAAATACCAATTTTTCAATAAGATGATCAAATTTGCTGTTACAATATTATGCACTTTAAGAAGTTGTCGAGTTTTTAAGGAGAAATTCAAATATATTTTTCACTAATTTAAAAATAATATGAAATCGGTTAGCACGTACGATTGTGAAGTCTTAATTAAAATGATGTATGCGTAAGGTACAATGGCGTTTTTACGCAAAGCAAGCGAATAATCCAATATAACTTTGAAACCTTTTTCATTCTCTATTCTTTTATATATTTTTATCGATTTCGTTTTTTATACATTTTCCTGCTTATGAATACAAGATCAAATATGCTAACTGTTATCATTTTTAACAAAATTATTATTACTTACGAACGGTCGCAAAGGGGAACTGTGTTTAAAAACTTTCAAGTAACACAAAGAATACAGAATTAATTTAATATAGTTTCCAATAACTGTTGAAAATGGGAAAATATTGCTAAAGTGTTAAATACATAATGACCATTCAATTTCACTACATGAATCGTTTATCATGAAAGTAGAATGACGCCATTTTCTTCGTTTACCAAATATTTTTGACTTTACATTTCAAGCGATTCAAAAATATTGATAAATGATAATAGTTTTTAACCATGATTTTTGGAATTAAAATTTAAGTAAGTTCATTATACAACAATTTTTACGAGACTAACCTAAAAAAGTGTTTTCATAGATCTTAATGGAGTTACACCAACTTCGCAATTATTGAATAAGTTCTAAGTTATTTATACTATTGTTTATAAATTAAAAGCTCGCGTTAAATTATAACGAAATTAAGATTTATCTCAAAAGCTTTTATTTGAAATAAAGTTACACAACTTTCGTTATAAACGGCTTACATCTTGAAATATGGAAATATGGCGCAGTCATTTTTCATGGCATGTATAGCGGAATAGGTAGTATTAATAATACTCGTATGTTGACAAACGAACAACCATTAGCGCTATGGAAAAAACAAATATTCGTGGAGCCGCGCATGTAACGCTATTGGTCGCAACCAACTCTCTGTTATTCTGGAAACAGATAATGAAATATTGCAAAGTTAGTATTCCATGCGAACTCATCGTCAATTTTTACCTTGCTAGAATAAAACTCGTTTACAGTACAGAGTACCATGCAAGTGAGTTAGTCTCGCTCGAAAACAGCTGGTGCTTACGTTTTCATAAATATGATATTTAACATGTTGAGCCCCACGCCGAAATCCGTGTTATACGATACCTCGCATTACGTTTCCGTAACACCTATGTAACGGCTAAAAAAAACTGTTTCAGCACTCTGCGATACATGAGTTACTATACATCGTTATCGTAACGTTAAAAATATTGAAAATTTGACTAATATTAGCGATATATTTGATCCGAATTTTAGTAATATTGTAATCGATGGTCACCTGTGACCGCTATGGTGTTCAACTTGTTAATTTGTTGGAGAGTATTTCTCACAAACTAATAATTTCATCGGATACCTGGAGACGCAGTTTTAAATGACAAGTCTAAAGAAGAATTGTTGGAAAGTAAATTCGTAAACCAATTATTTAGTGAGAAACAAATTATTAATAGTTTTCGATAATTATTCAGTTTCTCTTACGTTTAATCGTACTTTTATATATAAGGCAACTCCATTAAATGATATAATAATTTGGGATTGCTCTAACAATAATATATTTGTATACATGTCACGTAATGCAGATGTGACATGCTTAATGAAAGTGCTACCTAACATAAACTCTGTGGCGCGTATTATTTTATAGTTTTCGAGAACAATTTTGTAAAATTCTGCAAACTCACAATATATTGGTATGTATATTCGGTACTCCTTTGTGTTAATGATATTCAACTGTATAGAAAGTTTGTATAAAAAGCTTTTAATTTACTTTGAAATATGAAGTATGAAAATAAGTACAATTAATTAAGTGTCATATTTTGTATTAAGAAAAGTTTGTTAAATAACGAGCTTCACACATTCCATAATTTCATCGGAACGTAATATGTTATTAAAATGCACATATTGAACTACTGGAAAGTTTACGTTAATACGTAGATGTACTTTTGCTAATTTCACTATCAAATTACTTAAAAATAGTAATTAATTCGGATCACTTGTTAACTTTCGGTAATTATATATGATCATATTCATACGAGTTGATCGATAGTCCACAGCTTTACTTTATTTAAGTTAAGTAATTATACATCAAATTGTATTAAACACTGCCAGTTTAATTCTACATTAATGTATTCATTACCGACACATACATTACATTATAGAATATTAATTAATATCATCATACTAATTAGGAGGTTTCTATAAAATATAATCAGTGTTACAAATAAATTACAAAATATTACTACGTGCATTATGCGATTCCATAACTGTTTTGGATTGGTCCATAAGTCCGTGCAGTTTTAATGTCACATTGAATACAATCGAATCTCTTTTTATGCGTATCATTTTAATGCGGTTTTGAAGTTACGTGGTGAAGCAAGTTACCAAGAAAAATATAAGTAATCCAAGTAATCCAGGAAGTTTTAACAGCATAACACTTTTATCCATTTATTTTCGATTTTTTATGATTTTTCTGCTGGCAATTCAGAGAGAAGAAAATAATTCCCACACACAAATAAAGCGTTTCTCGTTCGAATTTAAAATCTTTTTATGCGTAAACAAAAGGAAACAATTGAATGTGTGTAAGTTATCTCTTTCGTGCTGGTGATATCTCAACAAATTATTCCTAATTTTGCATAGAAAACTATATCTTTTTTGTGCATTTTTCATGTGGTTTTCTGCGGAACGTATGTACTGCATAAAAAGAGACTAGTTTTTTTTTATATGATTGTTTTATTTTTTTATATGATATTTTATATGAACTTTACTGGGTACCACGCATTTACTTTTTAGTAAATTAATACCGTATGAAACATACTGTTATGTGTCACATAACAACCAATCGAATAACTGAATCTCAATAACTCCTCGACTTTTATCAACACAATTATTTATCTTATTTTTACCAACACAATTAGCGTCAACTACTGTCACGCGAATATCGTATCGTACGTTGTTAATGTTTTTTTATTAGAACACGTTGCAGTTACAGGGTTAAATAATGTTGGAGAATACAATGCAGATTACTTCGTATTAAATATTTGAAAAAAAAGCAGAATTTTCCGCATTTGAGAAAACCGCACCAACTTATGAAACAATCCAACACGAAAGAGGACAGGCATGGAAACACTCGCGAATAATTCCGTACAATATGACACCACTAATATTCTTCGCAAAGTACATTAACACATTATAGCGTGATGGTGTATATTTGCAATTTTAGTACATAATATTTCGTAGCTGAGGTGGAAAGTTAGGTGACTATCCCGCCGTGATATCCGTATTCATAAACAAGTTCGTCTTCGTTCCTATTTTGTGTTATTTGCTAGAATCAGTGATGCAGATCGGAGCAAATGTTTCGTGCCGTGGAAATTCGCAGCGTAGAGTAATAAGTATGATGGTGTATGTGAACTGGTAAGTTTCCTCGGTACATTCTGTGGAATAATAATTACCTGGTTTGAAGGAGGATGTAGATTTCAGAAATTTGATTATACCCGTCTCATAAGGAATGACCTTACAAAAAGTTCGTTCGCTTTAGAGCAAATCCAATGAAAGGTATCATTGATAGAAAATTGAATTTTATATGCATTCCAATCAAAAATCTGTTGTTTCCTAAATACTCTAGTTCGCGATTTAAAATGAATTAAAGCAAGAAGTTGTGCGTTGTTTGCAAAACCATTGAATATTTAATATATATTGTGTATATTGTAATTAGAATATGAGTGATCCCGCGAAAAGTGCCGGTGCCAGATAGAAGTATTTCTATCACAGGTGCGAAGGTCAAAGTGTTATAGTTTCGTTGAGATAGCATAGACGAGTAAAAAAAGATAATTACATCTGCTTCCGGAGTTTTGCATTGATTTGTGGTCGAACATAAATGGGTCACTTCGAAAATGTCAGTCTTATCTTAATGCATGAAAACGCACCGGTCATTTCTGCGGCATAGGTTTATGACAGGGTCGTGAATGTGTCCCCACGATTTCACAGGATTTCCTAGGCATATCGATTTCCGATAAACTACCGACATAAAATTAATTCCCATGACATTCATTGCTAGTTTCAGTATCGCGGATTGGCAGACGCTCTTGGTATTACATTGTCTCTTGTAATGATGAGAAAGGTACTTCCGATTAAAGTACTCAACGTGAATCATCAGTTTCTCTCCCTGAATGGCAGGTACATTTGCAACATTCCAATCCTGTTCACGGAGTTAATTATTTCCTCCATTTGTTCTTCTTGGATTGTAGAATTACATATTGCTGAATCATTAAAAATTATTATCGGAAGATTGTCAGACACACTTGGATGTATACATTTATGTATAATAAATATATATATATATATAATCCACTATTATATTATTATACTAGGTTTGTTTTTTGAATAAGGTTAATTTTGAAATAAAAAGAAAACTGAACAGTATGAAGAAACTTCATTATGTACAAATAAAAACTACATTTATTTATTATTTTTCCACATAGTCGTCATCGACTTCGACACATTTTTCTTAGCGTTTCATTAGCTGCTTAAATCCACCTATCACAAATTTTACCGGCAGTGATTTAAACCAGTAATAACGCCGTTTGTAATCCGACATCATTTTCAAACCTCTGCGGTGCAAGCCATTGTTTATGGTGGAGAAAAAGGAAATAGTCAACTTAATATTTCCAACTTCTTAACGAAGAAATTTTTTAAGCAATGACACAGAAACTATCTTAATACAATATTATTTTAATTAGATTATAATTCTGTAAGAATTTTTCTACGTAGGCAGCGTCATTATTTATTTAACATCAAATGGAATTCGCCTACCGTCACACAATGGTACCACACGTGTTAATAATCAAATTTAGAATTTGATTTCTTAAACATTTCAGGAAGATCATGAATTTGCAACTTGAACGGGTTCGTATATTTATGAACGTCCGAACTTTAAGGACGAAGAGAAACCAAAGACTTCGGTGATTGTTTTTGTTTAGGAAACAATATCTGAAGTAAGCATCGCCATCAGCGATGCTCTTGCTAAACACCAACATTTCACGATATTCAATATCGCAAACTTTATATGTTCAATATATACTGTACAGCGTAATACTGATAGAACTTACATGAAATATTATAGTTAGAACAAACAATAAACATATCGGAAATCAATAGATAATTCAGGTATTAGGATAAGAAACCTCGATGGAGCAGGTGTTCCATTAAACGTACTATACTTGGTCGTATTGTATATAGTAAGTGTAAAAGGTATTCGTAGCAAATTTAAACAAAAACCTCGTAGAACTTTGTTTATTTAAAGCATTGAAAGAAACAAGTGCTATGTAGATATTCTTAGAGATCTTCGCAATTAAGTTCACACAACAAAATATTATTTATCCATATTTTTGATGGAAATATTCAGAATTTGTTTCATGCAAAAACAAAGTTCTACGAGGTTTTTGTTAAAATTCGCTGCTGCACGAATACTTTTTACACTGACTGTATGTATTATACATATGCATATGTAACAGATATAATTATGAATATAATCCACACTAAACCCATTTGAACGTTTTAACTGAAAATGTTGAAAAAAGTTAAAATCTTCTTTCTATATTTAACGGCATATTTTTTCTTGTTTGTTTCAGGTGAGTTTTCTTAAAGCGTCAGTTATGGAAATGGTTTAACGGAGGAAGATTATTAAAGGTATATGTTATGTTATCAAAATCGTCTTCTTTCTTTAGTTATGGAATTTTAAAACATTAAGTAAACCCACATGTTAGCTAACGCACACGTAATGCATACTAAATTATGTTATGATTTGAACACCTATGTCTAGTTACTTCGGTACGAAATTTAATTATTGCGCTTTAGAATTTGAATAACAGTATTGTATTCTCCTTTTTGCGTTTCAATTAACACGTTGAACCGATGTCAATATTAATAAAACTCGAATCAAATATATCGTTAATATTTATCACCTTTTCAATATTTTTGACGTTGCGATAACGATAAAGTAACTAATGTATCGTTGAGCGCTTAAACAGTTTTATTTTTAACACGTTGAAGGCCATGGCGGTCACCGGTGACTGCCGATACCAACAAAATATACCGCGAATCGAATCAAATATAGCGCTAATATTCGTCAACTTTTCAATATTTTTAAATAATATCGCAGAGTGTCGTGTATATCGTATAGCACGGATTTCGGTGCGACGCTCAACGTGTTAAAGGCAGACAGAATAGAGCCAATTTTATTCAATTTTATTAGTTGCAGCCTCATTCCAATTCTCTTCTGTGTCTCTAAAAATCTTATCTGTTAACTAATACCGGTTTCCTATCGAATCGCAGCATTTATAGGCTGGCGCACGAGATCGAATTTATTCCTCGCGGCCGCGGAAAGGAATGCTTTTGATTTAGATTTCCAATTAATTCAATCTACATAGAGATCGATTCTGAAATAGTTAATTGCGGCCACCAGTGGAATAAGAAATGGGCATTTACAGGGAACCTTCGTGCAACGCGGTATTTGTAAACGCAATTTCGATATAACGCGGTTCACAAAACTGTGGCTACTCTCATGATAATAAATGCTTGATAATTATAATTTCAATCAGTGAAGCAGTATATGTTCCAACAATAAGCTAATTTATTGCCCATTCCATATGCGTTTACCATGCAATTACCATTGCTCTTTATAGCTGCACACTTCTTCACAGATTTTTGTTTCTCCGTATTTCGCATAATATAATTATTAGTCATTCCAGTACTTTATTCCACATTCAATAGAAAGAATTTATCGACTACTATTGTGGAGAAGCTGTAATTATGACATTAGATCGTCTCATAGGAAATGGCGCGTTTTGAGGGTGAAGTTTAAAGTGCTGTATTTTTACGAAATAATATTTATTTCGCTTCTATGGTGGTCCTTTTCCATCGTATAGCTAGTCGAATATGTTTTTTTTTAAATCAAAATCATAATAGTATCGGAAGTAAGATTGGCTAGATTTTACGTGCACTTCTCATAAAGTATATACATATATCTATAATATAATCGAAAGGCTTTATATAAAACAAGAGATTCGTTGGTTTACACTGGTATCATTGTAGTACATCAAGTATTTCACGTTCCACTTACACCGTCGATTGATTGTCCGGCGCGTTTAATCACTGAAGTTGAAAGGGATATTCGAGTAATCCATGTGAACATTGTTTCAATACTCCCATCTAGCCGTTCGTCCGTATCGACGCGGCATGACCATTTTATCAGAATAATTTTCGATCGATCAGTATCTTCGGGAAACGATGATACCGATGTAGTATTGTTGTATACTGGGAGCCTAGTCGCAGTAAACAACCAATTACTTCGACTCTGATTTCTCAGTGAATGGATCTAACTGAACTATGCTCTAAGTTTTTAAGAATATACATAGATGTATATTCGGAGTACAAAAAGGTAATATAATCTGCAAAAGGGTTAATGTGGAGTGCCACACCTGTAGATTTAGCGCAGTGGGAGTGAGTACTGTCGCCAGGTCATATGGTAGCTGTTGACTAAGTCCTTGTTTTGGCTTATTCCTCAAAAACAAGTCCCTTAGTACAAAAACATGTACATATCTTCGTTGTGATTCATTGGCTATGACTTGGCTTGCTGTAGACCGTCATCCAACAGTATATCAGCGAGGAGGTTTCTCATGGAAATATAGGAAGCGCATACATATGTATTTCAGTACTGCGCAAGGTTGTCATAAGATACGTTGAGGTTGGGGTATCAAAACACACGGGCGATACATACCCGAAGCCAGTGGCAAGAAGTACAAAGTATCCAAAGCGATACTTTACTGGACAGGTGTGACAGAAGTGGACGAACAGAATAGGGAAAAACAGGAGGACAATAAAGAGAATTTGCGTGATAACGGTCGAAACGTGGCTTCGTCGTCGTCTAGACGCGTTATAACGTATAGAACCTATTCTCGGTCGTTGAGGCGGGTTCCATTGTTGGATATGGAAGATCAAACGGCGGAAATTCCCCCCCGGAGGTATGCGTTCCCTTCCCCATATGCGCAAGAGGGTTGCTAGGAAAGAGATACAAACAGCAAAGTTTCTTTCACCACAATCAGCCTGTCTCTACTTGCTGTACAAAAACTGCATTTCTTTTGCAGGTCGATGCATTCCACTTGCTTCTATATCTTTGTTCCCCTTGATCTCTTTTTTCCCATATTTTTCTTCTTTGTTTGTCCGCTTTACTACTTGTCTTGGTTCCGTTACCTCCAACCTTTCCTCCTCGTTATGGGAATCAGCCTATCTTTAATCGATGCAAAATTTTCGTCTAGCACGTCGTGAATTTTTTATTACTCTGCTTCTTTAGTGTACTCGTGATCCTTTTATCTACTTCCCTGCGTGCCTTATCATCGTTTAGTATCTTGTACTCTCTTCGTTGTAAACCCGGGGACGTATGAGCGTTCCCATAGTTCTTAAGCCGCATAAGATTGTCGACACTCCGCGGCATACAGTTTGTAAATTTCCAAGGGATTATTAGGTTTATCCTCGCTGAAACGGTTTTCTGCGTTGCAGGCATCTGTTGGTATACGGCATTTTTATTATGTATACCACAATGTTTACTTAGCTTTGCGTTTGTGGAGTTTCTATGGACACGACATCCATTCGTGTTTGACTTTGAAGTATTAACTACATATAATCCGCATTTGTTTTACTTTTGATAAAAATCAAGTGGCTGAAGGTGTTTAAACAATACATTCGAATAGAAGCTGAAAGTTGGCTGCCAGTTTCTCGAGATCGATCTTACAATAAATGTACATATATTGTACTTTTTATTTCATAATATAATTTCAATTATTAATGTGCGATTAAGTAAGGTATATATTTCTGAAGTTATGTTGGTAAAGCAACAGTTGAATTTAAAACACGATACACAGAACGAAACTTCTTTCAAGACTTTTCTCTTCTGCGTGTCATTGAAAATCCTTCTCTAATAGTTTATCCAGCATATTGCATAGAAGATTAATGAAGTTACATTTGTGGTTGTGAATTCAGGGTTAAGTAAGAAGGGAGAAACAATAATGTAATTATTTCTAGCTGTGGATGATGCGACAGTACCCGAGTTTAGTCTAAGCGCCTCGTAGATATGAACGAAAGGGAACAGTTAACCGCATTTTCAACGGTTAATTATCACGTTTCGCGAATAAGCAGTTATGAGCACGTACTACCATGGTAAATGAGTGAACGCGTATCTAGTAGAAAGTTAGAGCCGATGCGTGCATGAAACATTAAGGTGTCGCAGGGAACTCTGATTGTGGAATGTACCGTGCCTACAAGCATGTGGATAGGGACACAGAGAAAGTGGTTGGTTAATGAAGATGGCATTTCAGTCGTAGTAGTAGTACACCACAGTGTGCTCTGACACATTAACGGCATATTGCATTTATCTGGTACCACACTGTTAAATTCTATGTTATATCGAATATACGCCATTACGCAAATTTCCTAGCGTACATAATTAATATTTGAAAACTGGTTCCGTGTATCCACGTGACTGGTTTTCGTCGGATTCTCCGACAGCAAAGCTCCTTTTATGCCTATTTAGTAGATTCGCGAGTACGATCTCCATTTACGCAGATTCGAATCAACCTACGGTACCACCCACCTACCTATCTAGCTATCTGAGTATGTACCAACGTGGTGGCACATATGCAGAGGTTTTGTGTACCCCCGGGTAGCTGCGTGTACCCGTCCAGGAGCTTGCATACGCATTGACGCACATACAGAGAAACTGCATAGAGAAGTAGTAAGGGTGAGAGACGAAGAGCGAGAGGGAGTATGAACGAGGCCGAGTTCAGTGTTGTACGCTCGGAGAGCAGCAGCATTTCAGCGCAGCAACCAAACTTTATAGGGCGACGACTGTTTTGTCTCGGTGATTTGCAGCATCTGCACATAGCACCTCTAGCCAACCAGCCAGTCAGAGCCATTCTACTATGGTACCACTGGCTGTGGGGAAGTAAGAGCATTTAGAGGTGGAGGAAGGGGTGTGAGAATTATTTGGAATTAGACGACGCCGCGATTTACGTTCCTCTAGGTCTGGCGCCATCGGTGGTAACTAGGCGTGGCTGTCGTGCAGATATCCCTTTTGAATGCTCACGATTGTAACTGGCAAAAGAAAGATGACGATTAGAGCTTACTCTACCAGACGTCCTCACCAGGCTATTGAGACTTCAGGATACTTAATAATCCCATTTAATAGACATCCTTTTGTGGATTCCCGGCCTTACGCCGAGGAGAAAACGATTAGCTATGGAATGAAGGAATGTTGGTGCGTGATTGGGTTCTATGCCTGATGGAAGTATGACGTAATTACGCCAGGTTTTTTCTACGTGATTGAAGAATATCGTTGACACTCCTGACAATGAATTCCCAAGCTGAAATTACTTTCGCGTGACGGAAAGTGTTCATAAAAATCAGGTTTTTTATTTAAAGGTGGCTGTAGAGATTGAGATTGATGATTATTAAAATACCAAAGAATAATTCTTTATGCATTTCCTGAGAAACTCTAGAAGCTATAGTGTCAAACATTTTTAACGAAGAGTGACTAATCGTATTATTATAAATAATTATTAAATTGCACGAATTATTATCTATATATAATTCTTTGCAGTGTTATTTTTGCCTAAAATGTGTGCCGGAACTCACATCTTGTTAAGCTTTTTATTAATGAAAATAATATTCAAATATCAATTTAAATGAAATTTAAAGTAACTATAGCTACATTTGTCACGGAGTCGCATAAATAAATGAAATATAATTTAGTTTAAGTACTTTTGATTTTAAACACACTTCTGACGAGTGAATATTATTTCAAAAATTACTTTTAAAAGATTGGAAAAGCCCGCAGAAGTAGGTGGCGGAACGCTGTTCCGGCACGATCCACCACAAAAAAGTACTGATTCTTTGTTTCATCCTTTGGTATTTGAATAAGCATGTATTAATCCGAATACATGTAGAGAAGGAAAGAACAAAGCAGAATTATCGGTCTAAAGATGATAAAGCCAGGATTGTAATTTTTCAAAGGGACATTACTCGTATAAAACTTGTCCATCAAATACTATTCTCTGTACCAAGTTGTACATTTTGATACGATTAACGATAGAGAGAGAACTCGATGTTGAAGAGAAAAAGGAGAGACGTAATTGAAACCTCTTATCCGATATGTCATAACGTGAGGCTCCAAGCTCTGTGGACCGTCGTTGAATCATTAGCGACGATTAATTAGAAGCCTTTTACGAGGTACGCTGTGCTTTTATCGAACTTGATCCGATTGCTTTTCCACTTGACCGTTTAAATTCGCGTCACCATCTCGTCTCGTTCTATTATCTAACACTCCTCCACATCCCTCACTGACATTTCGTTTTCGCCCTTTTCTTCTCTGCTTCCTTACTTCTAACCGCCTTCGCGTTCAAACCACTCACACTCTACACGCCCATTAGTACTAGACCCAAGAGAATCGAGAAATACTGCGAGAATTCCGGGATTAAAGTGAAACTTTAGCTGCCACCTGGGTCGATGTCCGATCGCCCGAGCCGTTGCCAAAGAATTTACCTCCGAGATGTAAACCACACCTATTTTCGGCCATGTTTTTTTTCTCGGCCATCTACGAAAGCTTCGCTTAGATGCTAAATTAATTATCTTTCCTTTTTTCTCTCGTTATCTTCGATGGACCGATAAGCTGGCGATGTTAGCAAACATAATGGTAGCAAACATGATTTTCCGTATTTTACGACGTAACAATCAATGAACTTTGCCCTTCTTCCTCTTTTATCACCACGGCTCGAGTATCCTTCAGTTATAATCCTGTTCATCATTTGATGTATTTCGAATTAGTTCACTATTTATTTTCATAGTTCACAGTTTATTGTTTATGTTTTGAAATGAATCTTGTCGTTAATTTGTTAGTGCATTTTGAATGATATCGTAAAGAAAATGATTCAACAAAGAATTTTTCATTTTTCCGTAAGTTCTTTTTATTATTATATTACTTTTTACGCAAAATGTCCCATTTGAGAAGCTACTTTCTAATTTGTAATATATACTTCCATAAATATGTGACTAACCATAGATTTAACTCTTTGCACTCGGGAGGCGACTCTCAGTCGCCACTCAGTTTATTGCGGCTACCAAGAAGCGGCATTAAGATTTACTCCAGTTATATTTTTCCTATTGGATTTTAAATCTTTACCAACGATGTGATAAATCTTAATGTCGCCATTTCCGCGTGGCTACGATAAGTCTAAATAACAATAAATAATTCCGAGTGCAATGAGTTAATATTACGTGTTGAAAAATAGCTTCCTACATTGTGGTACATTCTGCGCTAACATTCCAACTACGAGAAGTCAAACTGTATTTTTGTAAAAGAGTTTGTGTGTGGGTTCTCGAGATGGAAAAACTTTTCCTGCTTGTCAATACAGTCAAGTTAACAAGAACCGTAAAGGTTCACTTCTGTTTATTTTTCAAAGAATTTTCATCAGATATCGTTATATAGAGGTGCGATTTTAAGAGTTCTACGTACTTCGCTCATTTCCATGTATTTAATAGTAATATTATGTGTAAGATTTGTCAGTGAGATTTTTAAGAGACGTAGTTTAAACACAACTAATTCTGTAGTATACCATTTTTAGGTGCGATGGGCCACGCACTTTCCAAAAAATGGCTTCAATATTAGACAAGATTTCTATACACGCATGCATCTTTCGCTATACAACCTGACGTTAGCAGAATACGGGTCTGCGTGCTGCGAGCCAGGCGCATGCGGTGCTAACGTCACACTGTATATTGAAAGAAGCATAAGTGCATAGAAATCGCGTCTAATTTAAAACCCCTTTATATATGAAACCCCTATAAAATGAGTTGTCTATACTACGTCTTTTCAAAATCTCGTTGGTAAATCTCATACAGTTACTAAACTCTCCTCGTGAATAGAATCTCACTAGTACAGAAGTATTCTATACTTTTTTGTTAATATGCAGATATATGTCAACATTAGCAAGGTATTAAGTATTATTTCGAACGTTATTGTATAGAAGTCAGATAAAAATTCGACACTCGGAGTGCCGATACTTTAATTAACGTAGTGGCAAGAAAAGTAATTCGTAAAAGAAGGTTGTTTCAGTCGTCAACTATTTTCACGCAGCGCATACCGCAATTCCCTGCTTCAAAAGTAATACGACAATCTGCATTCTAGGCAATTCGACGGTCACGCATTCGAAGGATTGCATTTCCACATACAATATTCACAGTATCCGTACGTGCAGTCAGCGTGCCTGCATTCCATTCATAAGTATTCCGATATTTCCACGTATGCATACTATTTGTAAATTAAAATACAGACACGCCTTTCCAATTTTGCCACTTTGCTTCACCAGAATTCAAGTACACTTATACTACTATAAAATGCAAGGCTCTTGCGAGCTCCCAATGCGAGTGCTATTTATAACACAGTTAACCCTATATAACACGGTTAATTCGAATTCGTGTTAAGCGAAACTTACGAAGCGAAGTAATACGATGCCAGTGATCGGTGACCGCCATAGTATTCAACGTGTTAAGTGAGGGGACATTTCTGGATAAACGCGCAGGTTGGTGCTAATGGTAGCACCTCTTTGGTTTTTGACGTACTTTCACGCGAACGGTCATCAATTGCAGAAGCAGCTTCGTTTGACGTAAATTGCTCGCAACACGCGGCATGTCACTTGCTTTTTTTTTTAATATTTCAAGTTTTTTCAATGTTGTTACGTGGTATGTCGAACTCGTTCTACTCGGCGGATATACAGTTGATGGGGACTTATAATTGGAAATTGATGCGAGGAAAGCTAAGTGCTTTTGCAAATTTTTGTCAGATACCTTTTATTTATTTAATGCATGTAATCAAACAGTTGAATTTTATTCTTTTATAAAATGTCTATTATTTTTATCCTGTGTAATACGTACAAAAAATACGTACACTTGGAAAAAAAGATAACACAGGTGTGCTATCATTAATTTCTCAGATATAGATTCAGAATTCTCCAAATTCTATGAATGGTATGTAAATATTACTTTTTTGTAGGAAGATATTTAATGGCAAAAGTTGAAATTTCTTGTGACTTTGTGTATTAATCAAGAAAACGTGTAAAACACGGCCAGCAAGGTGATATCACATTTTCAAAAATGTAACGTTTATTTTACAAGAATGTAACCATTTGAACAAACAACTACACTTTTGATTATTATTTAGTAACGTGTAGTTCCTCTTTTTTCAAATGTTGTATGCGGAGTAATATACATGTATATTCTACCGAAAAGTTGAATTTTTATTGAAAATTAACTGTTTCTATCAAGTGCAGTTGTGTCTCCGTTTATGCGCATCTTTTTTTAATGCGGTGAATCAGAAAATAAGAAAAAAATAAGTAAACCAAGAAATTAGAAAGTTTTAACAGCGCAATTCGCTTATTCATTTATTTTGGGACTTTTTATGTTTTTTTGCTGGGCATTAGGAGAGAAGAGAGTAATTACCACACACAAATCAAGCTTTTCTCGGTCGAATTTAAAATCCTTTTATGCATAAACAAAACAAAGCAACTGAATGTTTGTAAGTTATCTCTTTTGTGCTGCTGGCATCTCAACAAATTAGCGCTAATTTTACAAATAAAATTGTATCTTTTTGTGTGGTTTTTTATGCGGATTCCTGTGGAATGTATCTACCGCATAAAAAGAGATTCGACTGTAATATATTATTGTTATACCAAATTATAAATTCGGACATCAAGTATGTTGTTACTTTTGACTTTTATTTCATAAAATAATCGAATATTATTTGAATATTATACTTTAATCATGAACTGCAATTCATTATAAAAATGGGTAGATACTATATATTTTTCAAAATAAACTGCTTGGACATAATGAAGAAGGTACATCTATAAAGAATAATTTGCAAGGGACGAAAAACGCTGAAAATCGTAATACATATTCATAAAAGAAGATTAAAAATATGAAATCTTTTCATTAGCAGGATCCCCTATAATATTTAATTTCGAGCAAGAAGTTTATTGCGAAAATTTCTGTGGCACGTTTAAATAATTCTACGCTAAATTGCATATTATCATTTAATATAATATTTAATGTGGAACATGTAACTTTATTAATACCACAATATTTAAAATAACAATTATTTAATTTAGAAATAATTGTACACAAACTCTTATTATTAATACATGAAGGCCACATTATTGGTTTCGGTTTAACACGCTTGAAGAAATGGGGAAGAAAATATGCACTTTTGAATTGTTTTACGTATATCTTGCTTGAATTAATGAATTTTTATTTAAAAATATGTACTCTAATTTAACAAAAAAATACATAATACTGTTTTATATGGATTTGTTAAATTTATTACATATTTATTTTCAATGTGAAATGCGTATTGGAATTGCACGATTTCAATTTACACGGCATTTTCGGGGAACCAATCTACCGTGTAAATCGAGGGTCAGATGTATGAAACATATTTCTAGTAGGAAAATTATTATTTGCTACTATTGATATTCATGTACTCGATATAACTCCCTTCGTTGAGACACTTAAGGTAGAAGTATTTCCGGTTTAATGGTTTAATTCACTTGTAGCCTTTTTCTATAACGATAAACAATAAGTACTAATAGAAGGTACTTGATTTTCGTTCGCCAACGAACAGAGAAAAAGAAAGTGTCGTGAACGTGGCAAGCTTGAAAGTTAATAATCCAGGTGCAACGAGCTCCGAAAACAAAGGTTAATAGCATAAAAATGTGAGGAAAATGTAACTTAATTTTCTTACGTTTCAGAGTCACTTTGTTACCTCGTGAATTAACGGGCTGCCACGTACGCCCTGGCTGTATATTATATTAACTTAACTACGTGTAAAAAAGTTCATTTCATTGTTTACCTCTTGTCGTACATTTGATGTTTCGTTAAATAAACATATTGTGATATTTATGTTCTCCCGAATACCCGATTTTTATTATATCTTTGTCCGTCATACGATTATGACGACTCCAATCAAATATATCACTAATATTCGTAAGATTTTCAATATTTTTAACGTTACGTTAACGATGTAAATTAACCCTTGCATGGTAGAGCACTTAAATGATTTTATTTTTAGACATTATATAGACGTTACGGGTCTGCATCGCGAGGTACTGTATAACACGGATTTCGGCCCGGCAATCAACATGTTAAAAGGAGTAAATGAATTCCCCACTTTGCGGTTAGGGGAATCCCGGAATCATTGTTAAGGCATCTCGTTTAATATTGTCCCCTACTTTTCCACGCCCACTCATTTTAGTAACACCAGATACTTTTCATTTCAAAATTGCTTTGCCCTGCCATAGCTATTCATCTTTGTCTGGAAATCGAATCGATTTAATATGTTACATTTGTCGTTTCGGGGTGATTTAAAGTATCATTTATTTCTCGTGAACTTGATAGTCATCAGCTAATTCATTCCGAAAACGATCGATAACTGTCATTAGTAAATCGTAGACCTGAATCTTCCTTTGGAATGTATTGTCTGCGCAAAACATCTCCAACGAAAGTGATGTAATAGTAAATTGTCACTCGAAGGATTAACAAAAACGGAAAGCGGGTGATGAATTCAAATGTGTATAGAATATGATTCCATAGGAATTGATTATTATTTCATGTACACTCATCACTCAAAATTTTGGAGCACTCTTTGCTTTTTTGATGAAACAAATTTTTCGTACGTTTGCGAATGTTTTATTAAAAATATTTGACTTATATATGAGCCGTTTATTTTAAAAGTAGCCTAAGTCCATTTTTCAAACAAATCAGTTTAATGTTTATAATAGTTACATAAAGTTACTTTGTAACGTTTTAAACGTTAACTTGATTTTTTGAAAAATTGACTTAGTTTTGCGATCGGAATTAGAAGAAACATGTTGCGAATAACATATTTATTTACCCAAGAAAATAATTATTTCTTTTGAAATCCTAACATGTTCCAAATTTTTCACCGGGAGTGTACAATGACATTTCGAGCGCGAAAATACCTGTCAAGTATTCACCCATTAAGGCAATTGTTAATCCATCCAGCTTTAACACTAAAATTGCAGAACAATATGTCTAACACCATGTCAGTTTAATAAGAAAGTAAATGTGTTGTACTTTGGAAAATTTACTAGTCGTATATATACGCCTTTCGTACATATTAATGGACATGTGAGAGCGTATATATACGCCTCTCGCAAGGGTTAAGTGTGCCCTGTGAATTTAACTCGTAAACTTGATTTCTGAACATTTTTTGTTAACTCCGATACATCAACTCATTGAAAAGTTCTTTCGCTTGAATTTCTATTCTTTATTAATGAAGTGGTTTAATTCAGTGCGCGATGAGTAAGGTTAATACGAAGTCTGACAAATGGTAGATAGTAAAAGGAGAAAAATGGGCCATTCAATTCAGGAAGTATCGTATTTTTGCGGATAAAAAGTAGAAATCTGTTATCGTAGTTGCCGAATCAGCGCGAAGCGGCAGGTGAAACAATTTCGTGGAAGAACGGAACGAAAACGGATTAGTCAATTCGCCAGTGAGAGAAGAGTCCGTATGCGCACGATGGATAAAAGATAGCTACCCAGACATCGGAACTGTTTTATTTCTCTTGTTTTGTTATTGTCTGACCCGATTTAAGGTCACACAAATGTACTTTAAAAACTCGACAAATACTGACGATGAAATGGCGGGGACGGAAAGCAGGTATAAATGCCTGTAATTGCTTTATTCCATGCACTTTTTGGTAGCGACGTATTTAAAGTTTCGTGTAAACAAAATCAAACATAATAATTCAAATAATGGGGTATTCGAATTACTTTATCATTTTTAATATCGAAATAAATGTTTGAGAAGTATCTTTATTTCATATCAGAACCAAAGAAATTAATTCCAAATAATGTTTTATTTAAGTTAAATGTCTAAATAAAATAATAAAGAAAATGTTATTATTGAGTTTCCACTAATAATGAAGTTTTTATTTTCATAGTGCTAATTACGAACTTATTACAATGAAATCACAGTTTCCATGATAGCTAGAACGGCCATGAAAATATTAGAAGTTATTTGCAAGATTATTCGAAAATGCATTTATTTCGATAAGAAATAAAATCAAAAATTATTTCACTAAAAAACAAATAACGAAATAACTAACAACCAAATTATTTGCTTGTACGAATAAACTAATCACTGGTTATTTGAAAATAACTGCTGATGAAATAAGATGACTATTTATCTTAATCGTTATTTCAAAATACTTGTATTCAAATAATGCCCAGATCAGATTGAAATACCGTGAATAACGTGGATTCGTATAACGTGACAATTCTCATATAATCCAATTCATCAGTCGCGTATAACGCGAAACATAAATTAGATTTTTTCATATATTAATTGGAACTAGACTTTAAATGTCTTCCAAATTACATTTTATTTATAATGCGCTGCACAGAAATGCCAGTTACAGTTTAACAGTAACTAACGAGTTTGTCTCGCGGTACAAAATTCTGTATATAACTGGAAATGTTAATCTGTTACTTTCCGTAAATCACAGTTCTTTGTAATACTTGTAAAGAAATCGTGTAAACATCGGAAGTAGGATAATTCCCATTTGATGTTAAGTTAACAGTGTTAACCTTAATGTTTAAAGTTATTACTCCTTTGGAGAGTACTAAACTGTGTTCTGTAAGTTTACTTTAACAACTTGTTTTATGATACTTGAGAAGCATTTGTACCTCGTAGGATTTGAGATGTTCCCAAAAGAGGTGGTTTTCAAATTCATATTTTAGCACTAGAACTACCGGCGATATATTTAGCTATATTTGTATATTTATGCGTGCATCCTTAAAAAAAGGATGAATGGAAGAAATAAATTATACTCGTATAACGTGGAAGTTAGGTTCCAGAGGAAAGTCGCGTTATGTGAAACTTAAAGTCGCGTTATATCGAAGTTACATTTTATAAGTGCCGCGTTGTAGGAGGATCGCCACAATTTCTGAACCGCGTTATATCCAAACCGCGTTCTGCGAGGGTTACCTATACATGATAAAGAATACGATTAATAAATGAATGATTTTCATGGAGAACATAGCAAGGCCGTGTGATAACAGACTGAAATTTCAGAACAATAAAACCTGCTTTTTTATTCTAACTGAAAGGAAACAATTCATTCACCAGGGGAAAAAGGCAGGATTCTCGGGAACGGTTTATTTTCTTCCTTTGGTTTTCGCGAATTCATTAAACGACTGTATATTTCCGACTGCCACCGTAATCCAACGATTTATTATTGCATTTCACACAATTTATAATTGTGTTATTTGTCGACAGTACTGGAAGAGCGAATAATTGAAAGGATACAAGAATACAAGTTCGAGTCTCATATCTCCCTGTTGCTTTTATGTAATGAGATTTTCATTAACCTTTAAAGCTTTTAATTGTTTCAATACATTAGTTTGAGTATTTCCGTTAATTCTTGGAAGTAGGAATCGGTTGTTGAAACATCGATACAACACACCATCATAGATATAAATTACTTTTGCGTATCTGTATACAGCATATACACATTTTAGATAAAATTAATAGAATATAAAATTATACAGGTATAAAATCGCATACAAATAATACATCATTTGCTAGAAAATATTCGTGGTATCCGCTCTAATAATACATTAATATCATGCGGGTAATTGAATATTATTGATAACACTTGATGGTATTAAACTTGTCGTCCATTTCCGCGGTTGCTAAAGGAATTATCGAAATATATGTACCTAATAATAAATACACATGTTGTAACACCCAAAGCATTAAATACACAAATAATGAGATCGTATCAATATCCAGGGAGTCCTGATTAGTTTGTATTAATTAATTGATTAATTGCTTCCGCGTGTGGATCATAATCTCATTGTATAATGTTTGCATATTTTTCGCCTTTCGCATCCGATTCAACTTGTTTCAGGAATAATGCATTTGACATTGAACACCCGAAGTATATATTTTTAACACGTTGAAAGCCGTGGGGATTCACCGGTGACCGTTGATGACATTATTCCTAAAACTTGAAAGAAATATATCGCTAATATTTGCAAAATTATCAATATTTTTAACGTTACGATAACGATATAAAGTAAATAATGTATCGGAGAGTAATATTGTCATCGGTGGTCACCGGTGGCAGCCATGGTGTTCGTGTTAAAAATAAAACTTTTTGAGCGCACTGCGAAATACTATATATACTGGTTACTTCACATCGTTTCCTCGTCGGTGCAGTAACAATGCTCGTTACTTGTTACGAATCGATAAAGATAGAAATCGGGAAGTATGATCTACGGAGGAGGAATATTCTTGGAAAAGTTTCCTCCCCTGGAATTTCATTCCTCTTGGGTAGTTTTAATTTAGGTATCTCAGTGGGAAGTTTCCGCGATGGGAGGAAAGAATCAGTCTGAAGTACCTTGTATTACGGTTTAGTTCCGTGAAGTTCGGCGAGTATCTGTCTCACGTAGGATAGCCGAAAATGAAGCGAATTTCAAATGGACTTTCAGGTTCAATGAAGAAACTATTTTTTTCGGATGAACCGTAGCATACCGCGTGAAATAAGGATTTTACTTTCGGAATTGCGCTCATGCGACATTAATTACAAATGACATTGGCTATCATCCGGTTGACAGAGAGAAATGGGCCGAGAGTATGGATGAAAGAGGAAAAAGCAAAAAGGGGAAAGGTAAAGAAAAAAAGAAAGATCGGAGAATAGAGGGGTAGTGTCTAGGAGTAGGAGAAGGAAGGGGAAATGGAAGGGAGGAAGAAGCGTGCCGGTCCGCCACCCGGCGATCAATACACTTCCACTGGTACCAACACCATCAATGGGTGGGTACAGAGATCAGAGTGGACTTTCTCTGCCCATCCATGGAAAAGTATAACAGCATTGAAATTGCATAAGGAAAGTATCCACCTCCTTAACGAGTTTTTGGTCGATCCTTGACCCTCCCCCCTGCCCCGGTGCTTTTAAAGTCCGCCTCTTCTGCATTCTGCCATGAAGATGCGTCTGCAGTTGTTACGCTTCTCTTCATCCGTAACAAATTATCGTTTGTACTTCCTGAGTGAGTCTTTTCAACCAGGATCCCACGAGTTTTAATTAGGGAAAGGTTTATCGGATCTTTTTGAATTCATTTTTTTTTAGGAAACTTGAAAGCGTTGCTTGATCAGACGTGGTGGATGTAAATTAAGGACCCTCTTGTCAAGCGAAAATTTATTCTTTCTCGAGTAGTTTAAGAATATTGTTGTTATAAGCAATATAATTGGTAGCCATTGCAGTGCATACGGCGAAGGTGGAAGTCAAGGTTCAGGAATGAGAATTTTCTAATTGAAAAAATTGTTAATAAATAACTAATTTAAATTCCTCTATTTAATTGATCTCAATAGTGAACATTTCTAAGAATATTTTGAATTTGATGTTTAGTTTAATTTACTCTAATTTAAAATCATTTTAGCCCTCGATAAAATTATTTTTAACACGTTGAACACCGTGGATGCCAATAGTGGTTCAATTGTTTTCAGTTTTAAAACGAATTAATAAAATGATTGTTTTTATCAAACGAAGCAAAGACTGACAGAAAGTCTGACTTACAATTACCATTTTATTCTACAGAATCTACAAGTATTGTATGAAACTTCTCCAAGTTACTTATGAATATTATGGAATGTCCGTATAGAAACAAGGATGAAAAAGGTTTTATAAATGTCACATATTTTGTACGTAAACTTCTGGAGTTTCTGCCATTTCATAACTCGCATGATAATAAAAAGAAATGTTCTCTTAGTTTCATGTTTGAACGAAGTAATCCGTCCTTCTTCGTCTATTGAACGCCTTCGGGAGATTTCAGTTATTCTCTATATTGATACTTTTATTATATTTCTTAGACTCTCTTATTGCAGTCTTCTTTTCTGATGCGCAATGCGTCTCCACATTTCCTGCGTTGATCAAAATACAAGGGCTACCGGAAAGTAATCAATTCATAGTTAAGGATAACGATTGTCTAATAGAATAATGTTTAATATGAAAAAATAAATGGAGTTTCATAAAGTATGTGAAACTTGCTTGCTTACTTCCGATACGTATAAGAACCCGTCATCTTGCTGTCAGAAAATGTATCTGTGTTTATATTTATATGACATTTTTTGTATAATTGGCAAGTTTTGGGAAAACGTTAGATTGTGATGTTATGTAGTCAGGTAAAGCGAACATCTATTTAGGACATCTATTGAAATCGAATATTTGTTTGCGAGAGCATTTGCTTGCCATTGATAATTTTTCATTAAAAATTTACGCAATTTGTTTCCTTAATTAGAGTATTTGTAATAAAATAGGATTCGAAAAAAGAGAAGAAGATTCAAAGTATAGATATAATTCATAGAAAATATGCGGATAAATTGCAGATATCATGACAACTAACTGCAATCGCAACATTAATCATTAAGGCTTGAGTATTAAATTTATAAGTCGGAGAAATATCATTTGGACCTTCACACTTTAAAGGAATCAGTTGCCTACGATTGTACGAATGACACATTCTCCTTTTTTTAATTCCTTGCTGTATAATATCAAGTCAGACTCATGGTGGGAAGCACGGTAAAAGCACGATTAACACGGGTCAGATTCGTGGTACGAAATACGAGCCAAACATGAATAACACGAGTGAGACTCGTATAGATTACGGCCAAACGTAAACACAAGTCGGGCTCGTTCTTCAGATGCTCGGATGTACGTATATCAGTTAAACGCACATGTTTTCAGTCTGTGCTACGAATAAGCGTCTAATATCGTATCTGACAATAGTGAAGACAGTGATATATGTCATTTTCCCCGGCAAAGGGAATCGAGTGTATGGCCCGAAGTTTGTTAGTCCCAATATGCAAGCGAATTTGTCCCCGACTATGACACGCACGGTCCCAAATTTAAAGAAATACGGTCAGGGGTTAAATGTTTGCACTTTTATGCGTTGTACTTTCTTCATTCATCGTCGATATTAGGAACAACTTGGAGGTTACAGTTGTTTCTCTAACTTTCTGCTTTTTTTCCTTCTACTTTGGAAATGTTTCTGGTCGTCGAATTTCATTTGGCATTCGTGGATGTGGAAAATTAGATTGAAAAGCAACTCGTATACGCTTAGTACTTAAGGTTCTCCTAATAAAAATGAACGTTACATTTACAACAATTTTCCGTGGATGTAATCTCCGTCGGACTAAAGCATCCACGCACGCGTAAGCTTTGCGACACATTGCATTTGTTGAGTAAATTCCTGAGTAGAAGAAAATTTCAGCTAGCTGCGAGTGCCGCTGCGTGAAAAAAAGATGGATTCTTTGATGCCGGATATTTTCCTTTTTTTTAACCCTTTCTTCTTCCTTTCCTGCTTTATGCCTCTCTTTACTCAAAGTGCAGCATGTAAATGTGTATCGGCGAAATTGTGTCTGGCTTTTGTCTTTGAGTCCTTCTCTGTAACAGTGCCGAAACCACCGTTAAGCTTGATGGAATTGGATACTGAAATATGTAGCACACATTTTTCGGCTAATTTTCAATTTTCTAATATACCGTAATTCTCTTTGTAAAGACTTTTCTGCGGTTTCTAACACATTTAGTGCCACACCGAAATCCGTGTTATAAGATACCTCGCGATACGCGTCCGTGAAGCTTATATAACGTATAAAAATTAAAACTGACTCTGTGTACTTCTTTTCTTTTCTTAAATTTTTTTATAAAAGAAATAAAATATATAATGAGGAGCAGCTAGAAAGTTTACATTCTTTAGTAAATTCTGAATGCTTATGTGAGAGTCATATGTTATATTAACAAAAAATAAGTATTAAGTATTTAACTCAAAACTTTACATAAATCGAGTTTCCGAAAGTTTACCTTTCGTTAGTTACCATGTTTTACAACCGAATGCCTCAGTTTGATTTTAATATATCTGGCCGTATTATTTTCGTAAATTACATAAATTCGATATACCGTCGCAGGGGGTCATACTGCGAAATTTCTTGCTCTACGGTTTGTGCTAACCGCGGAAAGCCCTCCGGCAGAGTTTTCCAAGAATCATAGGATCGTAAATGGTCAAATTAAGAACACGAAGAAACTTGAAATGAAATCCGACATAAAAAATTCGAACGGAAATGAGGGAGTTGAGAAGAGAGTAAATGGTGCATACGAGAACCTACTCGCGATTACAGCAATCAGTTTTTACTTTACCTCGAACGAAGGATAAAGCAAAAGAGCTCAACATGGTGCATTAACTTTCGCGAGCGAAACGTAAAGCAAAGAACTCGACATGCCGCGTTAACTTACTTGAATTCGGATAAGTACGATGAGAACTGGCGAAATCCTGATCAGTCGTAAAACGGAAAACCTACAAAATTCCGGATAGAAGTAAGTTAGTATTTGAAGGAGAATCAGATATCGAAGCCATAGTTGAGCATTTAAAATCTAGAACGCTGTATTTCGAGACCACTGCACCTGTTTTGATAAGAACATAAATTGATTTCCAGACACGTTACTTATACATATGTTAGTTCTGAGCGAAGATATTATAATCGATTACATAGCTTCCCAGTGAATTCTGTGTAATTGCAAATCTCTAAAAGTATTAGGAATACCGGAAAGTAATCAATTGTTTTGTAATACTTACCTCCATTATCCTTTATAAAACAAGAATTTACCGGAAGAATGGGATTTATGAACTTCCAAGAATTTAAATATTTTTGTCGCATTACAACTGACTGTCTCGATAATTCTGTTTTTAATTCAGATGCTTTAAGGATTACGATAGCTTAGAACATTTTCCATTTACTTCACAATACTTGCAGTATTAAACCATCAACAATAAATTATTAATAACAATTAGTAGTAATTCCCTTGTCTGTCCGAATAATATTTTAGAAAACAAATGACGGTGGTAATGAATAGGGTACTCACGATGTAGATCTTTATCCTTTGGTATTACGGAATCAGAAAACTCCCCTCCTCTCGTCACTGATACGATTGGGGGAAAAAGATGGAAAAAGTTTCGGCGACAGCCATTTATTATTATAAAAAGATCGAGCGATATTCTCGGGAGAATAAAACAGTTTTTATCGGGCCTTCTTTTCTTGTCAAGTATCCCTGTATTGCCATACAATAGTGGTCACCAAAATGTCCGTTTACGGCTTTACGTTCCTACTACGATCCATTGACCCGTAAGTGACATAATTAATCCCTCCGTAGTATAATACTTTAAACCGGAAATTGATACGTGCAACCCGACCCTGGGAAACGGCACCTATATAATTTATGAACGGCCCCGATAAAGGTAACTCTTTTTTTTCTTCTCTTACGGAATCAATTCCCGTGCGAATTTTTATCGTAACAATAACTTCGCATCCTCCTTGCGCCGTTCTCGTTTCTCTGTACTTTCACATCACGATCTGCATTCAAAAGGAATAATGAATTCGTTCCCTTGTTTTCGAGGGCATGTGACGATCCATTTTTTTCAGGTGATCTATATACTGGCCATGAGTTATACGTATCGCGTGTTTCGATTTCCATCCAATCGAAGTTATGACTTTCGGGTTATTGCTGTTTTTTTTCTCAACTATGGTTCTTTTTCTATGAGATTCTTTTACGCTAAAAATCATTCTTATTCTAAATCTATACGTTTTACAGAGAAAATAGTTGTAATAGTAGACAATGAATAGATTTTCTATTCTATTATTATCTATTATCTATTATTGTGATTTTCATATTGTGTTTCCCTACAATATATTATACAATTAAAGAATGCGTTGAATTACAGTTTAACATCGTCGCGGTAAACATTTTGGAATGTGATAATGTTTGATACTAGACAGTAATAAAACAGCGGTGTATTAAGTGACCAATGACACTCGACATTAAACGGGAGCAATGAAACCCGATGCCAAGTGACACTCTTTATTCTAACACTCTGATAGCCGCATATTTCGCACAAGGACTCGCAGCTACCGCCGGCATCTCTCGTGTACTGAAATACGGAAGGCCTACAAAACTAATTTTTTTGAGAATTAAAAAACGCTAATAATGCTTGCAGGTATTGGAAGGGAGGAACGCAAAAATAGTTGCAATACATTAACGGTCAAACGTTAAATCGGCGATATCGAATCATTTATATAATATAATGGCGGTCTAAAATTGATAGTGCGAAATCACGTATACGTGACAGCGGTTGTTGGCGTGTTCCGAGTTAAATCAGGCCCATAGTCCAGGCGATAAAACTTTTACGATGATCGTAGAAACTATGGGAAGTACAGATTGTATTTCTGAGTGTCTGCGATTTCTTGAGCAATTACAGTTTTAGTAAAGGGGTTTGTGAAGTAGAGTTAGATACGCGTAAGGAGAAGTAAAGGAGGAGGGAGAGAAGTATTCCATTGGTATAAACTAAAGCCACGTATAATAGATATGAATTTGACGATCCGGAAGAGGACGGCTCTGCAGGAACAAGAAGCACTACATTCCGGAAACGTCTCCTTTGGGAGTTGCGGCAAAGATGAAACTCTGGACTTTACACGCTCGTACAAGTAACGTATCTTACCACGATTTAAGTATATCATACTATATTTTCTCACGAACCCTAAGACTACTTTCCGCCTTAGCGGAGCTGATATACGTCCACTTTATACAAGGCTTTCCTTTGGAATTCCTTTACGTATTTTACCTTCCCCTATTATCTTACGGTGAATCTTGTATGCTCATATACATACCATTCTAATAAATTTTTCTGGATTTCGAGGGTTCCTAGTTACGTGCAAATACGCTCCCTCAACTTGATAGTAATCGTGGCTTTCAGAGCAGTACGTATGCACCGACTTTCTGAACGTACTTTTCTTTCATGCTAAAACGAAGAAACTTTTCTCCTCTAGCTGAATCTCCTTTAATGTCGGTTGGTAGCACTGTTGGATGGAAGACTAAACATTTGAATCTTTTAGTTATATTATGGCAACATACAACTCTCAAGGTAATAGTTAACACATTGAGTATCGGGTCCGTATATAACGTCTAACAATCAAACTGTTTAAGCACTCAACGATAAATTAGTTACTTTAAGTCGATATCTTAACGTTAAAAATATGAAATTTTTACAAATATTAGCAGTATATTTTAGTAAATGTAAAATTTTGTAGTATTGCATAACATATGCTTTAGTTATTATAGCATTAATAATTAATATTTCTTGTACCGATTTTACTAAAATGTTACTTTCTTTTTATTAACGACCGTTTGAATTACCTCATTCGCTGTTACGTGAACATGATGTAGTTAAATTTCTGAAATTTTAATCTTTCACTTAAACACAATTCACGTTGCATATTACAAAGGCTTTATAGTAGAAGGTATCATACAAAATTCTGCCTGTTTTGGTTCCCACGTGTATCATAAAATGTCTCATCTTACATCTTCTTGTATGACAACATATTATATCTCCCGCTATGAAATTTGAGTACATAATTATTTTATCTAAGTATCTTGTAGTACTAAAAATATTTCGGCCATCGAATAAACATTTAGATTTAGATTCTGTTGCAAGATTTTTTTGCCATATTAATATGCATTACGTTTAAACGGTATTCATAATTATGAATATTTCAGATTACTGAACTGCCTGTAAAATGCTAAATGTCATATTAACTATTATATGCTTGGAATGCTAGAAAAATCATAATGAATAGCGTAAACCGTTCTATTCCAATGAAAAACTCTTTAATTTGATCTTTTTAAAAAAAAAATGAGAATGTAGAATTTCGGAAATTGATAATCAGGAATTTGTTGCCATTAGCATGAGACCGCAAATTAAGCACAGCGACATGTGTCTATTACGTAACTATTTCATTCATAATTGCTGTCGCGCTGTGGTTTGATGCATATAAAATAAAGCTGTAACTATGACATCTGATTATGCAAATATTATATGTTTTCCAGTTAACTCTCTATTACCCCTTTAACTTTGAAGTCATATACTCATCCGTCCCCATCTTTTGTTTCGTTACTTTTTTCGATATTTCTTCAAATTCTTCGGTTTTATTTTTATTCCAAAACGGACCTTATTTAGCACCAGAACTACCGAACATATACTTGGTTATACTTTCACATTTATTTATATATAAATTATAACTGGATGACTTAAGTTAATTAATGGATTCAATCATTCGCGGTATGTATATAAAATAAAAGTATATCAAATCTCAAACAATTCGCTGTGGTATATGCGAATAATTTAATTAAAAATAGCGGACAAGTCATTTTGATCCCCTTGCTAGTTCCAGTGTTAATATTCATCATTAGTCTTTACATATTATTAATAATACCTTTCACCTTTCATATTTTATGATTGACACTCCAGTTCTAATGTTAAAAAACAACCTTCGTATAATACGTCGAAAAATCTGTGTTTGCAAAGACAATATGACAACGAAATGGGTTAAGCGATATAAGAGGAAACGTTATAGGCACGTCAATGAGAATGTCGATAGAGGGGTGAAATTCGGGATAAGAAATTTATGACGGGGGGTCTTGCCAGGATATATCTCTTTTCATCTAACCGTTAACGAAACATTATTTTGACATTGATGCTATGCTGTAGGCGGATTGTCGACAAGAGGGAAACTGATTCTCGGAAAATATATTTGATCGAATTCGTAAAAGACTTTTTATCTCGTGAACGTTTACCGAATGTACGCTCCTTCCCGATTGCGTTTCAAGTTAAAGCACGGAAGAGAAGCTAAGAGAAAACTCTTAAAACGTCTGATGAGTACATTATCATTTATTCCAGGGTAGGATTTAGGGGAGGAAATTTCCTCTAATTCTCTTTTTACGTTTCTCTGACGGAGGGTTTTACTTATAAAAGCGCAATCACTTGTTTGTATATTTTTATCCGAACATTCTTAAAGGTATTTTCTTTTGCAAAATGTTGGCGGCTTTTAGCGCATGCAATGTATTCCTTTTTTTATTCGAAAATATTACATATTATATCAAGATTAGTTATACGTACGGGTAACCCTTGTATAATGCGAGGGTTGGGTTCTAGAGAATGGTCGCGTTGTGAATATTGCGTTATGCGAGACTCGGATTACATGCACGCGTTATGTCGAAGTCGCATGGTATAAGTGCCGCGTTATACGAGGATCGCCACGATTTGTGAACCGCGTTGTACGAGAGTTATCTGTACTAAGAAATATCGGTTAATATACTTTGAAAATGTAATCCACCCGTTTATTATTTCAAAACAAGCGCAATTTTTTAATGATGAGGGAATTTTGCTGTAAGGAATAGTAAGGAATAATATCTGAAAATTTCCTTGCTCAATATGAATGACTTTCGTTTACCTGATACAGGATTTGCACTCCAAATTCACCCCTTTGCTGGTAATATTCACCTTTTTGTAAATCAAATTCACCCTTTGTAAACAAAATTCACCATTTTGCAAATCAAATTTACCTCAAATCACATATTCACAGGAAATTACTTTTTCCCGTAAGTTCTAAAAATTTCAGATAACTTAAATGTCCATATAACTCAGGTCAGTCTGAAGACTACCCATTTAATAAAAAATATAACTGATCCAATTTTACTTTACCGTACACAAAGAAAAAGATACCACAACGCATCAACACATTTTAATGTTACTCTGACCTTTGACATTGTGATCATTTGAGTACCCATTATGTACCAACAGATTAAACTCTGTATACGATTAAGTAAGTATTTTATGTCCATCGTTACCTGCAATAAAACTGTGAATTTCAGAACAATAAACTTTCATTGGATTTTATTTTGATTATAAAAGTTCAAGAAAAGAAATGTTATGAAAAACTTGATTTGCAAAAGGGTGAATTTGGAGTGCAAACCATCTAGAAGGCGTTTTCCACGATCACTGTCTTGTATTTCCCAGCATCTTCCAAGAAAATAGACTTACACTATCTCCAAGGTTACGTTACTTTTTACTCGCAAGAAAAACAGTCGTGAATTGCATCTTAGCGTCTTCGTCGGCGACGCGGAGAAAACGTTTAGTAATTACGACTTCCCCCTTGGTACGAGATAGACTTGAATATCGGTATTAAGATAAACCTGGAGATTAGAGATACGTTAACGACACTGCCACCCCCCAGAGGGACGAAAGTCAGGGAGAAGAAACTGAGTGAGAACGATTATAGCCAGTAGATACATCGGAACTGTCGATACTCTTGGATACGTAACATCTAAGAAGGCTTTAACGTTGTTAAGCCCGATACGTAACAAGTAGATCAGACTTTTTGACGGGTTGATCAAAAAGGGGGAAGGATGGGAAAGAGGTGGAATGGAGAGAGGGGGTGGAAGAGAGATAAGCCAACCTGAAGATGGTTAGATAGCGAATGCCTAAAGGCAGAACGGCCGTGAAGTGACATGAGCTTCGTTGGAGTGGAAGGACGTTAAGATTAGGTGTAGGCGACCCTGCAGGTAAAAGATCAGAAGCGTAATCTGACCGATGAAGAACAAATAGACGCCGCTCGAAAGGAAACTCCCTTTAAAAGATTCCCCCCTGAAAAAACACTCGGGAAGGGGGACCCAACCGTACGTCCCTTTTTTCCAAATTTTTTTCACTCGCCTATCTCCGTATGACGTTGATTGGACGTTGACGAACGATTCCCGGACGCCGGAGATGCTGATAAAACAGTCGTTATCGATCCGCATACTGACTTCCGCAAAAAGCTTCGTATTCCCTTATTATGTGCCCCCCCCCCCCCCCCGGCTTAAAGCGAAAAGTTTCCCTATTGATAGTTTGGTAGGCAATCTTTATCAAAAGAGAAAGAATTAGTTATGTCAAACTTTAGAGTATTTCAATTTTGGGAAATTGGAGATAAGAAGCTATGCTATGCTCGACTAAAGAAAACGAGGAATTCCCGTATTTATATAGCGCGTTGTATGAGAATCGCGTTATCTAAGATACTATCGCCGTAATATCTTTAGCGCGTTGGAGGAATTCGCGTTGTATAAAATCGTGTTATAGGAAATTCGAGATAAGCTGTGCTCTGCTCGACTAAAGAAAACGAGGAATTCCCGTATTTTATTATATAGCGCATTGTACGAGAATAGCGTTATATGAAAAAGTTGTACTTTCAATATTAAATTATAATGTGTGGCTTACATCAGATACTATTTAATATTTCGTAAAACTATAAGATACAATACAAAACAATTATTCGTAGACTACTAATTTTTAAATTTAAAGGAATTATGAAAATGTATTTCTGACATTGATTACAATAAAGATATGAAATTTCCGGGACTTTATATGCCATTCTTGGCATTTGAACATAATAAAAATAAGGGAAACGAGGGATATTTCATTTATGATCTCCGAGTTATATTTGCATAATACTTCTCTGCGACGTTGAGGATTCTGCAGTGCATTTCCTTCACTTGAGATTTTTATCTATTATCGCCTTTTTACGTCGAGATACCTGTCTCAGCGGACATTTATTTGATACATCCAACGAGAATATCACTTGAAAGAAGTACTTTAAAACATCGGTATGTATCTGTTTAGTACTCATATAAATGGAAACTCTACCGTATCATTCAATCATCGTGTCGTATAGATAACTCACAGTGTTTCCCTGATTCAATACGCTTTTGGTAAAGTGCATACAAATTTTGATAGATTCACTAGCGTTTTATGAAAGCTTGTAACAAAAAACATGTAATTATGCTTAAATACCTAAGTTTCTCCAATGAAGCATAAACTAGAATTGTTATAAATAACCGTAAATCAGATTTTCGCAAATTAGTGGTTTTTAATGGTAAATAATCGAAGCTTATTTATTAAGATATAAAACTAGGAGATGAATAAGTAAACTGACTACAAGCAAATTTCGTTTATGTTACAATAGTAAATTGACAGACCTAATTATCTACAAGTACTCTACCGGCTATAAGTTTGGGATCACTTGCTTTGTCTGTATTCCTGCGTTTACTTCAAACGTTGGAATGAACATTAAATAAAACCTTTCTCCATTTTATAATTTTACCATTAATATTAAACTATTTTCTTGCCATGCAGACACATATTGTATTGGCACCTGAGTGTAATAAGATTTTGTTATCTTTAAAATCGGTCGAGTCCGTTTATTGCTATCGGTCGGCTTTTAGTTTACCCGCAAGAAATTACTTTACTACAAGAAGGTTGGCGAACTATGCAGCAAAAACATTACACAAACTTGTCGGGGTATGTCAAAAATATGTAAAATAGCAATAATGAAAAAAGGGGGATACTTCGACGAATCGCGTATTAAGCGAAATGTATAATTAATATAGAATAAAGTACACGAAATTTATACTACTCTTCTATCTTATAATATCAACATACATCAACCTACAGATATATCCAAAGAAAAGTATCTCATTCCATTTTATAGACAAGATATTTAATAATTTGTATGTATGTACGTGTTCCAGGAGTTTGAATAATAACGGGACACCCCGTATGCAATATACAATTGCAAGTGCATGTAACAATTTCGAATAGTGCTTAGAATACATAGAAATCAAGGTATCCAGTTTCATGTTCGAGTACCACGTACACTTTCCCGTGTCTCTGGCAGACCTAATATAATTACTCAGCCACCTTCTACTGTGTTTGTTTGTTGAACGTAGTACATAAATGGAGAGAGAACGGGAATCGAAGTGGGAGGGAAACGAAGAGAGAAAATAGGTTCGATCGGTGGAGTACACAGCTATTGTGAGCGCAACGTTAATCGACAATCGATGCTCACTGGTCCATAATAAATTATCTTCGTTAAATGTTTACGTTCTCCCGCGATTCCAGTGATATAGTTACGCGGCGATTCTCTACCTTGCGGAATATTAACTGTGGAGTTGATACTCGTGTAAGGCAGTATATCAAAAAATGGATTGAAGCGAGTTTATAGAGGTACGTTAAATGGTCTACCTTATCACAAGATATATTGAGGTTTTTACATTGAAGCAGATGTAGTTTAATGTTTTGGATAACTACTGCTTAATCCCTTTAATAGTAACAAAAAATCAACAATTATGTACAGAAATAATTAACTGAATCAATTGTATGAATTATTTTTATTTCTTCAATTAATAACTATTATAGTTTAGAAGTAGTATGTATGTATTTATTACCTGATATGACCAACTAGTCCTCGAGCGGCTTTGGGTTGTTTCACAATATTTACAATATTTACTTTTTAATGAGATTGCAACATCCACTTCCACCTATTAACAAGATAAAACTAAATCTATCTGCTACAGCCTTCTCTGCTCTTCCGTTTCCTTTTCCTGTTGCTTCTTCTTTATTGCTCCATGTACTTTAAGAATTATTACGTCAAAAATTAGTAAATAATAATCCATTGCTATAAGTAGTAATTTGAACGTGCTATGTTAAATTTAATATATTTCATTCGCACGGTTCAAATTATAGAAAACGACAGGTTATGAATAGTAATAAAGTTTATCTGTACCTAATTACATAGCTTTTAATAAATAGACGGTTTAAATTTAATTATGAAACTCGGAGAACGAAGCGATGGTACTCGCCTTTTCCAAAGTATTTAAAAATATTCCATGCCTGAAAGTATTGCTCATCCTAAAGTTTTAATCGGTTCTCTGTTTATTCCGAAATACCTCTCGTTCATCGAATACATGGAATTATAACATTCGCGTGGAATTTGAATAACTTGCTTTTACGCTCAAAATGTTAATACGAGAATTGTTAATAAAAGCGATTCCCATATAAGCGGCCATAGAACCATAATGGTTTGTACTTCGATTAAACTTTTTTTTAAATATAGTAGGTCTCCACAAATTATTGAAAACACGTTTTATCAAAGTTGAATCAGTATAATTGAACAAACCTTAAAAAGAGGTGAATAAGCTGATTTAGTATAAGATATCGGCAGATGCATAACTTTCATGTATTAATTGGGTATACATTTTTTACCTAAATTTTCTGTAAATTGAGGCTTATATAAATATATGATATAATAAGATATTGAATAACGTATAAAAATAATATATTACTATACATGAATATTGTACTTTTGGAAACATTTATTGAATAGTATAATTTTGCGTGTAACAAATATAGAATCGAGACATTTTCCAGGTAAATGTTATGTAAAATACTTGATAAAGTAATCGAATGATTAGCATTTCAATAGGATTATAATAAGAGCAATTGGAAATTGATTTGCCACTGAATGACGAACAATAGCTCGCCAACAAGTAAATCTATAATGTAAATATAGTAGTATAATCAATTATTAAAGCGCTACCGTGTAAATTAACGATAGTAAATATTGGAGATAACCGTGATTATAATGATAAAATCATATTGCCGGGCCGGTAAACGTGAGTTCAAAGGGTAATCGTGCGTATGACGGTATAAACCCTCATCATGACAGGCATTTTCGGCAAGCTATATTAATTTAGGGTGCACGGTATCTTTCAACCTTATTTGATATGCTTTCTCTTGTTTATAATATTATTACGCAACAGTAATTCACCATTCTATGAAACCAGTAATGAAACATTCCTAATATACTGCAGGACTTTTATTTACCGAAATACATAGAGATTTATTTATATTAGATATAGATATTTATTGTTAAAACTAGTACAGTCTCCGAAATGTCTATAAAGCGAGCACGATTTTTGCTAATATCTTATAAATATTTCATAATTATGATAAGTTTGTGGGTGATTTTATTTTAGGAGCATTAAGGACACATATTTGTCGGTTTAAATAATCGAAATAACATTTATTTAAAATATGACATAAAATACGACTACAAATGCAACTAATTGCTGTAAAATGCTCGCTAGTCAACGCAGAGAAAGATTCTGCTCCAAATCATGCATTTTATGGAATTTAAGAGTCCCACGCACACGCACGCACTCATACTTACAACCCTTTAGCACTCGCTCGAAACTCCACGTGGATTCACAGAGCACATTCGTACTATCGCTCTCTTAAACAAGATAACATGCGCTAAACATTCCTTTTTTGCATTCCGCAGTACTAATAAAAAATGCATAATAAAACTATTCTCACAATTTAATATCAAGTTTATATTTAATTAACTTAACTGATGAATAGTAAAGAAACGGTTTCTGGCTAACATGTGTATTGTATAACACTGCTCGTTAATTTCTAGCTGGTATTTCCATTGCTATTTTAAGATTGTAGACGAGGACAGGGTTGTTCCATACCTATTACATGCACTAACACAGATTATGAATGCGACGACAAAAAAATGACCACCCAGCGATTCAGAGATAATGAGAATCCTTAGCTTCATAGGGTCGGAACAGTAAGCGGATGAAGTAGTATTAGGACATTAGTTTCGTGAAAAATGGCGGGGCGTGATGGGGGGTAGGGGATGGAATGATCCTGGAAGATGTTTGTAGCTGTTTATGTACACATTAGAGACAGCCGAGGAAATGTCTGATGCTGGCGAGTTTGTGGTATGCCTATAGCAATTTCTTCCTCAATTGTTGATAGACCAGGATATCTGCGAATGAGAGAGAAAGAGAAAGAGAAAGAGAACACCGAACGAAAGAAACAGATCAGGCCGTGAAACGTGGCGCCAAAATATGGGCGCGGCTTGCGAACAGACATTTTCCTTCGCGTATCTCTGCTGCGTATCGATCTGAGTGGAGAGCATGCAGTCAAAAACGAAGCAGCAAAAGCGTACCAGACGAGAGACTAAATGTGTCTAAAGGGAGAAATGCCAAAACCGTTAATTGAGGCTAGAATATGTACGCAAGTGTTTAGTAACAGTAATTATACAGGTTTGGTTACTTTTCGTTCTTAATGTGCACCATCCTTCGCTAACAACTACCGAACCCTTTTAAATGTGTAAATTATCCTTCCTCCCACCCATGTGCGCTGGAAACTACAACACTGATGATATCGGTTGTGCACTTTCTTTCCGACTTCATTTCATAGGATTTCACGTTTATGGATATCCCAAATTTCTCATTGATACCGAGACAGATAGAAATTATTTTCATTGAAACATTAATATTTCCTATAGTCTCAGCTAATTGTACTACAGAATCTTATTTTTTACATTCTATGAACTAGCCCTATGTCAAATGTACAATATTAACACTAGAGACAAACACTCCTCATAAGTCAAACTCAATGTTTATACAAATGGCATCGCAATGATGGAAATTTTGCTAATGATATTTCTCATTTGTTTCAGGTAAGTTCATTTTTTGTAAGACCGATGATACGTCGCTCGTCTGACCCGCAACGGACTTATACTACTTGAAACTGCCGCATCACCAAGATTCGTAATATTATTGTAAGTCTACAACTATCTAAGTAGCATGAATACTTTTATTACAATTGTTACAACTACATTGATATGCTACATATTTATGCAATGGATCAATTATTTGTATATGCACATCGAACCATATATTTATAAAATGATAAAAACACGTGGTCAATGACGTAAAAAATGGTGTGTCATGAGAGCTGCATCGAAATTAATACAGCTTTAAAAGCTAATTAAATATGAAACAATTATTCCCACCCTTTTGATAATTTAATTATATTATACATATAACGAAGTCGGATAAATATTTCATGTGATAATTCCAATTGCAGGGAGAAACTATCAAATTCATGTACTGCATTGTACAAGTTTATTTCAATGCGGTACGTTTCCGTATTGTTACAATTTGTGTGCACTGCTACTACTTACAATATACAGTGAGTGTAAAAAGTATTCGTACAGCAACGAATTTTAACGGAAACCTGAATTCTAACAAATACACTGTAGTAGATATACCTCATTGTCAATGCATTATGAGTAATTTATATTTCAACCATTCAAATGGTAATTTAAGTACGTACATGTTTTCAATGTACGCTACATATGGGGTGAATTACTTCCTCGTGGAATGTTTCTCATTTTCGTGTAAGCTTCTGTTTCCCCGCAAAATAGTTTATCGATAATAGCACACTTGCTAACTGGTGCATATGAACTTCAACGACGAGTGTTTTTCTCTGCGAAACTCTGAAAGCTCGTTTTGTTTTAGCATTGGAACATACTTTTAAGAAGTGAATAAAGGAAACTTTTAAATATTTCTCCATATTGCATTTGCCACATGCATTTTAGGATCACAAGAAAAATGAATAACCCGTGATATCTGTGACGATGGTAAAACATTTTGAAAAATGGGATTATATGTCACGTGATTCGTTTATTTAAATATTGAAAAGCGTGAAACTTGCACGTTTCTACGTACATAATTATGTTCTTTTGTTATGATTCATTTATAAACGTTTGGTTTATTGGATACTTCAGAAATTTCATGCGGAAATAAGATAAAATAAATAATATAAAATTTTAAGCAAAGTTATACATTTTTATCGCAGTAAGTAGTTTCCTTCGTTTATCATTATTCTATTCCAGCCTGATTGAAGTTTACACGTGTCATTTTTACAGAACTAACTTTTAATAACTTTTGTTATTAAAAATGCGGACACGACATATACGAGGAAAATTCTCGTAAAACGCGATTTACAACAACGCGTAACCTATTTAGATTTGCACAGAATATGAGACAAACTATTTGCTTCCTGTTATATAACGAAAACATAGAAAATATTGGGTCGTCCAGAAAGTTCATGCAGATTTTTAAAGAAAATTCAATTATATGTGCACAATTTTGTTCCATAAGTTTTCTCCATTTTTTCACGCAACTTAAAGATTTCATCCTCCCACAACTTCACAGGTTTTTCGTCGAAAAACTAGTGCAAATTGGGATGCACTTTCCGGACAACCCATTATTATTCCCATTACTTTAATTATCAAAAAGATTCATTAGCAAGAGTGACAGATTAATATAATGGATCCTGTATCATAACTAGCTTTTAGTTTGTGGCGTGAGCCCCGATAAGTTTCTATGCCTGTAGCGTTTCACGTTTTAGTTAGGGACATTATCTGAAATCGCCATGATCCCTAGTCTAACGTTTGGACGTCAAGCAAAGTCACTAGATGAGCCATGATGATAACGAATTGCAACGTTGGCCATTTACAGAACTACGGCGTATGTAATACGTTCGCTTTGATGAGAAGTTTCTACGGTTATTCAACGTAGCCGAAAATTTCATGATGTTTGACAGTATCGATAAATGCCTTTTTTTTACTTTACAAGACCTGTGGCATGTGTGGCGAACTGTGAGTACAGATGTATCGATGTCACCAAAAAGATTAGGTTCAGTCATATTCCCATTGGCCCCGACGCAATCGTCACTGATACTTGGCCCATCAGTTGTATCATACGCTGTATGACGATATCATGCACACACTCTGATAAAACAAGATTTTTGTCAAACTCACTACTTTTCTGCATTCGACTAGGATACCATTTCCATCACGTTCGAACTTGATTTTGATTATTTTCACGTGATTCGATGAAACTCGTTTTACAGTTGTTGTATTACGAGAGCTTGTTAAGAATCTGCATAAATCTATTTCTTTGAGATGAACAGTAATTCCTTTAATTTTAGAAGCCATTGCATTTGTTATTGGTATTAATAAAATTAATATGTAGCTAAACTGGAATACACGTATCCCATCCGAAAATATGTAATTGGTATCTAAAGAGTTTTTAGCACAGGGATGCATTTTGTTATTTATTAATAACTCTAGAAGAACTATGGTAGATTGCATGATTGTACTACAATTTTTGTGTCACACGATATTATTCTATGTATCTTAAGTTGTTTCAAACCAATCGCAGTTGATTCAATTTCATATAATAATTGAATAAACTTTGTTTAGCAGTTGGTACATCTTGCTCCCAAAAAACGGGTTCCAAGGTTAAAATCTCGGACTCATTTAATACCGAAAAAATGCAGAGTTCCTTGTAGCTCTCGTTAAGACGGATACAAATGTTTAATACTTTGTCTTTGTAAAACTTACTGTTTTTGAGAAAAATGCATTTTTGTGGCACAAAAGGTTCTGCCAATTCAATATTAGTTTTGCAATTTACGATTTGTTATATTTTTATTGAAAATAGCTCGAACATTAGAGCCGAAATATCAAACTAGACTAACTAATAAATTGCTTCACAGAGCTCTAAAGCAGTTTATTAAACTATTATATTATATTATTTGATCTAAACGAAGAATTTAATATTTTCGGTTGGAAAGTTAAAATTGTGGTTTCATCAGCTGCAATTTAATCTCTCGCGACGGTGTATTCTATAAATCCTAAACTAGTATGATTACATTCAATATTGGTATTCCAAATTGAAAATACCGGCAGTGCTTTATTGCTGTATCCCCACGTTATTCAAATTAATATTCGTACGCTGGCAATAAAATGTAATTAACTATTTTAACAGTTACTTTGTGCAAATGGTAGTAATGCAATCAGAGTTTTATGCTTCATGAATTTAATTCATTAAGGAAGAGAAAATTATAATTTAGATTATAAAATTCTAATCAGTACCTGTCATCAAGTACTATTTAACGTCATTAATACCACTTGCAGAACATTATTATTATCATTAATAGTATTGTTTCTATTGTGTTGCCAAATTAAATTGGCGAGTATGTCGCACGAAGCACGTAGGCATTAATTGTTGTAATTAATGCTAATAAATTTGCTTTAATATTCTAGTGCTGGTATTCAAATATTGGCGCGTTAAACTTTAGTGAACTTAGTTTATCAAGTACTCTATTACATGTAAATGATAATTTAGTTCCAGTCTAGGGAATTTTGTCAAATCATACATTCAGTCTACGTGTTAACTGACTTCCCCAAATCTTTCGACTTAGAGACTAACTGTTAGATACAGTGAGTTTAAAAAGTATTTGTACATCACTGTAAGTCTAATTTTGATAATTTCTCAAAATCTCGGTAGAAATCTTGGTGTCCGTTACCCTCGTGGTTTTCCGAAGTTCCCCTATACATCCCAATTATATAACACTTTGTTAAAGTAATAGCTCGTAAAAGGTAAGCATAGTTATTTCTACCGCGTTAAGTTGTATATAATTATGAATTCAGAATGTAATTACTCCTTCAAATAGTAGCTTCATTCAGTTTACTATTTCGCGTTGAAACAATGTTTCTGATTCTGAGTTCTCTGTTACTTGAAATGCAATTTTCTCTATTCTTCCGAAAAGTTACTAGTGAACACCCATCGCCACTACATTTAATGAGTCCATTGTGATTATTCCTGTCGTTACAATCATTCTAAACTGATGTATAAATATTATATAAAAAAATATAGCATGTTTGAGACAAGTATTTTTGCCACATTTGTTTTCATCTGTTATGACAGATAATAGAAAAATGGGCTTTTTCCGTAACAGTACTATCGTTATTAACACTAGAACTACAAAATAGGTCAAAATCACTTTTCTGACATGTTTAGTTAATTTATACTAATATACCACGGCGCATTGTTTCAGATTTGATAGGCTTTTATTGTACGTAAACAACGCAAATAATTAAACCCATTAATTAACTTAAATCCTCCAGCTATAATTAATATATAAATAAATGTGTGAGCTTAACTAAGTATATGTTCGGTAGTTCTAGTATTTATTTATTTCACAAAAAGGCAAACAGTTCATGTTTCCCGGAAAGCGATTTAAAAATTTGCACTTTCAAATTTGTATAATATCATATGTAGAAATACAGATAATTAACTTTGAGTGTAATTAATACTGGTACTACTCATTTAATCATTCACCATGTTTGATTTACATAAATATACGCAATAAGGCTAGAAATACGAGACAGAGTTGCAATGTTTGTGGAAAATTGAGGATTCTCGGTGTTTACGGATTTCGATCAAATTTCCTTGCTGTCATACTGTCCCTCATACGGCAGTAACATAAGTTCCAGTAACAGAGAGCTCCCCCACTGTATAAAGTTACACGTCAATAAAAAGAAGGCACGAATATACCGGTTTACCCTTCGCGAATTATAACTTGTATTTCTCTGATTTCACGTTTATTTCACGTTGTTTTCCGTTTTGTAGTACAATATTTTGACCCTTTTATGTATGACTTTTCTGCGAAAGTCAAAGCAGTTCTGAAAGAATGGAATCTTCAAATTGTGAAAAAACGGAGGATTGCCTTTGAATTTTCCTTAAAAAATGGCACGAACGAGATATCAAGTTTATTGAGAAAACGCATTTCAAAGTATGCACTTTCAGCTTTATATAATATTATAGATTGAGTTATTATATTGTGTCGAATTCATTAATTCTTGTATTGCATCCGTTACGATTATTGCGTAACATTTTATAATTGATTATGGACTGACATTTACAAATATAAAATAGGAATTAGCAATTCAAGTTCGACATTTACATAGTTCTCGAAGCCAGGAAATAAGGCGCAATAAACATTGCGGGAAACTGTGTCGCAAAGTCTATATAGGAGTCCTTGAATCTAAAATCGTTCGTTACACTACACACAGTTTCGGATTGAAAAAGTTGAACCAGAGAGTTTATACATACGAACCCATTGAATATAAAATTGCTCATTATACGACACGCAAGTCTAAATTCAAGAAACTTCTGCCCCGTTACAGCCACATATGTCTTGCGGAATTGCACTTCTTTGTTTTTATTTAACGTACCCTTTGAAATCAGTTATTTACTGACTGCTGTAATCAATTGCAAAAAAGTGAGAGATTTTCGAATTGCGACTCCTTGGGAATCCTAAATATATACAATATATGATTTCTATGATTTATTAATAGATAGACAAGAAAGTCCCTATGTTACCTGTGCACAGATATAAGTCACACGATAGATCGAATAAATGAAATGTACACGTGTCGAATACGATAATTAGGTAACAACAGTGCAAGAAACAAAATGATAGATATCATAACATGATAGAAATAAAAGTAATAAATAAATGATAATAACAAATAATAATAGTTATGATACATTTCAATTATATTTAATATACACCCAATTCTGTTTGACACAAACATTCCCTTACACGGATTTTGTACATAAAATTAATAAAAGTTACTACAAAATTTGATTTTTATTTTACAAATAAAGAAATGGTAAATCTAATCCAATTGAAATGTTTGTTCTGCATAATATCTTGTAGAATAATTTAATGAATTGTTTAATGGATTATAGAAATGATGAAACAATTATTATTATAATTATATAAACGAGTAGTTATTTAGTGCAATGACAAAATGAATAATTAACCAGCAGTTTTATTTGAATGGACTTATCAAAAAGTCTCGTTCTACGTAGCTGTTCCGAATCTCTATTTATATTGATCTGCGTCGAACTTTTTCCCGCTAAACATTTTGATAAAAAAAATCGGATTTACTGGAAGCTTTTAGTTTTGGGACACTTTTTGTTTACTGTAATCTCAAACAGTGACCCTTCACCACGGAAATAGATATAAATCCACGGGGGAATTTGGATGGACGACGAAAATCCGAATTTATAAGTAAGGAAGTTAGACGGTTTAAACGATTTAAATTTATTTGTGTCCATGATTGCCACTGAAAAACACGAGGTATACGGTAGAATACAATATCCCTGATGGTGGGTATGTTAAACTGAAACCTATCTAAAGCGGACGAAATTTCGTTCCCACGGGATTCCGTTGTAGGATTTGCTCTACCTCTATTAAACGAGATGTTATGAATAACAAAAAAACTCCATTGGATGCTGTGTTGTAGTATACACCAGGAAATATGTCAATACATTGTTCGACATGTGAATTTGAATTGAAATGAAAGTTGGACGATTACGGATTTTTTGTAATCAGGTAGTATTATTTTACACATTGCACGCCATGGTGGTCACCGGTGACCTCCGATGCAAATATTAGGAAAACTTGTTGTCATAAAAATATTGAAAATTGTATGAACATTAGCTATATATTTGATTCGAGTTTTAAACAGGCGAACACAGTCATTCCTTATTTCCTTAATATTTAATATTCCAATATGAATGTTAAGGTAACAATTGTACTAATTTACAGATATTAGTTATTTAGATATTCCAGAATTAGAAGTTTAGTTTTAAGGAAAATCTCATGAGAAAGCTGTCTTCATTTATTGAATTCTTTTTTCTGTTTAAATAATAATGTCGAGAAATTTCGATATCACTACGAAGCCGCCGATAGAAATGGAGCTATTAAACGGAAATGCATCAAGTTGAAATTGCAAAACATTAAATGTCTCGAAACAAGGAAAATTGGGCTTCTGTTTAAAAATAGCTTCTATAAAAGGTTTTTGTTCGAAATTGTACATGGAACTACGAAAAGATTAATCTGATGTTTTTGTATGCAACATGGACATCTACAGTGGCGGCCAGCTACTTAAGACCGATTGATAGTTCAATTTATAAATGTTCACATCTTTCAAAATTTGAGGGTTTCGTAGATGACATTCGTACACAGTGTACTCTGCCCTATATTGTATCATAATATTACATAAATTTTATTTTTAACAATACAAATTACAAACATATTTAACATTTGTTGAGGTCATGTCGAGAAAACAGCAGACAACTACTTAAGACCGAATCCAAATTAATTACACTGTTCAATGTATGCTTAAATTTTGTAACAACAAATAGATGATTGATATAGATATTAGTGCGCTGAAAACGAATCCGCCAACCGTTTTCTTCCATCACCCATAGTTTTTGATAAAATCAATTTTAAAAAGTGTTTTCTTTTTTTAAGAAGATTTATGACGAAAGTATAAAACTTAGACTGTTTCTGTTTATTGCAAAAAATTCTATCATTAAAGATGAATAACAATGTTCAAAATAAAAATTACAAATAATTCAATTGTTTAGGTAATGTCTGAATTTGTGCCCGATAGTGTAGTCGATGAGAAAATGACACCCTTTTTACCTTAACTCTCCATAACCCAATTTTTTTCGTGTCTAAAAAAAAATCGTGTAACCTGAAACTAGTTGAACGAAAATCTAATGAAGCTACTTCATGCAAAAATTGTAACAAAATCATTATTCGAACGTACTGAAAAGAGTAAGAATCGTTGCACGTATTTTGATAATTATTATTGGAACACAAAATTAAACGAATCAAAGTATCTTTTGTTAAAATGAACTTTATAACTAACACAAGTAACCTGACATTGTTAATTTAATTTTGCATCTACTGGCTACTTTTGATCTTACCAGATACATGTATTCTTACGCAACGTAATATAACATATCATCATATTACATTTTATGAAATGAATCATCTTATCAGTACAGCTTTCTTTCATGTTGCGCTGCTACATTAATTCGAGCCACTTTCGTTTTGTTAGTTTTGCCGCGAAATTATCAGATCAGTTTCGGCGAATAGGAGTGAAATATTGGAGTTTCATAGCGGAAGAACGTGCCGATCAGTTGATCATTTTCGGATATCATAAAGAAGAGAGGTATATGCTCGTGTCTTCCGATGATGCATGGCTTTACTGATACAATAAGGTCCAAATTTACGGCATTACGCTTCGATGCAAATGCAAGTGAATCCGATCTCTTGGAATCCTAAATGTACACAATCCTATTAGCTTGGTCTTTTTAAAATCCATATCATATTAGGTAATCCTATAAGTAATGTCGTTTTTAGAATCCAACTTTCACTGCAAATTTTTTCTTTTTTTCTCAAATGATAAATATTGGTATGACTAGGTCGAATGCACGTTACATTCTGTCGAAAGAATACTTTTTATGACCTAAAAAGAGAAGTTCCTATAATCATATCAGCGAAACATGATACGAACGTTTATTGATGGTAAATAAGAAACGATATTACTATTGGGATGACCTAATATTTGAGACGTTTGTTAATAGACGAAAAAGTGAATATTTTAATGCTTTTAACGAATATCGGTAAAATGGTATGCAATAAAACGCTTCGTGCTTTAATTAACATATTTGCATTGATAATATCAAACTAGTGCGCGATATATTATAGCAGACTTTTTAATTGGTTGGTAATAATAGAGGAAGGAAATCGGATGTCATAACGATTATAACACGATTATAAAAAATATATACAAAGAGTATAAAATCACGTAGAAGTCTCAATATATTTATTACATAATATACGAATATACGGAATATAATATACTTTATCATTTGTTATAACATTCTGATGTAATTTAAGACATTTTAACATGCGAATAATGTTTCTGAAAACTAACTGATAACTTAGTTCAATTCATAAGTGTTTAAGCCCAATGAATATGTTATCCGTGGACGTAATCTGAATTACAATAGGACTGTGGAAAAAAGATGAAATATAGTTCCACTAAATTGCAGATTTAATAACTGGATATTACATTGATATAACGTTCTAAATATTCTTGGATTCTAACTCTCTGAGGTCAGAACCTGACAGGTTATTCGACCCCGTGAAACGTGTATGTGGCAAGTAATTATTACCGTAATAACAACGGAACACCCTGAGGTCTTTAGAATTGATTACGGTTTCCGCGATATTTCTCTAAATTGTTATAGCAAGAACACTTGTACTTACAAGATTAAGCATCGAATACTTTTATTATGCTCTGCACCACCTTTACTATTTAATAACCATAATATTACTTTTCCAGTGTTAATTAGAAAGGATTATGCAATTTCGAAAGTTGCAGCAAGTGTGCCAGGTTCACATATGTACAATGTACATAGACGAACTCCAATTGAAAACTTCGAGATTTCTGATCGTTTCCGTGCGAGTGGTTTAACTATTTTCTTTTTATGAACTACACAGAATGAAGCCATGAATCGATAAACTTAGGAAGAAAAATCCATTTTTGATTTAGTAGGGCAATCAAATATTTAATTTCATACTTGACACTTTATAAGTACGTTGAGAGCTATCGCATATTAAATATTAGTAGGGGAAATAAAATGCAGGAAGTCGTGTAATTATCATTAAAGGAGGCAATTTTTTATTCGGATTAGAGAAGCCGCTGGGTGGAAGATCTAACCTTGTAGGCAGGAGAATCCATTAAGTGGCTGAATAATTTTAACGCATCACACTAAACACTCAACAATCCCCGTTCCGGGTGGGCTGGATATTCGCGGTTATGGATTAAACTCAAGATTAGTTTGAAGATTAGGGAAGTCGGTTTAACTGTCGTCCATAGGACGTGCAACCCTATCCATCACGCTCGGAGAGCAAAGCGTAGATCGAGAGCTAGCTTCGAGGTACGACTAATCGATTAGAGAGGATCTTCTCGGAAACTCCGCATCCACTCTGCGTATGCACACTCTCTCTACTATCACCTCCATATTAAAACAATTAAGCTTTCAGATCACATTATATTTGTCATAATGTTTTGCATTACCCTTATTATCATTATGTTTCTAATATATTATAAAAGAAGCCCCCGAAACTTCGCGTTTTGCGAATCCATTTCGCGAACCATTAACTTCATCCCTTTGATGTATTATACATAATCGTCCCTTTGGAGAACATCGAATCATTTTTCGGTCCGCACTTGTAGAATTTATTTGCGACAGGATAATATAATAGGATAATGTGCGGATTTGTAGGTTATTTATGGATTTATAAATTATATGCTAAATAAAAAACCTTCATTATTTTCCTGGAAAAGAATTATTTTTAAAAAATCAGACCTTAAGGCTTTCTTCTTGTCAAGACAAACAAAGTGATATAACACATTTCTGGGTACAGTTCATGTTTATTAGGAAAAAGCATTTCCAAATATGCACTTTCAAATTTATATGATAGTATAGATAATGTAAATAATATTTCACATTATGTTTCATTTACTATATTATTTTACAGTTCAGAGATTGTTGCGCGTTTAGTGCGACGCTTTAAAATTATTCAGCCACTTAATGATTCTCATGTCTGCGAGGTTGATCTTCCACCCGGCGGCTTCTTTAATTATATTTGTTTCTTTCTGTTATTTTATTCATATTTTCATTTATTATGGGAAGCACGATTTCGAGCACATACGGTATTGAATTTTTTCCAAACAGACAGTTTCAAGCTCCCACTGATTTGCATACTCTGACATGTTGCGTTTACTGAATTTATGGTCGCCCTCGATTATAACAAGCACGGAATTGTTTATCAGATTTTGTGGTTTATGACATACGGTTTACTGCTTTCTTTAATATTGTTTATCGAATCTGTTAATTCTATCTGCTGGCTGTATTTACTACGAATGTTATTACTTTGTAAATTCTGCTTGTAGGTTTGTTCACCTTGGCCTGTCATAATTCACGTTTTTAAATAAACAACATTTTTCGTGATTTCTACAATGACTTATGTACATATATAATTCTCAGTGTTTAATTATTGCTAGTCAAAGAAGTTCTCAGAATCACTTTGTATATTATTCATTTGCTTTAATAACAAAAACTTTTAGTTCGGTTCTAATAAATCTTGTGTAATTAAAAATTGTTGCTTTGACATGAATTTCTTTCAACTTATTCAAGCATTCTACTTTATTATCTTCGCCATTTTCAGTAATTCGATTTTATTACCTGATTCCTTAATAATGATAATAAATTTTAGAAATTTTAGAAAGAAAAATTAAAGCCAGAAGTTGCTCGATTTTAATTAAAGTTTCATTATGTTGAAAATAATGGAGTTGCAGTAGATGATTCTGTTACAGTCAAATAGTAGTCACAGCAAATGCTTGAATAGATACTTTTTCTGTTTAAATAATTCTCTTAAATAGATTTTCACTTTAACTAAGATCTTGGTATTCACGGAATACTCCTGCGAGATCTGCATAATATTTCAATCTAACTTTGTACCAAGATTTGTAAATTATACAGAAAATGTAGCCGTCTGCTATGACTACCTTCAGACTGTAAATGAATCATCTACTGCACTTGTACTTTAATGCTAACGGGATCAGTAAACTGCATCCTTTTAACCCTTTGCTCTCAAATGACGAGTCTGACTAGTCACGTCAATTTAATATCAAAGTATACAATATAAAGTATACAGTCAAAGTATTTATAAAAATATGTGCACAAAAGTATAAAGTGAAGTAAACAGAGCTACACTTGTCATCAAGTTTCCAGTACTAATTAATCAGATTGATCTTGCGTAAATTTGTTTTCTTTTCAGCCAGTACTTATACCAACATGTAAAAGAAAACGAAATCGTTTCCATATAAAAAATCACTTCAATTCAGTCTTCAGTAGTATAGTCCGGGTTATATCAGACAAGCCTTTAACCTTTTAACCGGGTAGTTCCACCAAAAAACGACATCACGGTTTCAATTTAGAGATCAAATAAATCCGTGCGCTATATTTATAATTCCGACTTGTACATGGGTTTGACTCTCTGCTGAAATTGATATTTCTATAAACTTGGGAATTAGGAGAGCGATAACACTGTCCAACAAATTTTGACTTTTTTTCTGAGTTCTAACAACGAATATACAATTCTTATAGATTTCGACGTGCTGAAAACGAATCCGCAAACCATTTGTGGCCAGTAACTACCATTTTCGAAAAAATCAATTTTGAAAAAAAAGGTACTTTTTTGTCCTTTGAACAAGATTTGTGACGTAAGTATATAAGTTAGACAGTTTTTATTTATTGCAAAAAATTCTGTGGATCATTACGAAGAAAATGATATGAATTACTTTTGCAATATGAATTTGCAAATATGTTTAAACATTAGTTAAAGTTGGCGAGACACGCTCCGCGCGCTCATTTTTCGAGATTCGTTTCAAATTTCCGGAAAAATTAGACCTCCGACGGGGATTCCATTTACTCTACGCGATAGAGCAGACCTTCCTCTTTGAAAAGCACTCCAAAAATATGCAAAGCTGACTTCGGTGTCGTAAATATAAGCCAAAAAGTCGAGGAAGTCACGGATCGTCAGCAGGGATTCTCAGACGCGACATTTATGCGCGCACGTGAGCGTTTGGGGGACACATGCCGTAGTGGAACGCGTCATAAATGTCGCGTCTGAGAACCCCTGCTGACAATCCGTGACTTCCTCGACATTTTGGCTTATATTTACGACACCGAAGTCAGCTTTGCATATTTTTGGAGTGCTTTTCAAAGAGGAAGGTCTGCTCTATCGCGTAGAGTAAATGGAATCCCCGTCAGAGGTCTAATTTTTCCGGAAATTTGAAACGAATCTCGAAAAATGAGCGCGCGGGGCGTGTCTCGCCAACTTTAACTAATGTTTAAACATATTTGCAAATTCATATTGCAAAAGTAATTCATATCATTTTCTTCGTAATGATCCACAGAATTTTTTGCAATAAATAAAAACTGTCTAACTTATATACTTACGCCACAAATCTTGTTCAAAGGACAAAAAAGTACCTTTTTTTTCAAAATTGATTTTTTCGAAAATGGTAGTTACTGGCCACAAATGGTTTGCGGATTCGTTTTCAGCACGTCGAAATCTATAAGAATTGTATATTCGTTGTTAGAACTTTTTTTTTGTGTTGGACAGTGTAATTGAAGATCTTTAGAAACCACTTTGAAATACTTTCATTATCTAGGAAAGTTCATCGTGTGTTTACAATATTCAGATTTACGAAACCTTTTAATACATATGTACATGTAAATATATTTGTATATAATTCTATATATACAGTCGAGTCTCTTTTTAGGCGTCCCTTTTTAATGCGGTAAGTAATCCATGAAATCTAGGAAGCTTTAACACTGTAACGCGCTTATCCATTTATTTTCGTTCTTTTTATGTTTTTCTCTTGGGAGGTAAGAGAAAAGAGAATAATTCCCACACGCGAACAAAGCTCTTCTTGTTTGTACTTAAAATCTTTTTATGTATAGGTAAAACAAAACACCTGAATGTGTGTAAGTTATATCTTTTGTGCAGCTGGTGCTTCAGCAAATTATCTCTAATTTCACCAAAAGAGCTATATTCTTTTGCGCATTTTTATGCGGAATTGTGTAGAACATGTCTACCGCGTAAAAAGAGACTCGAGGGCATTTCTCCAATCATATGTATGTATGTATACATACTCAATACTGAAACTATATGCAAAGTATTTTACATAAATTTACAAAAAGATGAGCATGCTTTCCAGAGATTCTGTAATACTACGAAAATTTGTTAGAAACTTATAAAGGAACTGGCACGAAACGATGCACCGTGTCTGCGCGTCATGCCGTAATCTGCGAAGCTGCTTACGATAGCATTTTACGTTCTGACGCTTTGCGTCGATGGAAATTCTCAAGTTCCACAGATTCACGATGCTTTTGAGAAAAGTATTCGAGCGGGAGTCATGGTATGACAAAGGAATCGAATCGGCTGTGCCCGACCCGAAAAGTAAAAGAGAGAACAACCTAGAATCGACATCGAATCCAATATTGGAGAAGTAAGCCTCGTTGAAATTGCTTTATACCGGTTCCAAGACACCCTTTGTAACTTGTCCACCACCTTTTTATCTCAATCCTTTTAGAATTATTGCCAGCTTCAATGTTTTTCTCAAAACAAGTTTCATAATCTTCCGGAAAACCCACTTTTAAACCACTACCTGCACCAAGGATCGCAAACTGGCAGCCCGCAGTCTTGATGATTTCTTTTCTAAAAATGAATGTTTCTAACATCTCGCGGGGAGTAGAACATAAAAAATACAAACCTTTAAACCTTTATCTCATCTTTAAAAGAACTAAAACTTATTGCTATAATTCTTTCTACCATTTTAATTGGTAATAACTAAGAAGTCTGGATAGACGTATCCAATTGCCGGAAGCAAACCGGAAGCAAGACGGAAGCATATCGTAGTGCAGAATAGCTAGTAGAACGTCACGCAAACTATGGATACTTCTTGCGATAATGAAACATATCGGTTCATCGTGACAATATACTAACTAGTCAACATAGTTTGTATATCCTGAGTGGCAGACAAAGGTTATGTCATCTTCAGAGTAGATCTTCCTGAATGGCTCTTAAACGTGCAATAGACTCCATAGTATCGATTTCATCTCATGTACTGTATGGAGGGTGATTAGCATCGCTCTCCATTAAGCGACGTGTGCTCGATATGCAGAGGTTTTTGTTTATAGAATGAATATTGCGAACAATGCACTTTTCTGTACCAATGTTTGTCCACTAATATAATGGTAGATAAACATTGAGTAGGAGAGAATGAAGTAGGTTTTTCAAATTATAGCAATGGAATATACAAATTTCAAATCATTTGTTTTCATGAAAGTTTTCCCAGTCCGTTAGTGAATTTCATTTGAGCAGGAAATGAATAGTTCCATAATTTGTTCAGGTATCAGCTTGCTCTACTTAGTTATTGACGCGGATATAAGATGGCAGGTGCAGCCGTTGATTGGTCAGGATTTTGCGGCAATCTATTCGAAGCAAAGTACAAATTCTATGATGTGTATAATAAACTTATTGCCATTCTTAAGTGAGACAATTAACACTGAGTGTTAGTCTTATTATATTTGCATCAGGTTTCCTGTTGAACTCATTTACATCCTCTTAAAATTAATGACGATGGTTCTTATTAAGCGCCCGTGCATTGGCAACCAATGACAACAACCAGAACTAGTTGAAGCAACTTCGACTAACGAATCAGCATACCCTTACGACATGCTATTTTCTAGGGAGACAGCCACTAATTGTAAAGTATGCTTGTATTCTATAATGATTTCATGGATGATATCCTCTCATGTTTTTGAATACTATTTCACTATAAAACACCAAAAGATATACTTAAGTCCGAAATTAGAAAGAGTTCCGTTTGGAATTTTCCAGCATCTTCTTGCGAGTAATATTAAGTTGTCTCATAAGTTTCTTTCGAACTTCGACCTTATTAGGTAAAGGACCGTAATTGGTTCATCCTGTTAGCGTCTTCTCGTAACATATACGACGGTATTTTTGACGTTATTTTTGTGCTGCGTTAAAAAATTAACAGCCGAAAGAAACATTTTGGATGTGGAACGGTGCACTGCTTCGAGGAATGCATCGGAGTTGCAAAAACTGTACGTAACATTTGCACGGTTTAACAATTGTGTAACAATGCACGGCATTACAAACCGCGGAAGATTCCGAGCCAGGAATTTCAGACTCTTTCGTTGAACAATTCCTTGCGTCAACAAACATACGATTCGTCGAACGCAATAAAGAATCACCCCAATGAATATGTTGCCCGCAGAAACCTTTTGTAAGAAATCCATCGGAAAGTTTCCGCAAAAGTGGACGAAGGTTATCGAACAGAACAGAACATGTATTCTTGGTAACATTTCACCATTTTAATTAATTCCACCATTATTTCTTTGTAAAATAAACGATAGAAACTTGTGGGACAACCTAATATGTCGCATCAAGAGTTGAAAGATTTCTTTTTGGTTACGTCACTGCGTCAATGTTAAAAGCCTTCGAATGCGGCGGAACATAGTCAAGCACTTCGCCTACTTTTCTCTTATCTGAGCCGTTTCATGTATATCATTCTGTGCATATATGCATACGAACTTCACCGAGCAAATCTACATGTTTTTCTACTTCTCCACTCTATATTCTTATTTCTTTCGTCTTCGTCGTTTGTCCCGACATTTCGTTTCTATATTCTTCCGCGTTTGTTTGTCCTCGATGCTTGATTATACTATCATATCATTTATTCCACCCTGGGAAGGCATCCTTCGTGAAAAGATTGATATTTAAAGATCTTCTTTCACATTTCCTAGAATCTCAATATTTATACACAAATATAAAGAATTGTTTGTTTTATAAATGAATTATCCGGCGTAACTTTTAATTTGGAACAATTAGAAAAATTGATAGAAACGATTCGATCACTTTTTGGCATTAATCTTTAATAGATAGCTGGCTTTTGGATTAGGAAATCGTTCTTTTAACTTTGGTTTTCCAAGAAAGAACTTCTTCCAATTAGTGATTATTATTATGAGACATATTGTGGTCTAACAATCGAAAATAATCGAAGTAGGCTGAAGTCTTTGCCATGTTGCTTACTGCATGACAACAAGTTGTAAGTAATAATGACAAATTAGAGAGCCATGTAAAATTAAAATGTACAAATTTCAACAAAACATTGTTTAAACGTACAAATTTAATATCACGTGGCTACTTTGTTTCTAGCAAATTGAAACAAAGTAGAAAAAATAAAACAGAAATTACTTATGAATCAGCCCAATATGTTATACGTGAGTGAATATAAAAATATAACATTTTTTACTTAAATCAAAATGAACTTTGTATAATCTGTATGTGAAAGTGACACAGTAAATGCGTGTAGTTTATATAATGAAAAGGATTTGGGGAAAGGAAAGTAGATAGGAAACTGCGTCACATTTTTCTGGAGAGCTGTTACGATGATAAACGAATCGTCCCTCGTAGTTTTTCCTCTTTCGGAGTGAATTAATGGAAGTAAGCAGTTTTTAAGTCAGATTTCTCGAGGGCAATGTATAATAACTTATCGAACATAAGTTTAATCTTATTCCGAGACCAATAACCTTGAATCTCGTAGTTCCATCGAAAGATAGTGCTTTCACTCTCCACGTTTCACAGGAATTTCTCTTTGACAGATAAAGTATTGGTATTCCTGAACTTATTCGTACAAAGCGTTCCATACATTACAGTGGTTCAACATTTGAAGTTGTCTAATTTTGAGGGAATAGTCGGAAACGATGTTTTCTTTGCATTATTTATACTTATCTATGTCTAGTTATAAATTAAACAAATGGTCGTTACGGTCGTATTAATAATTAGTTCGTAAAGTTTAATTTAAGGTAAAGAGAACAGAATTGAGGTCAAATAAGTGTCCGTACACGGCGCGAACGCAAGAAAAAAGGATTCAAAACAAATGTCAATCAAACCTATGGAAACCATATTGTGTTTGTGAATTTACTCCAATCCTTAATACATTTTGCTTTTATGTATTTTAAGGTAGAATGTTGTTCATATCTCCAATAATCTATTCGTTACAAATACATCGATAATTCTGTACTAAAAATATATCATTGCATAATGATATAATGTTATTATAAATAACGTATCAATTTCAATCCAAACACAACAGTTTACGTTACTATTAGCAACCTGCGTGCATTTGCTTCTACCTTTCACCTCGTGTATTTCAATTACTGCTTGACAAAGAGACGGTAAAGTTAATATAATTAGATTATTTCATTAACTAACTCTGCGCGCGCTACTAGTTTTCGGGGAAATCATTTTTATCTGCAAATGCTTTCACGTTACACGTACTGCAACTGCATTGGTTGATAGCCTATGTAATTATACTCACATTGGTTTGCACACATGTGTGTACTAGATTATTACCAGCTTCGGTCAATGACGTTAATTATTATCTGTATGAAACGTGTTTAACAAGAATTTCACTTGGAATCATTATATATCATTTATTGATTCATAATTGTAACAATGATTTTGTAATTTTCAAGATGTTGATTCCTTTGATATTTTCCCTAAAATGTTTTCTGCAAAAGGTGCGTATGAATTTTATACCGATATCGGTCCAGAAAGTAAAAGCATATGTGATTCAAAACATGAACTTCCACTTTTTGTGATTCATATTTTGCTCTGTAGAATGGCGAACCAATTCAAAAGATGTTTTGCAAAATAATATCCGGATTATTAAATGGTCAAACACTTCATAGACTTCATGCAAAGATCAGGAATAAGGAAGTAATATTGTTACGATTAGATTTATAATTGGACACACAAAATTGCTTTTTATTGGTATATATAAAACGAAACACGTCGCAATGTTTCTTATGTATAAACTAAATGCTTCAAACTTAATTATGTATTTCTAGAAGGCATTAGAACCAGCAAAAGAATCGGCCGTTCATAAAGTTTCCCAGCGTTCTTTTCACTGTTCATTTAAAGATGGACCTGTTTGTTTGTGTTAATAGTTTTATTATATAAGATATAAAAGACTACTCACCGCGAGACGCGAAAGCACCATTAGTCCGCGCTACTGCAGAAGAAAGGAAAGGATCTTTAAACATTAATAAACCGTACTTTCAAATATAGTTTTGAAGAGAGCTGTGTACATCGACGTGAAAGAATGGAGGGAAGATACAATTAAGCCAGCCAACGGCAGGTGGTTCGCTAATTTACGATTGATTTTTCGCTTCAGACGTACATCAACAGTCAAAAGTTTCAGGTCAACGGATTTTTCCTTAGAATTCCCACTCAGTCGTAAAACATCGTCCATTTGCCATTTGCCATTTTCCATTTCCGTATCGTAAGAAGTCCTGAACAAATCATATTTTACAAATGTTTCGATTTGACAAAGAGATATCAAAGTCTATCATAACAGTATACCACTGCAGAATATCAAACGCAACTTATATTGCTTCGCTGATGTATGCAGATGTATTTCGTTTGATGAAAACGTAACTTGGCGATGTTCCAATGTAAAACGATACACGACACGTTACATTTAACATACAGTACAGGTTTTCTTACATCACTATCTAAGAAAATGATTAATGATATATTAAATGAGTATTGTGATTATGAAAATAACGAAGTGTTTTTTAGAATAACATTCGAATTAGCGAGTATGTATATAAGTACGGTACATCGTGTAGATTTGCTCCTTTAACGGGACAGCGTTAATTAGCTTGTTATTCGAAAATACATCATCAAATGGTATAATCCCTGTTATAATGGCATCTCTAATTATGACGGCGTAATCGCATCGCAGAATGAAATTGATTTACTAATGCTTACTCTAAATCCTTCTTTCTTGCATAAATAGTATGAGGGATATCAAAAAATAATTAATTCGAGAGTGAAAAATATCTTTGCATCGAAAGTTTAGAATTCACTTTTTTCAAAAAGGGAATTATGGCATTGGTGAATCGTTGGTCAAGGATCATAGATAACGATGGGGATTATTGAATAGAATAATCATTAATATGAAAAATATAGCATGTGAAAAATAATTGATTACTTTCCAGTATCTAATATATGGTATGTACAATATTTTGTATGAGTGAAAGGATGATTTAGTTGAAACTGTAAAAGATTCCGGAGAATCTGTTATCCTTTAATATTTATATTGGCTTTATCCAATATTTATGGTACAATTGTGAGGCACAGAGCTTCAAAAATAATGGCAAATAAGGAGGAATATACATATCTCGTCCTTGTACATAAAACATACACATCTCGTCCTTGCACATAAAACATACACACGCGTTGTTTGGACTGGAAACATTAAAATGGTCTAAAGGAGTGAAATATGTTTCGATTTGTTAGAATAAAATAAATATTACATATACTAAGGAATACATATAAGGAAAATGTTGATTAAACGTTACAAGGATTCCGCAAAGTTCAGTGACTTAGTGTTTACTCGAAGCGGAAAGTAACAGAATGAAACCGAAGGTTGAGCGTATCGAAAGTGAGCACTTTCCGTTTTGGAAGTCCGGGTAACGATACACACGAACAACTTCCGTTGTCGGAACCCGGAGTTTGATCGAGAAATAGAGGTGGAGCCCTTAAATTCTCGTCGAGTTGTTTCGTAGCTCGTTCTCCAAGTTTACGAGCGTATCTGCGCCAATGCATGGCGATATCGGATGCGCTTCTGTAACATCCGATACGATGTACAAGCCACGACAGTGCACCGGAAGTACCTCTGAGTAGCGGCAGAGTGCAAATCGCGTTTGCATTAAGCTAAAATTACCGCGGCAATACGTATCCGTTCGTCCGTGCAGAAATTGTCCGCGCACGAAATTGTCAGATGTCAGTGTTGCTTGTCGACAAATTGGATTCACGGAAACACGAACGAAAGAACGCTTTTACGCGAAACAGTCCTTTCGTGATCCACGTTAAAGCACTTTAACTTATTGTAACCTACTCAGATACCTGGTTTATGTATTTCCCTGAATTATACTAACAATACGGATCCCTTTAACCTTTTCTCCTCCCCTTTTCCTTTCGCATTCGATAAAAGGGGCCACGTTTTCTTATCACTTAAACTGAACATTTGGCGATAATATTGTATAATCAATTACAATACCATCTGTGGTTTAAAGAATTCCATAAAGGAATAAACCATTTGTTAGTCTTTATTATTTCAATATTTTCTTAATGTTTTTAATTATTGAAACATCCGCATATTTACATGTAAAATCAAGTAAACTTGAAGAAAACATTGTATTACATTTTGCATCATGCTATATTATTTGCCATATTTTTGCTATTTTTATGACACTTGCGCTGTTATCACGAATTTTTCGTAAAATATCACAAAACCCAGCAAGTTTTCTCTTTTAACTTGTTTCACACTATGACGACACATATTTATGGTTTCAGGGAACATGCTAGTTAAGCGAGACAAAAACATTTTTTCTCTGTACCGTGATGAAACTTCTTTTTTTGTCGGTCGAAACACACTACGGTATTCCATACAAGTTTAATGCGTATAAACGAAACAAATTTGTTCGGAACTGTAGCGATTCTGGATGAATAAAGAGACTGTTTTGTCATAAAAATCAACTTTTTGTCTCGAATGGACTTCCAAGAAATGCGACTCTACAATTAGACTGATTTGTAACGTTGTAATGATTTTGATTTAATTTCATTTCATTTCTAATTTAGAAATTATTTATTTTTTAACTTAAAAATTAAGTAAATTAAGTAATGATTTTGCTGTAAATATATCTTACTGAAAATAATTCAAGTATTAATTAACATTCAACGTTCAATAATTATATTACTGCGTGATGATTCTATCTTACATAAATTTGGTTTCCAAACATTGTGCGGTTTTCGCGTTAACGAAAACCACTTGTTTCCAGTTAAATACATTTTTAATCGAAGTTTACCTCATAAATGTTAAATAATTAAAGAAAGAAAGTGAATCTTAAATTGCCTAAAAAAAAGATAGTAAGTTTTTAACATTTCATTTGCCATACAAATTAGAAATGCAATTTATTATAACAAGGAGTATATATCACAACACATCTTGCTTTCGCCTAAAACCATTAAAATAAGTTAAGAGAATTGCATTACGCACAATTCTACGGATTAAAATAAATAAAGTTTTAGTTCTATAATCTTCACTCGAGTAACAAGTTCAATTTTTTAATCAAAGCTCCACTGGGTTTGCAAGCTAAATTTGTTTTTCTTTGAAAGTCTGTTATCAGGTAAATGCTGTGCTGTCGCTTAACAAAGGCATGCCCTTTTTTATTTGCTTTACTTTACATGTTGACTAACATGTTAACAGGTGTCTTCGTGTTTGATTGGTGCAACCACATAGTCCTCATCCCGTATCATATTTCGAAGACACCGTCTGTTTAGGACATTCTGGCAACTACAATTGATTGAACTGCTACACAACATGTTCTTACAATTTGATAATCATTATCACGTAGTTTCAATTACTTTCTAATTCATTTCGTTTAATCAATTTGCATCATTACAGATAGATATGATTGCTTTTATAAGTGATAATAACTTTTATTACCATTTTCGTGCCCACATTTTCGAAGTTATTCGCAAAAACATACTTTGACTTAATCGAAATTAAAAAGGAAAACATTTAGAAGTCTATATCCATCAGTTTGCTGCTTTGATTACACGCTTTGGTATATGCAATTGCGGCCAGAATTAGAATTCATTATCTTTCCATGCATTATGTATACCTACTGCAAAAATAAATATGTGGATTGCAAAAGATGCGAAAGAATTTTAATAAAAATCTAAACGGGAAAATTGTAATAAAAAGGGGAATTGAACAACGATAATCATCATAGTTGCGAATGGTTTAAACATGCTGGTATCATTAACATGTTGAGCGCCGCGCCGAAATCCGTGTTATACAATACCTCGCGATACGTGTCCGTAACATTAAAAATATTATAAATTGTACGAATATTAGCGATACATTTGATTGGAGAATATTATTAGAATACTAGACGAAGACTGCTGTTTAAATTATTCTGCTGATGTATAATATATAAAGCATCAAATACTAATTACTTTTTGAATACAGCCGTGGGGTGCTATTTAAAATGCCGTCGTCTGGATCATTACACAATTCACCGGGCGAAGAGAAAGCTGCTAAAAGAACATTTTGTATAAAGAAGGTAAAGAATACCTTTTCGAAAAAACCAAGACAGAAAGATACGAATTTAATACTTTATTAAAGCAGTGCCATGTACCAGTGGTTTGGGCCTGGGAGGTTGAGGTTTGGACACCTTACAAAAATAAGGCAGACACTCATCCCTACATTACGCAGACACTGCGTAAATTGAGGAAATGAAAAGCACGCACGCATGTGAATTCGTTCAGAAAAAGGGGGGGGATTGATTAACAGCATAAAACGGTACTCCTCGTAATTTATTACGTCAGCTCGAGTCACGCCTTGTCACACATTTGCTCTGTCAAGTGGAAACCTCGTGTTTCTTCCTCTCGAGCGTTCTCAGGTACCTCGCGGACGGACAAATCCGTCCATTGAATCTCCCGTCGTTGCAACCGTCGCCGTCGTTGACGAGACACCAGAAGTACGCAGGTATATATCTACCTACACGTCTCAACCTCCCTCCCACCCTGCCTTCATACGTCCATCCCTTCCTCCCGCCCAACTCTCTCAACCCTCTCAACCCTCTCAACCCCTCAAGCCTGCAGTCCGTGACGTCAGAACGTCTGCTTCGAGTTCATCTACCCGATGTAATATTTAGGCGCGAATAAAATTATACCGGCGAGGATGATTACTCCTGAGGACTCACTTTTATGTAAGATTCATTGGTCTTCCGTGGTTTATACTTTCGACATTGTGTGGAGATTCTTTTAGTGAAAGAGATTCGCGCAAACAGTACAGTAGATTATCTTAAAACGAATTGCAATTGCTTGGTTTAACACGACACATTACTCTGTTGCAATACAGTAATACATTTCCGAGTGTAATAACAATGGGCTACTAAAATTTTTGATTCTCATTAGATTGAAACTAAAATAAACAGTCCGTAGGTTCGTATTATTTTAAGTAAATTACATTATTTCAACATTAACAAATTTATTCCTGCTCACTGATATGAGCTACGTATCTCACAAAACGCGGACCATGCCTCACGCTGTGTATTTAATAATGTAAAAGTCTACATTAATATTGTGGTTTGCTTATTTTTTTTGTTAACGATATGACAATTTGCGAAGTGAATATCGTGTTCGTAATATTTACGTTGTTTTAAAGCCACAATTAATTTTCGAGCAGAACGCGAGCTTATAATGATAAGTAATCAGTTCTTTAGAAGGATCCAGACTTGTTTCATTAAAGAGAAGTATTTTTACGGGGAAATGGTTATTGCACAGTATTACAGGGTCTGAAGCGTAGTATCTGATGTTATTGTTGGGAAAAAGATGCGCGATGTTTATGTCGACGACTACGCAGTTAGCAGAAGAAAACGTTTGAAATTAATTGCCCGGAGCGTCAGCATATCTGCGTTAAAGCTTAGGAAAGTGTAAAAGTTCGAGGAACGTAAATAGACAACTGTAAAAAAATAAGGATGGATAAATAAATAACGAACGCTCCTATTCCGTTTCAACGGATAATTGATATTTGCCACGCAACATTGTTCAGCATTGTTTTTCGGAATATAATTCCGTGCAGCAGCTCGATGCCTTGAGGCCATCCTCATTTTACTGATAAATATAAACTTTGGACAACCTGTAATAATGTTATTTATACCATTTTAATTATTGCAATACATGCAGGCTATACAAAATGAAAATATCTACGAGACACTTGGATACAAAATATATATTAAAAAACACAGTTCAGGTATAGGAATAAAATAAAAATGTGGCCTTACGTGCATTTCAATGCTTTGTTTTAATTTTGGAACTTTTTATTCTCAAACATATAAATTAAGACATACTTTAATAAATGTGTTCGGTGATTATTCTGGGCGAATTATATAAATATAATTAATTTTTAAATTCAATTGCCACAAATAAAATTGTATTAAGATTTATTTAGCAGCATAATTGGGAAACTTTATTATCCACCAAATTATCAGTTTTGAGATTCAATTTTTCATAATGTGTTTTTTTTGTTACAGGTGAGTCTTTCAATGGTTTATAACGGAATTGGAGAAAGAAACTGCGTTTGAAGGTAAAAACTCTCAATAATATAAACTTTGTTTATATTAATGTTTATATTCTTATTTGTTGCTACTTTTGTATTTCATATACTGTAGTATTATCGGTAAGTAAATAAGTGATTATTGTACGTTATTCCAGCATTAATTCTTACGTCTTATTCTCGAATGAGTATTACAAAGGATCTGGCAATAATTTCCCAATGATATAAGTTCAAATGCTTAAGACTTTGTACCAATAACGTGCTTTTCTCTCAAACCTTTGTTTACTTTAGCTTGTTGGTTTTTCCATTGTTTCATTTTGCTTACACAAATATTCGTACACTTCTAGACAATCTGTGAGAAACGGCGGACAATTATATATGCAAATGTTTATCTATGCTTGCAACTATTAGTACTTAAAATTTATAAGGAGCTCAGGAATTCCACGAAATCGTGTGTCGCTATTATACGTACCGGGACCAAACTTGGAGACGTGACCTTTGCTCTTTAGAACTTCCATGAAAATGTTATACTATGCATTACATTACTGTAGTATATTTAATGAGTATGTTAAACAATTACAGTATTATGGAACTTATTAGAGCAATCAATATATTCGAAGGAATTGTTAGAATTGTTGCACCAATCAATATATTGGAAGCAAACTTTCGCGTAGAACTTTTCGCGTAGAATTTTTCAGCGAAAAAGAGATTTTCGTTTTATATTGTAATTCATCGTTCATAAATTAAGAAAACCTACTTTATTATTCCCTTTTTTACATTTTTGCGCAACTAGATTCTTTTTTATCTTAAAATCCTGCGCCGCAAATAGTTAAAACGAGAGAATTTGGACTAAACTTTACATGGGTATTATTTTCTAGGAAAGATATAGATAGTCTTCTTTATTTAATTAGTCTTTTAAAATATTTGAGTAGAATAGTGCCATATGTAATCAGCTTAAACGAGTAGTCCAGTTCTGTTAAAGGGACTCAAAGTAACATTACACTGGTACTAAACATTGGTCTTTAAAAGGGTGCTTTTTGGAGGATGGTAGAGCAAAAGGTTCGTTGAATTTAAGCGATAAAGTACAAAGAGACTAAGTAAATAGCAATAACACATAGAAAGGTAAGGTGTAGGGGGAATAAAGGAGGGCAGCATTCGCGTAGCGTAATTTTGCTGGCATTCAACGAGATTCTGGATACGATACATGGATAGGCCATGGAAAATAGTGGAAGCAGTGCAGATAATTTCACTTCTCCGTATCAACGAAAATTAAAGCGATCCATTCATCAGGATACCTTGAATATCGATTAACATTGAGCTCTGAGATCAATCAAACAGAATACTTCCGGAGTGTTTATGGCAGTAAATATACAGTGAGTGTAAAAAGCATTCGTACAGCGGCAACTTTTTAACAGAAACCTCATAGAACTTTGTTCATTGAAAACATTTTAATAAACAAGTGGTATGTATATATATGCTTAAAGATCGTCGCAATGAATTTCATAAAAGGAATATTAGTTATCCATATTTTTTATGAAAATATTCACAATCTGTTTCATGTGCAATTAAAGTTCTACATGGTTTTCGTTCAAATTCGCTGGTGTACGAATACTTTTTACACTTTATCTTTGGATTTCCGATGTACCGTGGAATTAGAAAGAAAGTATACAGAAACACCTAAGGAAAATTAGTAGAAGGATAGATACAGATGTTAAGACTTGTTGCAAATCCTAAAGATAACGGAAGCGACAATGTCTGGAATCTTTTCTTAGCAACATTTAATGCCAGGAAATGAAGGAAATGTGCATTGCGTGGAGAAAATTATGAAGCGATTTTTGTACAAATGATTGGCAACGGATGAAAGAGTGTTGACATGCAGATTAATTTTGAAGGAAAAGAAATTGAGGAGGAAGGCCTTCCGGTAAGGTAAAAGGGAAAAATCCGTTTGCGCGGGCTTAGAGTCCAACGTCTTCTTCGTCGTACTTCCGGCCCGCAGCTAACCAACTGGAAAGAAAGCGAAGAAGAAGGCAAGTGTAAAAGATGACTCCGTAACCCGAGGGGCCAACCGGAACCTGGAATTCCTGTTTAGGGGGCTTCTCAAGGTTCGCAGTACATCGCCAGATGCCCTCGACACTACATTTTGATATTCGAAGAGCCAGCCCGAGGACATTCAATATCCGTTAAATGTCTTGACGTTGCTTTCCTCCTTGTTTCCTAAATAAAGATGCGATAGTGATGGAAAAATTAAATGAAAGTAAATAAAAGTCGCCCTCGATCAGTTTAAATTTCGGATTATAATTGAATAAAGAATGAATTCGTATTTAAAAATTACAAAACAAACGCCATAAACATGGACAGTACTCATATTAAAGATGAGATGGTCGGTATGGCTTATCGCCGGTAGTGTATGAAAGTATACATCGTTAGATTATTATTCGTTAAAATGACAGAAAAATAATGGTTATCCAGTGCTATTTTGTTATGATTGACAGAGTAATCCGCAATAACTTCGGATTTCCCGAAGTACAACTTGCACATTCCATTTCCATGAATTGATGAAAGCCATACATAATTAGGCCCTTAAACATGGTATTACGGTATTTGTATACATTTTCTTGGTTATACAAGGCGTATCAAGATGATTGTCCATTAATCATCCGCAACTCGATTGTTCTCCTTACCCCGGAACCCTTTCGCACCCCAATTATCAAATTACTCTAAAGTGCTGTAATAATTCTCCATCCGGTGAAAGTGAAAAATCGATCCCCTCAGTGAGTGGGTTAAGTAGCACTATCGATTAATTAGAATAACTCGCCTGGCTGTTTACACACGCGCCTAATATTTTCTGGCCATTAAGCCGTTTGTGGGAAACTGAGGGTGGGTAACCGGTGGCTAATTGTCGAACCCTTCCCCCTTCTACGAAGTACAAGCGACAAATTTCGAATCTGTTAGCCCCATAGCGACTAGTTGAGTTCAACCTCTCGTTTCAAGGATATGCAATGAGAATGCGGAGAGCACCATTAAGAATTACGGGATCACGCTCGCCATCTGCCCAACGGGAGACCCCATCGTTATGATGGTATGAGGGGGGGGGGGGTCAGAAGCGGAACAAAAATCTAGGCTCGAGGGGCTTCCTCATCAATATAACATAAGTAGCTCGAACGAAGGGGTGCCTATTCCCCATGTTTGACGTATGCGCTAACAAGGTGTACAATTTAAATGCATACGCATGGTTATACCATCACTTATGCCGTACGCTAATAAAGATCATTTATGGTATTGTGTCGTTGCATTGAATTAAACGCCTTTGCTGTTTGTTTCGAACAACCTAACGTATATACATATACTCAACGTACTCTGTTATGATATATTTCGTAATGCGAGTAGGAAACAATTATGGAATTGGGTTACATGAGTAGAATCTCTGACAGGAAATTCATTCTCTTATCTTCAAAGTTAAATCGAGTCGAGGATATATACATTTGTTTCATCGTCCATATCTCGTTTTAAAACTCTTTGTTTGGGACTCTTTGTTTGATGTCACTTGTATATATTTTACTACATTTCTCTTTATTTCTTCTGCCTTTTACCGGAAATTACTCGTTTTATATTTTGGCCGATTACAAAATCATGCGCGTGGTGCCTACGGAAAATTTCAGGATTCGAGGAGTCATTTTTGAAGTAGGTTTGATAAGGAAAAGATAAGATCTATTCGCGTCAGTTTTAGTAATTATACATTATAGAGAAATAAATACATAGACATATCAGACTATGCATAAATCTATTCTCGATGGAATGCAACATTCATTGCGTGTCCTTTCAAATAAATTTTCTGTTTGTTTGTTTCGTTTGGCGTTAGAAAGGATTAAGAAACGAATGGTACTCATGTAAAAAGGAACAGTAGATGTAATGCAATAGAATCCGGGAAAGGGAAGATCCGGATTAGAAGCCAAGGGAAATTGTAACTTATGCGCTGTGTTATTTACAGTATCTTTCTTTTCTTACTAACAACTTTAAAACATAGTTCTTAAGTGCACGGTTCTTAACCTGCAAAATTCCAATAAAGATGATGCTATATGTGGCTATTTATTTCGATGTGTAATTGTAATTACTCCTAAATATAATATTCGGTGTAACTTTCACATTAACATACTCGCGTCCGGGCATTTTCAGCCGAATGTTACGACATGAATGTTAATATAAGTAATCACAGTATATGATTATTTGCATTATCTCGCCGTCGCTAATTTGCATACAACCAGATTTATTCTCTTTCTTAATAATTGCTTGTCAAATTGCAGAGTTGGGAAGAATTTTATAGGAAAAAGTATATCTTACGAGTCACTAATCCGAACCTTTATTAGAATTATTATATTGATTCATAAATATTTTCCGTTTTTCATTCCACTTGATTTGTTTATAAACATTCTTTTGGTACTTTTATCCTAGAATATACTCACAATTATTATTTACAACTTCTTGCCATGTATCAGGTAACTTATCAATGACTTCAACATAAAAATTAATCGTCTTGTTTTATTAACCCTTTTAATACCTTAGAGCCGATATATAGACTTTCCATTTTTTGTATAATTTAAACACATGTAATTACATGTCAAATTAATAGATACCTCAAAGATCGCATATTTTTCAAGGTGTTTTTCGACGGTACCCGGAAAACTTATAAGATATTATTAATATAAGAGTTAAAAAAGCTTTCTTCTGTCAAATCAAGTGAAATGAAAAACGTGAATTATTTGTTAGTCAACTCAATACATCAACGATTATGGTGCTTGATGGTATGTGAAGGAGTTTCTATAGAGTCCTTGCCCGGAGCAATTCACCCTGGCTGTAAATAAAGTTAATCTGATATCGGAGATTGTAATAAGCGACTTCAGAGAGGCTTAACCTGTTTGCATAATTAGATAAACTAGGTAAACTGAGATACTGTATTGGTTTCGACGTAGTACAACAAATTTATCGAGGTTGTAATCCGCATTCTCCCAATAACATCAGATATTAGTAATATTATTAATTATATCAGGAAATAATGCGTTGTATTTTCTCAGAAAATAAAATTCGATTAATAAGCTATTAGATTCTTGTCACACTGCAACAGTTTTAACGCAATTTTTTAATATGATTATTATTTTTAATTTTTCAATACGATTGTATAATAAAGTGTACGAATATGTTGATATTATGATGTTATTTAATATACAACTAAAGGCATTTTTATCTTACTAAAAAAGAACTAAAAAAGAACATATCTAGGTATACTGATACGTGGTCTGATAAGTATGGGAATTTCTGTATGTTGAAATTTGTAAACAGTAAACTGACGCGCTTTATTCCTAAATGAAATTTGGCGTTGTTCATACCAGAAAGGGGCCTTAAAAATTCCCTTTTCGTGTTTCAAGAAGTTTATTAACTCATATTTCATTCTGTAAGGGTTTCGAATCCTTGAAAAATGCAAAATGGACGGCTGAGGAGAGGGTATTACACATTTCATTTCGTCTGTGTTTCGAGTCCTCGCTACGTTGTTTCTCATTTTTATTATCTCTCGTTTCTTCCTACTCTTGCCACGGACGCGATACAATACGGGAAAAATTTTCCTCGAAAAAGAACCGCGTTGAGTGTATGAAATTGGGTAGCTGAATACAGCTAAGAACTTACGGGAAAGAAGAGTCGAGAAATCCGTTCATAATATCCGGGAACAGCCATATCGCGATGAGGTAATAATGCACCGAGATAATGTCGCGCATGGACCAAATAAATGTGCCGATATTTATGAAAGTGTCCTACATCACTTTTCCGGAAGCAACGATTAAAAGTTTCTTACTTATTTATTGTGAACACCTTTCAACATCCTTATCAAAGTATCAATGGAATATTTACATATTAATCGCAATTGTAAATATATTTATGTTAAGGGGCATAGATAAAAAGTAACATTAACCACTTTTTTAATTAGCGGCACAAATAGGGACAAATGTTTATGAAAACATTGCACGAACGAAGAATTCGGACAATTTTCGCGGGAAAAGTGAATGGCGGTACAAAAGCGAGATAATGCGCTATATAAGTTTACAATACGATAGTGTGGTAAAACCTGAAAACAAACGAATGCATACTTTCAGGTTTTTACCTCTTTACCATATTCCCTGATAAATGGACCGCGAAGTAGATAATTCTTGGAAATTATCTGCTGTGTTTATTAACATATAGACTATCCTGTAATTTCATGGTTTAGGTGTTACATTATTTTAATGTTCACATTAATTTATGATCTTTCACCAATCGAGAAAGTTCGAATACTTTGACAAAATCTTGTGAACAATTACGGAAACAATTATGTGACTAAATATAGCTTATAATTAATACTTTGCGTAATCACCTTTTGCTTTTAAAACCGTATTTATTCTTTATGGCATGCTGTTTACTAACCCTTTACAATAATCTGCCGAAATATTTGCCGATTTGACTTGCACCTTTTTATTTGCATATCGAATTGTCCTCGTAGAAAAGCGAGTTACGCGTAAAGTCGAAACAGCTAAAGTCAATGCCAAGTGTCCGCGCCAGGTGCATCGAAAGACTTTATAGGGATTTTCTTTCTGATATTTAAGGGTGAAAGCATAAACCAGTATACACCAGGGGTTCCTGGAATAAAGGAGGAAAAAGTTATACGATCATATATTCGGAAATGTTCTTACTACATAAAGATGCACAAGTGCGCGGAGTGCCGAAATACAAGGGACTCCCGTACAACACGGTACAGTACATATGACGCAACTTTCGATGCGACAAATTATTCGCTTCCCAATTAGTTACTTTCCGGTACCCCTAATATTTTCCGATTCTGTTTTATTTATAACACGCTACGCGGAACACGCTACCGGTTATTATTTAGTAGGGTCAATTGAAAATATTAGAAATGTAGATAACTTTAAATTCCTGGAAGCGGAACGATAATCTATCAATTTTAGCGCAATAAATAAACGTAAACTAACGTTTACAGTTGCATTAACGTAAATACATCATCTTCTATGAAATATGTATAATAATAAAAAAAGCGATGCAAGATTCTAGCATTTCTTGGTTAAATTGTCAGTGAAGGACGTTGCGGTTTTTGGAGCTGAAGATCTCAAATTTGAATTCATTGTTCCAGAAGTTACTCTTCTAATCTTCGTACTCTCAATTATCAAGTTGTGTTACTCAAGCAAACCTTTTTCACGTCTTTTCTCGTTGCAAATATGAATTTTAGTATTTAAGAGAAAAAATAGGACTTAAATATTTTTATACTGTTCGACGCTCAAAAACTATGCCGTTACAATAACTTTGACTGGTAGTGTATGCTTGTATAACACTAATCCATGTTATACAAGGGTCCACTTTATTATTGTACCGGTAACGGTATTTTTGAAAATTTAATACTTCCGTATTAAATTAATAGTATTATTAATCTATTTGCCAGAGTTATTTATCATGTACTTTCAAATTAATTTTGTACAACGCACAGGGATTTGCATTTAATTACATCATTGCAGTGAATTAGTATTTCCTCTTAATGCAATCTCGTTTATACATATAAATATTATTACTTTAAAATTGATATTCGAAAATGCGTATAATTTGTAATTGCAGTACTTTGAATTTCATTACTCTTTAATCGGCTTGTCGTGCACTTGGATGATTTTAATTATTATTTAATATTTTCGCATAAATGTTATATCTATCGTATAGAGGCTCTCATATTCTCGGGTGAACAAATCCAAAAATCTTTCTCCATTTTTCGATCGCAATTTCTTTTACGGGTTATTAACACGTTGAACGCCTTGCCGAAATCCGTGTTATGCGATACCTAGCGATACGCGTCCGTAAGGACTATGTGATGTCTAAAAATAACTGTTTAAGCGCTCTACGATACATTAGTTACCTTAAGTCGTGTTATTGTAACGTTAAAAATATTCTAAATTTATAAATATTAGCTATATATTTGATTTGAATTTTAGTAATATTCGCATCGTTGGTCACCGGTGACCCCCACGGCAATCAACATGTTTTAGAGTTTGAGATATTTTATTACATTCAATTGTTAACGTTTAATGTTTCGACTTTCTTTTCAAATTCGATTAATTGAAGAACCGTGCGATTTAATTCGTTATTAAAATCGGCGCCTATTTCGATGATTACAAATTAAAATTATTATCTCTCTCATAATTCTGCAATTCTGACACATATCAATTTCAGTAGCTAGCAGTTGAACATACACATAGCCAGTAATTATGAATACGTTGCATGGATTAATTTGATTACTAAAATATGATATCCGCGTGATGTCGTTTTTTGGAGGAACTCCCTAATTAACGGGTACATAATTAATACATCTACATAAAAGGACTCTGTATATTTTTCTCATCATTTACTGCTGATAAATATTTTAATGTACGCAATAAAATTGTCTAAACCGGGAATAACGCCGCTTAAAACCTTGTAGGTTGTACATAGTAAAGAACAATATTATCCATGTTATTTTTTTAGAGGACGGTGAACTAAGGATGATAGAAGGGCAGCAATTAGTAAGCCGATTGGTAGTTGCGAACGTTGGCTTGTAATTGGCGTGGCAACGAAATTGTTGAAATAAATCACAATGTAGCTTTACGCTTATATTTTGCACAACGCGCCGAGTTTTTATAGTGACACAGATTCAGCCAATTTACGTGGATTGTACATAAGTTTTGTGCAATGTTTGATTAAGAATTAATGCACTTTTATTGCTCTCGTATGATTCGGTAGGTTCACATCTATGGAATATCATGGAATAAGCTGTTTATTGCATGCTTTTTTATTTGATTATAAAGACAAATTTCGTATGTGTAAATTATAAGATACAGAACAATATGTATCATTACAAAATAATATTTTCAGAAAATGTCAACAAATTCATAATGAGCTAAAAAGATAGCGGCGGATCGCCTTAAAAATATTCAATATTTTACATATTAGCGATATATTTTCATCGTGTTTTAATGATATTGACATCGGCGGCCACCGGTGACCCCCACGACATTGAACTTATTAAATTAAAAAGATCAGAGATTAATTGGGTTACCGCATAGATATTTTGTAAAAATATTGAAAAGTTACGCATTACCTGAACCTTTTAATTAAGGCTGCCAGACTGTTATTTATTAAGAATATTGTCTTACATAGATTATCTAATATCAAGAAGGTACCGTACTAAGGGCGTAATAGTTTCAAATTCCAACCGATTATCTTTTTATGCGAGTGAATTGTATCCGAAATTGGGTTCCATTGGAACGGTATTCTTAAAATGTCTGCATAGTTTGTGTCTCCGGGAAAGTTTCAGTTAAATCTTACGCTCACGTTCACGCACAACAAACCCACCTATTTCGAGAAAAGTCTTTCATAAAAAACTTTACCACCCATCTTACGTTAGATTGCGCTGCAGTTTCCACGAGATTGAATAATCCAAAGTAGATTCTTCGAAGAAACTGATTCAAACGGATCGTGACGATATAATCGATAATGTTTCCGAATACTCTCTTTATTTTGGCGCAGACGTCTCAACGTGTCCCGAGTTATTTGGTTTGATGAACAGTTTGTCGATGTTTACTTTCCGTGCATTGCCCTTTTTCTACATCGCTCGTTGAGTGCTTGGTATTCACGATAGAAGATTTTATAAAAAGAAACGTGAACCAATGCAGCAAGTAACTGTTTCGAGGACACAGCATTTTGATGCGCAAACGTGTTCACTAAACATGTACGAGGCTTGAGATCAATTTTCCCTCGCTAGTCGAGCAACCGAAAAACCTTCATTTGAATTAAATTTTTAATCCTGTGATATGAACGACAGAAGTTTTATGCGTTACTGTGATTAATTATTGATTAATAATAATATTATTATATTAGTATATACTAAATTGCTAAGTAATAGGAATAGTAGTAGTAGCTTTACGAAATCCAGGGGTTCAAGGAACGTGTACGTGTACATTTAATTTAATTTTGGGGACAGAAGGACTATTGTTGCGTCCCAAGATGAGCTATTGTTGGCTACACTTATTATAGCGTCGCGTGGGTGGCAATATAAAGCTTGTAATATAAAGTTACGGTGAATGAAATACAAATTTTGCGAGAAGCCTATTGTAATTGGTTCATTAACAAAAAAAACAGAAAAAACAGAAAATAAGGGCTTCACCAGTGTTTATCATGTGACGTAAACTACTTATTGAAAATTCTACATCTGCCACATTCTTCCGTAATTTACCTATTCTGTGAATCGTAGAATCTTGATATTAATTATAAAACGTGCATGCATAATTAATATCATAATTATATAATATGTAGTTAAATCTTAAAATTGAAGATAAGGTATTAGGTCATCCCATCTACTCAAATCAATATTTTTCAGTTTAAAGAAATGTGCATTGAGAGTTAGAGTCGAAAAATGACATTATTTATTGGATGACTTAATAGTTAACAATTGAATAAATTTAATAACATTATATTTAGAACTGAAAAACTAAAGGAAAAATATATAATCAAACCCAAAATGTCTTAGCTTTATTGTACCAAATAGTCGATTAACGAATATAATTTATTTGGAGATATTGTAAAGCTTACGAATTGAAAGGTTTTCGACGCAACTGCTACGATTGTTATCGGGGAGAAGAAAAGTGCATTACGGGGAAGTGCAGTAACTTAGAGAATAGAATAAACAAAAGGGATTTTTGGAGTTCGATAAAAAGGGATTTCAGCTGGGTCTGAAAGAAGCTTGAGACAAACAGGTGTTTCCGGAGGCTACGAAAAGTTTTCATTGGTTTAACAATTGAACTGCGAATGACACGTAATAAGAGACTATATATTTAGTTTCAGACAGTGAACACGTGAAATCGGATTTCTAGATACTGGACGTATCAAATTGGATTTCCAGATGGAAGGAAATGCGAGACAAGTCAGAGAAAAATTGCGGATACCTGAGACGAATGAAAACGGAAATTACAACGAAACAGATTTTGAGTCACCTTTAAGAAGAAGAATGATAGTTCTTAGATACGAACAAAATGGAAGATTGAAGATTGCTAACAAAATGAAGTTTCATCAAAATCCAGTTCATATACATACACTACAGTCCATACGTATTCGAATACCCTGTGCGGTTGACAAAAATCCTTTTTATTAAAAAACTACAATTTTTAACAATACAGGATTATATATCTTAGTACTTATTTTTCAAAATTAATTCAAATTTAACATATTCTCTTCATCTACATATATGATCGCCATTTCTGAGAGGTTCATGGACGAGTATTTATCAAAACCTCATTTAAATGTATACATCAGTACACATATTCATCTAATTGTAAGATGATGAAATATGAGATCATTGACCGGATTAAAATTCAACAGGTTATATCTTATTACTCAAATGCACAATCAATCTGTGGGAAATACTTGGGGAACTATAATACACAATTAAAGCTCGGAAGAATAGCCATTTTCAGTTGATTAAAGACTTAATTAGAAGAAATACGAGTGTTACATGCCTTGGAATACTTATGGATGATGGTGGATGTGCCGATGATTATGATTATGAGTATGAAATGCTGATAGCAAGTCCGGTATAGTTTGAAATTAAAGACTTGAACTACATCATTTTTAATATATGAAAATGACGTTTAATAATAATGCAAATAGGAAGTACTATGTTCCATATATACTTGAAAACATACATTATGTATATACTTTATGGTTTGGAAATATCTTTCTACTGCTTCGAAGATATCTGAATTGTTCTATCGTTTTATGATGAATTCATTTACTATTTCCTACTATTTTGTAAGTTCTCCGAAAACAAATGTTGGGATCAAACTCGGAAGTCGGAATATGAAGGCGATGAAAGTTGATCTTAAAGTAGGAAGGAGAAAAGTTTTCTCCAAGAATAGCAGAAAGAAGAAGTTCCATCACGTTTCGTTTAAAAAAGCCTTGCGTCGTATAATTACAGTTCAACGTGAAATTCTAGGAATGAACTCTGAGCGACGTGTAAAGAAATGATTTTAACTAATCGACTTCACCATTATAAGGTGTACTAATGATATACAATATTACTAATATTTTCCATGTGTTATAATACTCGAAACTGATTCTAACATTTTCACATATATTCTTGCTAATCAGTATCTCACTTTTCATGCAAATCTGACATTACCATTACTTAATTCCCTTGTGTAAACTTCGTTTGAACTTTAAAAGATGTAAGTAGGTTCTCCATGTCTGAAGCTTAGTGCTTTAAATTAGAAAATACAGCGTGACATAACCTAGCCACTAACTGCAATAAGTTTATATAAGTTCTACGAGGTTTTCGTTAAAATTCGCTGTTGTACCAATACTTTTCACACTGACTGTAGCTAATATCTTTCTAGAGTTGCTAAACTTGCTGCAAGTGAATTGCCAGAATCCCTGTAAGGACCCAGGTTAGAGTTCGTTGGTTGCACGTGCGATAGGAAGTAAAGTTGCTTAGTGAAGGGTGGGAGGGTGACGGCAAAGGGATGGTGGAAGGGAAGGGTTACGAAATAAAAAAAAGGAAAAAGTATACAGGTTGAATCGCAGGATGTGAACAAAGATGGCCTCGAAAGTGCGAGAGAGCACATAAGGAGCGTGGGACTGCGATTGTTCCGTCGCGGAAATGATGGAGCTCTAATAACTTCTCTTACTGCTTACACCAGCGCTCGGCAAAATTACTTTTTCGAACTTGGAATACGAGGATGTAAGGCTGGCATATAATTGGACGTAAAGGAAAAACCGGTGGAATTAATTTTGCCAGACAAGATAACGCGGAGGAACATCGAAGAACGGAGCCAACTGTTATTTTATTCCTGCGGTATTCAGAATAGTAAGTTACTCGCCCGGGATGAGTATTATGAATTATTCTGCCTCACAGAAAATCTTAGTTACCGTACCTCTCCACTTAAATTACAATGCGTATTAAAGCAAGGAATTTCCAAGAACTCTTAAGTATCTTGTCAGAATTCAGTGTGAAGTTTTGGGAATTAACGAAGAATTATTTGGATTATATACCTTATTGTTAATATATGTATGTACATTACTTGAGACGTTCGATCTTCGTTTTCAATCTTTTTTAGTGCATCCTCTGACAATTTTTGTAAGGAGTTGTCAGAATATCCCTAATATTTAATAACGTTGACGAAAACTTTTCAATTGAGATATCAATGTGTAACTTAGCTGTCATTAAATGTTGTGGTATCTGCCTTTTGAAATCGCAATGATTTATCACTTAATTGATACGGATATACATATATTTATATATACATACGTATATAAATGCATACAAACATGTGCTCAATATTTGTTTAGGCAAGAAATATATGGTTATATATTAATAAATCGGTGACAAACAACCGTGCGTTATTTGCCTATCAATAAATGCCGTTCGGGATGATAACATTTATAATCTTCGCTTAAATGTGTTAAAAAATTATGTTCCTGGCGACATATGTCAGTTAAAGTTCTAAAGAGCATAAGTACTCACCAACTAATATATAATAAAGTTCTCGACGCCACATTAGAAATTTCATATACATGGATGTGTGAATATGAAGGAGCGGAGAGATTATAATTCCTAGATTATACATTTATAACCTGACAAACAGACTTCCGTCACCTTGTGATTATTATATGCGTAAGAGTCGAGCAACTGCACGTAACCGGTTATTAAAGGTACGCTACAACAATATCCACCTAAAACCGCATTCAAGGTGCACCGCAATTCAAATGGAAACGCTTGTAGAACTTCAATTACTATTTAATTGTATGGTCAGCAACCTCTGTCAATTTCCCTGCGGCGCGTGTTACTTCGCCCTTTCAATTGTAAAATCTTAATTGCTTATGTTTAGTGAACTGTCGGCTACACTGTCCACCTAAACCACGGGTTTTTTACCATTTATCCTATAAACTGCGAATAAAGACGTACTAAATGTGTAGATGAAAATTGGTGCCAGTTGATTTTGTTTTGTGCAAAAAGATGACTTTCCACGAAAATACTTTTCTTTCAATCTTAACAAAAATTCCGATTTCATTTGAAGTTGTTCAACCAATGTTCGCGTTTGATTAGAAAAAAATCCTTCATTTTTTATTGCAAAATCCTTAAGAACGCATTTGAATAAATTCCTTACTCTATCATCAATTACCGTCAAATAAAATTTAAAAAAAAATTAACGAAGAAAGGATGTTGCTGTCATCCAACAGTTCTACAGTGTCATACACCTTAAATTATTACCTGTTTCTAACAGTCCTTAAACTAATATGTTCATATTAGTATGTTTTTTACTTAACCGTAGAATGATACTTGTTCAAAAACAAACATATATCTGTGTAGGGCTAACGTTTAAATTAAAGCAAATAGGCTTATTTGATTTACTAATCTACACTAATCGGCTAATCTCAAAATTAACCGAGTGGTTAAAGCGCAATATTCAAGTTATTGCAATAATTGCCAAGTATTCAATCCTGCTGTGTAATGGCGTGCAATACGGATACTGAGATTCTAGGTACTATACAATTAACTAGCGTGTTCGTCATTGTATGCAAAATATATACACGTATTAGGCGTGTGTTGTTGTACGTATACCACTATATACTCGAAGTAAGAACTCTGGTTACAATGACGTATAGCATACTCGAGGATTTGGCATTGTCGCAAAACGGAAACAGTGATTCATACTTTTAAACCAGTCCAGAAGCTTTAGACGCTTAGTGTTCTCGGCGGGGGCCTTTACCTTACTAGCACTGCTACATTTTGAGACGGTTATAGTGACGTAAACGGCAAAACGACGGCAACCGGTATCTCGACAATCGGGTCGACCTCGTCATGTGCCGGATATTCCGCCGCAATGAACCAAAACAAAGTCCGCCTGCTGTTCCTTTATTCCCGACTGGGCGTGGTTCATTGTAAAATTGAAAAACCTTAGGATCGTTTGACGTCAATCGATACCGAATAACATATCGCACCCGCTGGAATTGTGCGAGTTTACCGATCTGACATGGATTGCTGTTTTTTTTCTCTTTGCTTGCCACGTTTCTCTCTTATACTGCCACTGGCTTAGATAATGGGGACGATAAGATCGCAAGAACACCGACGAGGAGAGTTTCTCAGTTGTTTGTGAGATTTTTCAACGAGATTTTCAAGGTACGTAGCATAGACAGAACTAATTCTAAAGATGAATAAATGGTATAAATGCCAACGCACCAAAAAATTGTCTGCCATAGAATCTATTATATCTATTATAATTACTATTGATATCAAAATCTGTTGAAAATATTATTTCCTATTATAAATGATTAGAATTTCTATTATATATTTAAATTGTTCATATGCTTTAGTAGCAGTTCTTTGCATTATTTTTTACATAAGTGTTGCATTAAAATTTGCAAAAGTTGGATCCCATATGGTATTGATTCTTAAATGAAGAGTAATATGCCAGCATTTGTATCCTATGGGAAAAGTGGATTTAAATCTCACGTAGTCTTACAGGAGAACGCTTGACTCTGTATGATACTACGTTTAGTAAAGATAAGATCTCCATAGGAAGACTGGTCATTATGGATGAGAACTAGATTATTATCTTTCCTATTTATTCCTTATATCCCTACCGGCTTAGCCGTCGGAACAATGAAAATCGCAGCTCTTGCAACGAGAAATTCTCTTGTCACAGTATCTTCCTTCGGTATTAAGAAAACCCTCCGACCTAGTGCTACCCGTCGTCCCTCTGGAATTGCTTAAAATCATTACTGTTAAAGTCACTATTATAAAGTATATTGTATGATCAGTATCGTGATATGTTTTCTTCAGAATATTCAACAAAAATTGTTCGGATGAAGTTTAACATATAAATTCATCAACACATACATACTTCTTTACTTGACACGTTCAATGCCATGGCAGTCACCGGTGGCCACCGATGCCAATATTACTAAATCTCGAATCAAATATATCGCTAATATTCGTAAAATTTTCAATATTTTAACGTTATGATAACAATGTAAGATAACCAATGTATCGTAGAGCGCTTAAACAGTTTTATTTTTAGACGATATGTAGATGCCACGGATTCATAGAACGACGACGTTGCAATTTATCAAGTAAAAAATGTGTTTTAAATGGAGAAATGCACAAGAGAATTTAACCATTATCACAATACCAATTAAGACACCATTAGTACTTGTTACTAATTCCACATCCTCATCAATGTATTTATTCGAGTGGAATATCCTCGTATCAGTTGTACTTCCTCATTGGTTGCATATCTCTTCGTTTGTTAAGTTATGTATAAGATTGCAAGGAATTACTAGTAATTATTCTTAAGAGATACGAGCGCTAGCAACATTTCCTGAATAATTTATAGAGTCGAGTAAATGTGCAGGAACTTTCGGATGCTCAGAAGAACATGATACTCGGTATTGAAACCGCCCAAGATAATAAAGAAAAAGGAAATACGCTATGTACTTCTTTAGTTTAGTTTCTTTGTGTGGACAAACTTGCGTTAGTCCCGTAGATCCTTCTTGAAACGAAGTTAACGTTGTGTTACGGGATACAAATTTCTCACGTGGTATTTACTGTGCGCTCGGCAAAAAACAGGAGTTATTTCTATTGGTGGTACTGTTTCTACCTTTCGTTACTCATTTCAAAACGTATGTAACATTGCTGTAATTATTTCGTAATCCTCGTAATAAGAACATTGCAACGAAGAAGTAAATGGATGTCCAAATGGATTTCATAAATTTGTATCTTTTATCTACTTAATAACTTCAACAGCAGTTCCTTAGCTAGTCGTAAAATACAGTTTTGAAAACAGTTTTTGTTTGGAGCCATTTCGTTTAAATACATATAGCAGTTGTTTTTTATTATAAAGAATAATGCTATTTGCTATATTGCACATTTCTCTTAAATTCTTTTCTTTGTCACAATAAGGATTCGTTTACCGTAAATTTCAGTAACGCCGAGAATTATTTTGAAAACAGAGCAAAAATACCGGAAGTGGCATACCATTGGTGACATAGTATCACTATTCGAAGGTAGTAGATACTGCATGGTATCATTCAATCTGTATTTCTTTTCGCTTGAATAAAGGTTCGAAAACTATTTTCAAGTTAGTATCCGGCTTTTGAATAAATTATGTTAAGTTGCAATCAGATCTGACTGCTTCTCAAAGCAGTCCCTTCATCTCTCCGTAGTACTTGTATCAAAGCACTTGGAATAAAACGAATCAATTCGATGTGGATGAGTTCGAACAATAGTACGTGTACTTTTATCTACTACATTTACCGATGCAAACAGGATCCATTGGTACGAGACTTCCGGTGGTGGAGTCCTCGTTGACGATCGTGAAAAGTGCCGGAATGAGGTTAGGGCGGGAGGAACGAGCAAACGAAAAGAAGAAGAGAAACGAGAACGTCGACGATGACATGTCGTAAGCTGAGCATGAAATCATTTATCTCCGGGATAAGCGCCGAGAAACGACGGCACTCTTTCTTCTTTCTTACATGGATTTAAACTTTTTTCCATGATCCTCGCTTCTTCTGGCCACCCCTTACCTCTATCCACTCTTTTCACACCCTTCCGCCGTCACTCGCGTTACGACGGAACATCCTCCTAACTTATCTCAGTTACGCGTTTTCCGGGCGAACTTTCCACATTCCTTTTCGTCAGCGAGCAATCGTACACCGTGGAAACTGCCAGGCAGAAACGAAATTCTAAACAGGTGCCCGTGTGTTCTTCCTCTCTTATACTTTTATGCTGTTGTTTCGTGACTCTTATCTCTTGGAAATCCTCGTATGCGAGAACGATAGCGTGCTGCATAATCTTTCGTGTTTCCCCGCTATAAACTTCCTCCATAGAAATACGGAGATAGTCCTAAATAAGTAGGAAACCGAGGTGTCTTGGAAAACAAAACTCATACGAACCAGATTAGTATTCATCTTTTACATTCCTAAGTGTAACCTAACCCTCCATAGAATTACATTTAACTCAGATTTACGTTATACGACTTCCTTTTAGACACGACAAAATTGGACTATAGAGGGTTAACAAAAAGTGCTTGGTTTATTCGCTAACAAGGAACCCTAGATATGTGTTCGCTTACCGTGTTTTCGTTTGCACATATGTTGTTGTACTCAAAAAACTAAGCGACACGTATTTTTTATATTTGCGGGATTTCAGCTCAAAGGGCTGAAACCTCCGCTCAAAGATTTTAAGTGTACCAAGAATAATTGGAACTTTTTATAGAGATGTGGAATTCTTTTCAATTTTAATGGGTGTAGGATATTTTTTATCGTAAATAACTTGACATGGAAATCTCATTTTTCGGATGGGTTTATTTTTTAAGCGTAAATTACATCCATGTTGAATGTTTTTTTTCTATGCAAAAAACTGTGTTCATATTGAAATTTCGCAGATATAAAAAAATACGTGTCGCTTAGTTTGTTGAATACTACAACATATGTGAAAACGAAAAAACACCTAGGTTTCCTTGTAAGTAAATATTATAAAGAAATATATCACTAACCGCGTATTTTCCCATTTTTTTTGTCAACTGTGAAGATTATTTTTCTCTGCAACTTTGAAATTCTAAATTTTTGCGATTGACTTTGTATTCCCTTTTCTGATCTTTCTTAAATTAATTTCCTACTATGCCGATGTGCTCGGAAGACCTCGTATGCCGTCGGAAATCCCAAAAAATAGCAACTAGACCTTAAATTGACAAAATCCGATTGACCGTAGTCGATCGAATTGTCTTATTGGCGGATTACTTCCAGTCTAAGGAACATCTAAAAGTAGAAGGTAGACCACGTTGCGTCCACCAGAATCTCAGCTCAATAATGTCTTCCCCAGTGGCTATACATTAGAAAAAGTCTTGTCGAAATGTAGAAATCAAGGAAACTAGAGATTCTAATATTCCTCTTTCCGTAAATCCATTTGTATACAATTATAACTGTATTAATGACTTAACCCTTTGCACTCGTACGCGACTCTCGGTCGCCATTCAGTTTATTGCGACAACTCAAACCGCATTTAAGAGGCGACATTAAGATTTACTCCAATTGTCCTGGATTTTTAATTTATTACCAAAAACCGCTCAACGCATGTTTTTTGAGCACAAATTTTGGAAAATGTGTCCCAGTTCATCTAAGGGATCCAGATAGTTTTGGTCGTCCAGGTTTTTTTTTAGAAGAAGAAAAAGAAGTATATTTTCCATTAAAAATATTTATATTACTTGATAATGGCGATGGACGTGGTATACACGTCGCTGAATGTTTTCCCGATTGTTCAGACGTGGACGTTTATGTCACGTTGCTGAATGATACGCGGTTAAAATACAAGTTGTGATGTTGCAAACGATCAGTCACTTGTATTACTTGAATCCATTTTTATTTGAACGTAATATATAGTATTATGAGGAAATATGATTCATCGCTGGAACTAAATCGACGCCGGTGTTCCGTAGATGGATGGCCATTTAATTGTATGAGCCGTTAAGCACAGTGTCAATAACGACTTATGGTGATATCAGTGCATGTCCCATGGGAAATGTGCGCGAAGAGTAACGGATCAATGCAGTGCCTATCTGCTTCCTACTACCACCATTACTAGCTTGCTAATTGAAATTGGATCCAATGTGTCATCCCGCAGCCTGTTATCTCAATCATTATTCAACGAAGTGTCGGATCATTTTCGAGTTAGAAACATTTTTTAATGATCTACATTTTATAGGTATTCTATATTTTATAATTCTGGTGATGGTGATGTGATAATTATAAGTAACCCTTGTTCATCGCGGTTTCGATATACAGTAGACTCCCATACAACGCGAATTCCTATAACGCGTGCAACGCGTAAATATGCCATTTATTTTTAATATAACATAGAAAATTAAAGTTGTTATAGAAATAATTATTTCAAACATGTTACTCTAGATTATGCGTATTATACGAGAGAAATTCCTGAACAGCGTGATTTACTATACCGCGAATATATAGCGCGTAACGTATTAACCGGGTTATATGGGAGTCTTCTGTAATAATCGCGTGTATATAAACCGAGTCCTGTATAACGCGATTTTTATAAAGCGCCCTTTCTTTGAAACCTAACTTCCCGCGTTACGAGGTTTACGTGTATTCTTTGATTAACAGGAAAAGGAATACAACTTTTGCATTTGCTATTCTTTTATATTTTTGTATACTCGGGAATCACCATTCCAGTGCTGTTTTATTCATTATTTGTTAAAGAAACTAGCAATTTTATAGCAAAAATTGCTTCCATGCGTATCTACACAAACAACTGTTCCATTACAAAAATAATCCCGTCGTTACTTCCGAATAAATTTATATATATATCACATATTTTTCAATCACGTTTGTGAATCGTGAAATACGGAGAGTATACACAAGCGGCAGTGTTTCTCCTGAAATTGAAATTCATACTGTTTCAGTTGCAGTTGATCTAATGCAAAAGGGGAAGATTTGAATTACAGACTAGTTTCATATGCATCAGATAATTAATCTAGCAATGGGTTGTTATTAATAAATTACAAATCTGCGATGCTATTACATGGAATTTATATTGGAAGTTGTACTGTTTTGATAAGCAATCTGGATCAAAAAGAAAGTCATAAATTCATTCTCTTTGTACTCGTTGCATACTCAGTATTACATTTGTTAATATTTTTTCTAAAAATGGAAGAATAAGTATCAAGATGGAACATTTTTATAATGATATTATATGAATTTATCACATGCTTGCCATTAGCAATGTATTAAGTTGGCATTACTTGACGGTGTTCAGCGTTAAATCTTTCAAATATAGTTTTTCTCAAAATAGAAAACACAGCGCCAAGATCAGAACAATCCGTTTGAAATCCTACAGTAACATCACTCTGTATTTAATATTTGGGAAATCGATGGAAACAATATTTGACGTACAAAGAAGTATCAGAGTGGATTCGTTCAGTAGTTTGTTGGAAAGATATCGATCAAACGAGAAGGATATGTACTCGAAATCGCTTTGTATCGTTGCGGTATGTCACGTCCAGATTTGTGACCGATGGGTTTACATTTACAATTGAGCTATCATCACTTTCATATCTTGAATTGGATCGTTTCAAAATTGGCCTTTCTATCTGCCAACATTTTTTGTCAATTTACCGAGTCTCGATCTACGTGATACTAATGTAACAAGCAATAAAAGGGCATCGTTGACCAATGATACATATTGTGTGGAAACTACATGCGATGGAAGGAAATGATTAGAATCAGAACGTGGATTACGTAAAGTGTCGTGTAGCTTTTAAATAGATTATAATGCTTTATGATTATTGAGGGATGCGAAGATATTTGTGGAAGTATAAACACGTATAATCCATGACGAAGAGGAGCACAGTTTTCAAAAAGACTCAAAGTTCGTTTATTTGTTAGTATCAGATACCAACGAAATCTTCATAAGTAAGATAATATGCTAAGGTTCGATATATGCCCAAAAATGATGAAAATTTACTTCAGTTGTTTAACTTCCAATAACAAAATATAACCGGAGAAAATCTTAGTGTCATCTCTAACAATCTGTTGCCACTCGAGTTGCTGCATTAAACTGAGTGGCGACTGAGAATCGCCTCTGAGTTGCTGCATTAAAATGAGTGGTGACTAATTGTAAAAATTGCCACCAAATTGCCGTATTAAACTGAGTTGCGACTAAACTTTGCGAATCGCTTCCGAGTTGCCGCATTAAACTGATTTGCGACTAAAAATCGTTTCCGAGTTACCGCATTAAACTCAGTGGCGACTGAGACTCGACTCCGAGTGGAAAGGATTAAATCATTCTCCATGAACCTCTCGATAGATCCGTTCTAATACCTCGAAATAAACTTATTAGTAATATGATACTCGCAACTGATTCGGCATTCTCAGGACAGAACGTGTAATATTATAGTTGGTAATACCCAGTGCGGACATCCTCGTTCCTATCGCAGGTAGCTATAACGGTAATTAATCGTCTCGTGTTTTCCTCGACCGGGCTTCACCGTACTTCTCGCAATGGCTGCCTATCAATTCCCATTCCACTGGGAATTTCGGTTTCTGAGGAATCAGCTCGTAGCGTACGGGACTCGAAATGCAAACAGGTACAACCTACGAATACAACCACCACGTTAGGAACCTTCATTTACCCCTTCAACCCCTCGCCATCACTCTCGGCATCGTATATCCTTTCACCTATTCATCAGGTACAAGCATGCTGTTTGAGGCGCCATTACTACCGCCCACTTGAGCGTTTCGGCTGTTCCTGACCTCTTCGTTTCCTCAACGATACACCCCGTCCCGATCCTTACCCAATGCACCTGCACAAATGCATCTCGTTGTTCAATTACCTCTATACGCATTCCTAGATGGATGCTAATATTTAACCTCCTCCATGTCGATCGGAATAGTGAAATCTTGTATCGTAGAATTGCTACTCGCTCACATTCTGTTGTTTTTAAGGATTTTAAGCCGCGATATTAACTCTTTGACAGTTTATTGCGGCAATTCATGTGGCGACTCGAAGCCGACGTTAAAGTTTACCCCAACTATCGGTGATTTTAAATTCAATAGCAAAAAACAAGTGGAGTAAATTATTTCGTTGAAACTTATTTTAAATACGTTTAATTAAGAAATAAAATGAAAGTATAAAAGACGAACAAAAATGTATTAATAGAAATAAAAGGATTTGTTCCATAAATTTGGATTCAGTGAAAAGGCCGTATTTAAGGACCTACAAGGCCACAGGTTCCCCACCATTGACGTAGATAGATGAAGAGATGAATAGTCAATAGACACTTGTTTCGGGAAACCTGAAAACCTCGTCGATATCGATCGATAGAATTAAATCTTGTATCGTAGAATTGCTCGATATTTAATATAAAACTCGACTAAAGTATGTAGATAGATAAATAGACACTTGTATCAGAAACTTGATGCTCAACATGTAATTGTATACTTAACAGTACTTTGAAATTGTTATATAACTCTTAATAATAACTCTCGTGTTAACACTTAGGTCTACACTCGGAATATCGAACATCATTAATTTCTTTCCCGTTCACTACGAAATAAATGTTGGACTTAATATTGAACTATAGTTAACTGTCGCCAATATTATCGGAGTGATTCGAATAGAATATCAAATCACTAATATAAAATAACGTAATCACCTATCAAACGTACAATATTTACAAAACGTAATGGGGATCATTAAAAGAAGTCCAGTAAAATTATCATCCGGCTCGTTCCTCGAACCAATAAAATTCCAAACCGTACTTATTCTTGTTTACGGATATCGAATTCTTTACGCGGGCGATTCCTAACGATAACCATGAAAAATACGATTTTCTTTATCTGCACCGAGTGACCAATGCATTAAATTCACCGGGATCATTCCCGTTTTTGTTAGCATTCTGTCCGGATCCTCTTTCGTTCTGTCAATTTGCATTCTCTTGAAAATTCCAGAAGGCACTCGTAATGTCATTCTGGAACTGTGTCTTCTGCTTTTTCTTCCCGGGTTTATTGCAGAATTTTCTATTTCAAGTGCTAGACGCATCATATTTGCTTAATCACATTTGCCATCGCAAGGAAGCAGGGTTCACTTAACGATGTAGTTCTGCATCCTGTTCCTGTTGGATCAGGAAAATTAATGTTTTGCTCATGACACCCTTGAATGCTAACATTGCTGTTGATTTGAATCTTGATACGCCATTGGTGTTCGTATATTTTACATATTTATAGCAATTGCAATTGAGATTTTATAGTTATCTAGAAATAAAACTGTTTAAGCGCTCTACGATACATGGGTTATTTTATAGCAGATTCTAAGGCAAAGGTATAAACAATTTTACGAATATTAACGATATATTTGATTCGAGTTTTAGTAATAGCTTTAGTCACCGGTGACCCCCACGGCATTCAACGTGTTAGTATTATATTTATGTTTTGGTTTTATTCCATTGATATCTATTATAATATATTTCTGATTGCAATCGGCGTTTCACGCTTTATTGCAATTATATCTAGTGTCTCAACACTAATAAATATTTATTATACGGTGAGGTAAGATAAGAATTAGAGATAAGAATGTTAAATATGTTTTATAACGCGAAGGAAATTTAGTATTCTCATTGTAGTTATTAAGTGCGGATTTTTAAATTCAAATTCAAATACGTCAAATACTTCCGTACATTGTGGAAAGTGATTTTAGTTGAGGAAGTAGTCGCCATTTATTTCTACCACTCTTTCTTAATGTTCTACAAGTTAATACAGGCCTTTTTGTAAAAATCTGGTGTTTACTCGCAAAGAATTAATTACTGATTTGATTTTGGCATCATTCTTAAAACTGCTATTTGCAAAGAAGTTTGATATTGATAAAAAAAGTGGTAATCAGGAAGGGGTATGTAATGAGGATGAGGCAAAACTTCCCATCCGAAATAAATGAATAAAATAAAATTCGTCAAATCAGTTTAATTTCCAGAACGTCTAAAATATTAAAATCTTGATTTCAAAATCCGCACGAACTCTGTCCGCTGTCTAATAAATTGATTTATACTATTTCAATGTTGGCTTCTATTATGAACACGTCTAGAAACATTCGAACGATATCTGATTCGTATATTCTGCGGAACTCTGCGCGAAATAGGAGACCGGAAATAAAACTCGGAGATAGTCTCTGCCTATTCAGACTAGAATGACTAGCACAAGATTGAAAACAGAAATCGATAATCCCCTGGGCGAGTAATAAGGGCGAAACAAATCGCACGGGAACGCCATGGAAAATCACCACGACAATAATGTTATTCTAACTGACAAACAATTTTATTGTACAACTACGATAAATACAGAGTTCAAAGAATATTAAGCAAGCTATAAAAAGATCTATTTCAACCGGCATTAATATCATTAACAAATTTGCAGCCGAGTAACTTATATTTAATAAATCCTTGGGTCTGTAATTTCATTTATAATATACAACCCAAAGAAGCAGTTTTTTATACTCGTGTATAAATAATACGATTATATTTGTTAAAATAGAGTTTATAGTGCCGAACACTTAAATCCACGAGAGCGTAAAGAACATATTTCACGTTTCGTATGAAAGCACTTTTATCTTTTAAATCGGCCTATGTTTCATATTTATAACGAAGAGTATCGGCAAAATATTAAATACGGAGCAAGGTTGGATTCTGGTTGTCCTGAGATCGATTAAACTCATACATATATGTATACCTTTGCACATCTGTCGGAGGCGAAAACGGTATTTACATTGACGTAATAAAATATTTATGAGTAATTCTACGGATCCTCTTCGTCTTACATATTCCATATTCCACCAGTTTCCCGTATTTCGCCCGTTTTTCATCGTTCGTTACCTCGTTTCCCCCGTTTCGTAACGGTGAGACTAATCTTAAAGCAGTCGCGACGGGAAATGTTTATTCACGGAAATTTTGCCACGAAAAACCATTGGTTCTACCGATTATCAGTGAAACTGCAATTTACTCGGAATATCGGATAAACACTTGTACAGTTGACAGGAAAATTTAAATGCCTTCCAAACATTACGATATATCAAATAAAATTTTATTCGTACAGTGACGAGGAGAGAATCATATTAATATAATGCAAATTTATGCCGGGACCTAATAATAATTTTTTGATACAGAAATGCCATGTTATAAACAAGTTTGATGAAATAAATGCAAATTGGAAAAAGCGTAATGAATATTCTGCTTGCGTTAACCGAATAACTCAAATATAACATTCATTATAATTTTTCATCGCGAACGTTTCATCAAATTTGAACGCTTATCACATTAAATAAATTCATAACTCACGTGTTTTTATTACAGTTTACGATTAGCTAACATACATTTAAACAGCCATAAAATACTTATGTTTTAAACTGTGGATGCTTCAGTTATATTGAATACGAAGTAAGCCACAGATTCTATCGAAAATTATAAAAAATTGGAAAAAGGTTTGTTACAGATATCTTCTTAAGTGTCGACTTCGTTTGTCCGATTATCAACAACACTGGGAACAAAAATTGCATCTATTAACACGTTGAACGCCGTGGGGGTTACCGGTGACCGCCAATGCCAATATTACTAAAACTCGAATCAAATAATATCGCTAATATTCGTGAAATTTTCAATATTTTTATCGTTACGATATATAATAGATGTAAAGTATCGTAGAACATTTAAACAATATTATTTTTAGACGTTACATACACGTTACAGACGCGTATCACGAAGTAGTGTATAACACGGATTTCGACCCGGCGCTCAACGTGTTAATAAACGAATAGCTTTCGCTTATGATATACGTACACATGGCAGACACCACGGTTTATGTATTTACGTATTTTCTTATATGCGTGGTTAGACAGGGAGCTTACTCTTGACACGCTTATTCGCAAGATAAACATTTATCATGAAAATATTACGTAACCTCATACCACTACAAAATTCGGTTGATGCGTTACAAAATTCAATAAGATGCCGTCTATCCTTTACTCTCATAAATATCTGAGCTTCAGGAATACCTAACCTCTTAGCTACGGCTGGACTTTCCGCGGCGCTGTATTTTTGTAGGGCAATGTTCGGCGCGGATTGCACGCAAAAAATAACGTAAATAGCACTGCGATTTATGTCTGGTGATGCTTTCCACTATGAAATTACATTAGAATAGAATTAGTGATGAATAAATTATAATTTCTTTATACACTTTCATGTCAAGAGTTTGAGAAAAGAGCATAATAAGATAACATACTGGAAAGCCACTATAATGGTGTACCGTTCAAATTGAGTTTTCAAACTCGATTTCCTCGAAAGCCGAATCTCAAACGACAAAATGTTGTTTCCTTTTTTCTACTTATTCTTACATGTAGAATCACCCCTGCTCAGTTGTACCAGCCGTGCAGCCTCGTCCTGTATATTTTATATTAAACTCCAGTACGAGATTTTTCAAAATAAACTATTAACTGCGTTGCATATTTCGAAATTATGAACGATTTCGTATTCGTGAGAACTCTGTTTCTACGAGCACCTCCCAGAAGAATGCTCAAGGAAGCACTCATGAACGCGAAAGAAAAGATGCAATGAAAAATTAACGCACTCATTACTTCCTTTAACACGTTAAGTGCCGGGCCGAAATCCGTGTTTTACGATAACTCGTGATACGCGTACGTAACGTGTATGTAATGTCTAAAAATAATACTGTTTAAGCTATACGATACATTGGTTACTTTAAAAATAACGTAATGTTAAAAATATTACAAATTTTACGAATATTACCGACATATTTGATTCGAGTTTTAGTAATATTGTCATCAGCGGTATATAACGTCTAAAAATGAAACCGTTTAAGCGCTCCACGGTAAGTTGGTTACTTTAAAAATAACGTAACGTTAAAAATATTAAAAATTTTACGAATATTAACGATATATTTGATTCGAGTATTAGTAATATTTGCATCGACGGGTATAGATGACTCCAACGTCATTCAACGTGTCAATTAAAGACAAACCTTTTGGAATCTTAAAGTTTGTAGTACAGCGTGTACCTTATTCTGGATACAAGTACCATCTGCTATAAATAACTTACCGTAATTACATAGCACGATACGTGGTTTCGTGTTCAAGAATGTCTTCAAGATGCTATTTCTCAGTTCTCCGCAAAACCCATCAGCGTAGATATAAAAAAAGGGAAGAACAGTTGAAAATGGTATAGGTTCTCTTTATTATACGCGAAATAAGGGGAAGGTCAACGGGACTATTTCACGGTATACGCTGGTAAGAAATGCGATAAACTTTTATAAATGACGGAAGGTTGGGGTGTTATTGAAGAAGCGTAACCCAGAACGCGTATGGTTAAAGGTCACGGCTCTGTCAGGCTTTATTGTCTTCCCTCGAATGGGTTTTCGCGTCGCACGAACTTGAATAGATACAAGAATACATTGAGGACAACATAAAAGAAAGACAAAGACGGGACAAGCAAAGGTAGAAAAGAAAGAGAAGCGGTAGAGAGGCGATGACGGAAAGGCGTTTACGAGACCTGACAAGAGAAGCCACGTCACTTCCTTTGAAACCTTGGTAGACACGGTTCATCCTGTTCTTACGTGAGTCATCTACCATCTTCTTCAGGCATCTTTTACTATCCACATACGTGTCGTCTCGTGCGGACTGTGGCATCAAATTTTCGAATAAGTAATGGGTAAACTCTGCCATGCGAAGGAACAGGTGACGATAAATTATTCCTGCATCAGGTTCGCCATTCACTTGGTACATTCCCCCCTCCACTTGCTCTGCGCTATTTCATCCACGTGGCTATGGAGCCGATGAGAAATTTATGTTGCATATTTGTTCATTCATTCCGACTGCGCGCTCGTTCGTTCTCGTTCGTTCTCGTTCGTTCTCGTTCGAACCTGACGTGAAACGCCACGAATAAAACGGGAAATGACTTTCGGCGAGACAATTATTTTTCCAGTTTATTCGGCGACAAGAAATTCATTGTGTCATTCATTGCTAATGCGATTAGAAAAATAATCCTTCTGCGCTGGTTTTCAGTGGCCGGCTTTTCATGTCATTCATAAAACCTGTAATCCTGGCGTTCTTTAAACGATTATTTATTATATGGCAGATCGGTCAGAATTTATAGGGTATTTGTAAACCGATATTTTCCTAGAATTACGTTAAAATAGAAAGCAACAAAATATCGAAATATGCGATTTATATTTCCATAAATATGTAGGACGATCATTTTTTGTATTATTTTTTACATAATGGTGTAAAGTCATTTTGGTAGAAACGTCAATGTTTGAATTGTCAATGATACTTTGTTATTATACTTAACCTTGTTTGCTAATTATACCTGTATCCTTTAACCAAAATTTTATCAAATTCATTTATATTATCATGTCTGATAAAAACAGTTTGTCATAGCTTATAATTACACATGGTTGATCAGGAACTTTAACTACACTGTAAATGTGTCTTTATTATACCATATTTATATTGTCATATTATTTCATATTATATTTCATTATTCTATATATATTGTCTCATACTGTGATTGGTATATTTATCTAATTCATTCAGTATCGCTAAGTTTGCGTTTACGTATAGTAATTAAGTATTCTTGTAGAATTCGAAACATAGGTAAAGCACCGTGAGTTTCATTAATGGTTCGTTTCCTTTACATTTTTTTACTTCTGAAACAGAGTACACGAATAATCGCTTATAAGCTTCAGTTTTTGAACGTAGTAACAAGGAGGTTTATAGAGATATATAGACTTATACAGATTTAATTCCGATCCGCGGTATAAGATTTAATCTTCGCCTTTATTCAAGTCTCACTCGAAGTTTTAATTCTCGAGCCAGATGAAAAATTCCCGGAATAAAAGAACCACTTTTATTCGTATAACTACCTTTATATTTCTCTTCACCACTTCATTGCAGGAATTATACGCTTGGCCTCTATTAATTGGTTTAGATGGAAATTCTACTTTACGATGGTTTAGAAACGATAATCCTAATTTCACACTTTGGCAGAGATAAATAGTAGAGAGAACAATATACAGTGGCGGCCAGTTACTCACAACCGATTGATAGTTCAGTTTATAAACGTTCACATTGTTCATAATTTCAGGGTTTCGATGACATTCATACACAATATGTATCATAATGTTGCAAAATTTTTATTTTTAACGATACAAATTACAAATATATTTAACATTTGTTAGATCATGTCGAGAAAACAGCGGACAACTACTTAAGACCGAGTACAAATTAATTACACTGTTCAACGTATGTTTATATTTTGTAACAACACTTAGGCGATTCTTATAGATTTTGATGCGCTGAAAACGAATTCGTCCACCGTTTTTCTCCATCACTCTCAGTTACCGAACAAATCAATTTTCAAGAAAAGATTCTTTTTTGACTTTTGAACAGGATTTCTTAATGTCGTTTAACATTGTTTAACAGTGTTTAAACATTGTTTAAAGTTGGCGAGACACGCTCCGCGATCTCATTGGTAGAATGTTCCATGTTTTTGAAAAATATTTATGACGTAAATATAAAAGCTAGACAGTTCTTATTCATTGCAAAAAATTCTGTCGACACTTGTGAATAAAACGGTGTAAGCTACATTTGCAATATCAATTTCCAAATAGGATTAAACATTACTTAAAGTTATCGAGACCCGCTCCTCGCGCTTTTTTCGGTACTCTTCTCAAATTTCCAAAAAAGTAGGGCTTCTCGCGAGGATTGCAATTACTCTACGCGATAGGTCAGACAGTTTTCTTTGGAAAGCACTCGTAAAATACACAAAAAGGACTTTGGTGTCGTAAATAAAAGCCAAAAAGCCGCGGAAGTTACGGATTGTCAGCGGGGGTTCTCAAACAGAATCGAGTGTGCGCACTAAACAGTACTCTCGGAGAACCTCTGCTGACAATCTTTGATTTACGCAACTCTGTGGCTTTTATTTACGAGATGAAAATCTGTTTCGCATATTTATTATTTGTCGATTATTAAATATAATTCACAATCATTTTAACGTCACGATAACGATGTAAAGTAGCCAATGTATCGTACAGAGCTTAAACAGTTTTTTAGACGTTATACAGAGTATCGTATAACACGGATTTTGGCGCGGTGCTCCTGTCGTAGAAAGGTTCAGGTTCGAATATTCTAGTCTTCTCGAATCAACTCCTAATAAGTGCGATAATTTCTGGTTGCAAAACTGTGAATATCTTTGTACAAAATAAATTTGTTTGTTAAAAAGCATCAATGAACCGTTTATCTTGAAAAATGGACTTAGGCTGCTTTCAAATTAAACGGCTCAAATCTCTTGTTAAAAACACAAAATAAGCAGTTTATAGAAAGTTTTACTAATTATGAGTAGCTGAAAACGAATGGTCACTATACTAGGTTAAAATAATCGTCTCGTTTTCAGAGTGTCGTCTGTAATTTAATTTACGTACATGTATGAATGTTTTTGACATCAGTTAGAATTGATAGACATGTCAGACTCATGATATACACACATATATGTACATTATGTGGGATCTTTTGACAGTTTGACACGCATTATATGTGCTTCGGATTCAATTTCACGATGCTCTCATCACTTTCCTGTAATAATACTCACCGCCATTTTCCTATCTACTTGATAACCCCCCCAAGGGTTGACATGGGAACCGTGCAACCGTGCCCCCAAAGACGTTGTTCGATTGTTTAGGATAGATATTCTGTTGGTAGGTCGATATTTCGCACTAAAATATGCCAAAGCAATGAACTTTGTTTATTATATAATACTTTACACTATATAATATTAAATTTTAAGTATGTAAGGTTATTTTCATCCTCACCTACGAGATATTGATAATAATCAGTTTCCTAGCCAATTCACAAAAAAATGTTACATCTAATGGATCAACAGATTCGCAAAATTCATTTATTACTTATTTTCAAAAGTCGATTTTAAAGAAGAAAAGGAATTGTACGATCTTATATCATCATATAACGACATGGAAATTTATTTAAAAATGTGAAAGATGAATGAATTGAGAGCAGACAGTATTCTTAAATTAGTCTTATTTACTTTGTGATCAGCGATTTTTATAACGCGACGTTTATAACTAACTCCCGCGTTATACGAGGGTTTTACTAAGATTTCCTTCAAAAGATATGAAGAATGGAATAAAAAGAAGGGAGGGTTTTGGCTTGCACATTTCTCACTTTACTGTTGATCTGTGTACCACTCCGTATCCAATATCTAGGGATCTTTTACACTTTATACGTACAGTGAGTGTAAAAAGTATTCGTACAGCAGTGAATTTTAACAAATACCTCGTAGAACTTTGTTTCCGCATGAAACCAAATTGCGAATATTTCCACAAATAATATTTTTTAATGAAATTTATTGGGAAGATCTCTAAGAATATGCAGATACCACTTGTTGGTTATGTTGTTTTAAATAAACGAAGTTGTACGAGGGTTCTGTTTAAACTCGATGCTGTACAAATACTTTTTGCACTCAGTGTACGTCCCAGTAAACCTTAACTCCGAGGTTCTCTCATAGTCTGTTATCGCATTTCAAAGCAGTGCATAGGAGTCGTTCAACATGGTGGAATGCAATTTAGTCACAGGAGCTGATAATACTACGCCAGTGGAAAAACTAATTAAATCTCATATTTTACGGATAAAGGGTGCTACCATTTAAACCTTCATTAAACGGCTGGTTCACATCGATCTTTTTACTTTGTTCCCAGATTTGGTTTTAGAGTGAGTTTAGTCTAATTAATTCTCAATTAATCAATAACCTTTTAAACAAAGACCATCATTTCAGCTTGTTCACGATACATTGCTTTGCTTGCAGAAAATCTGTACTTGCAGTATTCGATAATAAAGGTATGCCGTTGCGTTTGCATTTGCATTCTTTCTGTATGGCAAAATTGTCGTTTTATGTGACACGATGCTACGAAATTGTACATCTTCCTTAAATTAGAATGGACGGTATTAATGCATACTGTTTCGTTGAAAACAACGAGTTTTTAAAGTGAAAGAAATTGAAAAACTTCCGGCTGACAGTAGCTGTCGGCTTTTAGTGTAAAATTGCATAATAAAACGTGTGGCAGCGGCGCTCGTCCAAAAACGAAATGCATTCGCTCGGCATTTGCATCAATCATTCTGCTTTCCAACGTACCCTGTCATACCTCAATTTGTGCGGTACATTTTGCCGAGTGTGTTACGTTTGACTGCAGCCAACTTACTATTAATGTGCTCTTGTCATTTCCTCTTTCACCCCAAAATACTACCGAATCGAGCCAGACTCTTCATAGACAAGCATATTGGATCAATAACATGTTCGGCATCCAAATTTTATTCGCATACTCTATGGATTGGAGGCGCACATAGTCATACACCTCTGTGATTGGCAATGGTTTGAAGCAACACAAACTTCAATTGTTTATTAAATCACAGTAATTCAACAATAAAAATATTGTCAATTTGACCGATATTAGCGATATATTTGATTCAAGTTTTAGTAACATTGCCACCCGTGGTCACCGGTGACCGCCATGGCGTGCAACGTGTTAACCGCGTTATACGAGATATACAGATCTTTTGTAGAACATAGCATAGCATTTGAGGCAGCCTAATTATTAGCGTAACGCTGCGTCTGGGTTTGGCGTCAATAGCCTGGCTCGGCAAGATTTTCGCGAGGCGATAAAGAACTCCTGTGGTCTCTTGGCGTATTAAAGAAAGGTGAGGATCTGCGCCGTGAGAGAGTCCCACACGGGGCACGCACCGGAACCATCTTTTGGTGTCGTTTCCCTCCCCCTTCTTTCCTTTTTACCAACACACACCATACTTCTTCTCCACCTTGGCCGCATATCCTTTCGCCCCTGAAATCGTAAATAGATTACGAACCGGAAATGACCACGTCGCCAGGGGTTCCCACTGAACAGGTGGTAAAATACCAATGAAATTTAGTCTACTCATCAAGATGTCACAATAAGGCGCACTTAATGACCGTGCAATACGAATTCCAAGGAACTTATAACCGGCATTTCTTTCAAGGAAATTACTTGAAGATCGGTGCGATCTTAAGTATGCGTGGTTCCTCGAACTTCTTATCTACCGACTGAAATTATCCTAATTAGGAATAAAATTTTCTTAATGATGGTGAACTATCTCTTGAAGAACACGCCTTTTCTGGTTTAATAAACAGCTATTTTCAAATACAAAGTATTTACGATGCGAATTGTTCCGAGTAATCATGTAATCACGCGGGGAATGATTTGTGAGGAAGCCACGGACTCCTGTGCATGGAATAGTTAGTGTTTTTTTAGTTACATCGTATTATTACTCTGATTAAAATCATCATTCTAATTCTACCGAGCGTGAATGCCATCTAACTTTGAATACACTCTTCACACGATGTTTGGTGTTTTGTAAAACAAGCACATCAAATTCCAATAACAATATAAGTTTGAGGCAGATACGAATCTGCATCCTGGATACACGAAACGCGTAAAACAAGTCGTCCTTTAAACATTGAAGAAATTCGATATGTTATTTCTGGGAATACGTGGTGTAAAATGATTCGACAAAGAATGTTTCATTTTTCCGTAACTTGTTTTTATTGGTATATTACCTTTTATGGAAATGTGCTATTTGAGAAGCTATTTTATGATTTTCAAGATATGCTTTCGTAAATACCATCAAATTTTAAGTGTGGCTAACCGAAGATTTAACTCTTTGCACTCGGGAGGCGACTCTCAGTCGCCACTCAGTTTTTTGAATAACAGAGTTAATCGATTTTATCGTATTCATTGTTTAATTTAAATGAAAATATGACAACATTTTTAAAGACAAAATAATATTGGTTACATCAATCTCATATTTCTCACAGTGTTTTCATATATTAAATTGCAATCAAGTATGCGTATACATTAATATAGTCAAGAGACAAATAAAACTACAAATTGTATTTACAATATATTTGTAGTTCCGCTTCATTATATTAACATTGTAATAATCAATAAAATAATCGTGACCTAGTAACGTGATATTCGCTACAAACTGTGTTGTATTATATTTCTCCTAAATGATCGAAATTTGTAAAGGTAATCATATCATAAATTAATTGGAGATAGTAGACGATCTTCATTCATGGATAGTGTCAAAGGGCAAGATCCAATGGCGCACAATTTGTTCCACTCGGTTGACACTGCGAGGGTGAGGCGCTCCGAGTTTTCAAGTTCTACGGAGGATATATCTCTATCCTCTTCAATGTTTCTCCCCCGTTTTTACAGCCATTTCTTTTCGTTCTTTCTTCCTTTCGGGCTTATATGAGGGAATATCTCGCGGCGCACTTACGGGTAGTTGCACACTTCAGAATTTTCTCACGCTGCGACGGTATAAATATTTACAGCTTCACAGCAAGAATTTCCGGAGAACCTCCGAGGAACGTTACATGCTTGCACCAGTGGATGTGCGTGCGCGCGCATACGTGACTGTCTCTCCGTATACTTACAAGTCTGATTCTCTAGTAAGTCCTGTACTTAAGTGTGTACCCAGTTTCGAGTAGATCCACTGTATGTAATACACGGAAAACCCCCCCTGAAGCAACCTCAACCTCGTCTTTTGTGCTCCAAATCATATTGACTTTTAACCTTTGACCCTAGTTATTATGCTAGTTGTGGTTCTGAAAGGTTAGACGTAGGGAGGCGCTTTCGAAATCAATTTTGTTTCGATTCTCCATTAACACGCTGAACGCTATGGCACTTACCGGTGACCACTGATGATAAAATTACTAAAACTTGAATTAAATATATCGTTAATTTTCGTAAATTTTCATTATTTTTAACGTTACGATAACAACTTAAAATAAGTAATTTATCGTAGAGCGCTTAAACAGTTTTATTTTTAGATGTTATGTGGACATAACGAACGCATATCGCGAGGTATCGCATAACACGGATTTTAGTGTGCGACTCAACGTGTTAAAGTAATTATTACCATTTTATAGGAAACAGTATTTTGAGATGAACAAATTTGTAGTTAGTTTAATTAGAGGTTCATTAAAAGTTGCACGCTTTGAGTTGCACATCATTTCTAGTGCAATAGTAATTCAGAATAATTAGAATCGAATAGAATATTTAATTAATAGTCTAAATATAACGGAACAACAACGCCTGTTTAACGTCGCTAATAACTTTATACTTGATGCGACATAAAACCAATACAAAAATGAAATGATTATAAAGGTACTACCATTTTATGGGTGACAATGATTGTGGTGATGAAAAATACATTTTATAATACATGTAGCATTTAATCCATTTATTCCAGAATATTTCCTTGGAAAATACTTGCCCCTATCTTTAATAATAATTGATGAATGTCTTGAATGACTTTACTGATACGAATTTCTCTGTTTCAGGTAAGACCTAATCAATTGATCGCCGTGATTTGTGATGATACTGGGATTAATGTAAGTTTTAATTAGTAATTAACTTCACTATAATCAATCAGACCTGGACATTTATTATACTTTCCGGTAGCCTCAATAGTTACATGAAACATATACAGGAACACATATACATTCCCTGTATAACACGGTAGTTAGGTTCCGAAAGAATGCCGTGTTATGCGAATCCGTGGTATAACAAAGGACTAGTACAATGCATAGGTTTTCAAAGAAGAACAAAAGCAGACTATTTTCTTTTCATAGCTAAAAAATTGAAGCGAATCCGTGTTGTACGAGGAACACCTGTAATGAGTATGAGTGGCGTATAAATAACGAAATACTAATTTTAGTTTCGAAGATAAAAATCGTGCTGCGTCTAATGCATGAAATATTAGTCTTGCAAGTCTTAAATTTATTGGAAGTATCTTTCCATCATTTTAGCATTCTAAATCTTCCGTTAACATTCCGTTGGATGGTTTAATGTACTAGTTAGATTAGTACCAACTACCTAAATTAATTGAAATCGGAATTTCCATAGGCGGAGGATTCCAACGTAGGAGGAAGGTCGGTTGTTTACAATATCGTACAATTAGCGGAGTGCAATTAATTTCAAACATTGGTTACGTAAGATCTCAAATGTCAATGTTTAGTATATTAATAAATTTGCACAATGTAGAGCAAAATCTGTAGCACATTTAATTGTACATTTTACTGAAGCGTCAATTCCAAAAATCTAGAGTTTTTTTAAAAATCTACTTTTCTTGAATCCGAATAGTACATTTATACTTTGCGTAATTGTGGAATGTAAATTCACGTTACAAGGAAACATGGTTTTTTATTCATTTTGACATAACATGCAGTTGAAAGCTAGATTTCATAACTAATTGGAATTTTCTTAAATATATAAAGATTTGTAACTACGAGAAAGTAGTATAATAACGATTACAAAACTATGGCATGAACTTATATTTGGTCAAGTTTATGCCAGGAATTTTTTTATTAATTAGGGTCAATTCCATTATTGCAAATATTAACGGATTCTTCATTTTTAATGTTTTCCATTTTCCATAGAAATGACACAACTGAGAAAAATCAAATGCATTCATGGAAACCTTTCCACGCTGTTTCCGAATCTAAGTAATTAAAAACTTTTTTAGTAGAAGTTCTTCATTCTTACGCTTTTGTTATATTTATAATCCTTTTATAAATTAGTTATAATAGAATTCTAATTATACTCTACGCGTGCTCTTGGTGCCAGATGTTCTCATGAAAAGGAATTTTGCTCGGATAATTCCCAGAATTTCGAAATTACGTATCGTGGAATTTGCTTGAGCGTTACTGAATAAATCACAGAAAGGAATGCCAAACGAAAATGGAAAGCTTTGATAAATATACTGAAACTCAGATTTACCTTTATTCTTGCTGGTATTTCTACGTTTAATATTTGTGAATTGTATTATGCCAGCACTGGGAGGCGAGGAATTACCGAAATTCCAACGGTCTTTTACTATTTGAGAATTCGAGTATTTAACCCTTTGTACTGGAGAGGCGATTCTCAGTCGCCACTCATCGTCAGTTTATTACGGCTACCGAGAAGCGACATTACGATTTATTTCAGTTATCTTTTGTTATTGGATTTTTGCAGCGATAGGTCTAAATGATAATAAATAATCTCTAGTGCGAAGGGTTAACTCGAGAGGCGACCCTCAGTCGCCACGATAATCTGAGTGGCGACTGAAGGTTGTCACATTAAACCGGGTGGCGATTGAGAGTCGCCTCCCACATGGAAAGGGTTAATATGTAACCACCGCCTGGTGTATAATTAGTTGTCTACATTTTCGTATAATATAATACAACTGAAATACTTCGACTTATTATTGGAATAACAATTTCCAACTCACGTTGAATCATGCTTTTACAGGAAATACCTTCGGGTTGATTTAACATCTGATAAAGGATCGTGTTATCCTAATTAACTCAGAATGCATAATGGAACAGATCTTTTTCGGTTAGGAAAACGACCCCAACAGGAATCGGTCCGAAATTATTAATGACACCCAGGAAAGCAATTAGCAAAGGAAACCTTAAAACCACTATATCCTGTCGCCCTTCCCTAGATTAATTGTTCATATTAGATTCATTAAGCACAACCTGATACACCCCATCTTCCTTTTCCGGAGATAAATGTACTATTTGGGATCGTTTACATAATTATGTTTCTTCAGCGAGTTCAGATCATCAATTCTACCACCGTTTCCCGATTTAATGTGCATGTATCTGAATCTTTCCTAAGTTTTCTACGATTTTCTTATGTACACGTGAATGCTCAGTTGCATTAATTCTATATGCATTTGTGATTGAAAATAGAAAATTAGAAGTTATTATACATAATCTGGCATGAAATGAATTTATCAACGTTAACATCATGACAATATGGAGATATAAAAAGAGAATTAAGACCCACGCATTCAATTCGTATTAATAAACACCGATATAGTTCGAAATGTTCGAAACTAAATCGTTAGCTGAATAGAGTTGCACATTTATAAAAACTCTGTTATATTCGTGTTATACTAACATACATTTTTCACCCTCATTTTCTTTGAATTCGAATTCATTAGAAAGCAGTTCCTGTATGATAAAATATAAACGAAGAATGTAAGAAAGATTATAAATCTTTGTTGTTCTTGAACACGAACATAAGATGGTAATTATAGCAAAGCAATGTTAATATTGGTTGGACATTTTCTGCAACCTACGTCAGAACTCTGACTCGACTATTATCGTTTATTTTGTCGTTATTTCAATATTTTAGCATTTTATTAACACAACTACATACTTATGAATGAATATATTTGTATCAAGTACAATTTCAACGTTTAAAAAGTATTGTCTATTATTGTTTACTAAATTTGTATTTACTTAAATTTTTATTGATTAAACTGACTAAAACATGAGTACTAAACCGATTTAGTATCCTAAGTATTTACCTTTAGAAATTAAGAGACAATAGTCTCATTTGTTTAGTTGTAATTAGGAGAACGAGATTTTATGTGATTTAATGTGAAACTGTTCAAACTGCTTTTGTCATTTACCAACTTCCTAATCTCAAGTATATTTAAATGATCACTTTGCTTGATTTATGAATTGTAATTGAAACTAATTCCTCATTCGAATCACGCGCGTAGTGTGTGAAATCGTGTACATAAATAAAAGGGTAATTAACGACAAGGAAAAAAATTGCTAATTATACGATACATTAACTATAATTCCTCGACTTTATAATTAGACGCGTTCTCACGTATATAATCAGATACATAAGTTATAAGTCGTGTGATAAGCTGAATTAACGAGATCATTAAATTATATTTCATTCAATTTGAATACTTCATGCGTTGTACTTTCCTGTATCCTTTTTATTTATGATGACTGATTACTGTTATAACAGAAATGATAACACTGACTCTATTTTTCCAAACTATTTATTATTGCATTTGTCTACTTATTTATCATTCCAGAATAATAAATTTTCATTCTCTTTTTATCTGTTTTATCTTAGCGATGTTTCAATGAAAATATCTCTTAAATTAATAACCTTTCGACGTGCATGGGTTAATAATTTTTTATAAAGAATATCTAGTTGTACCGAGTATGTAATAATATACAATATATAAATATGTAATAAATATGTAATATATAATGTACGTTTACATATATAATATATAATATTATATATATCTACATATCTACATATATGGGTTTAAAAGTATCATTTATTTTTAAAAAATCGGATTTAAAAGCACATTTTACTAAATGCAAAAAGTAATACTAGTGAAATAACTGTCAAATAAAAGACAATTCAATTTATATGTCAATTGTAAAATTGCAATCGTTTCTATCCAATTGATGCAATTGCTATTCTTTCATGAAATACAAATTATTTTACTACTATTATTATGTCAATTGTCAATTAGTTATAATTAAAAAAATCACGAAATGTCGTCCATTCCTGTGCTGATGAAACTTTTGCGATCTGTACTTTCCAATTATAAAACTTTATATCAATTAATTCATAACTAAAAGTAATTATAGTCAGTTTTAACAATTTTTACAAACGTACACATGTGAATTTAATGAGGTTAGTTTTGACATAAAATAAATGCGTAAAAAAAAGAAACATATAAAAATAGAAATTATTTGGGACTTGTTCCGTATTACGAAAATGTATTCCATTAAAAGCATCCATCAATTAGCACATTTTTTATTGGAGAACATTGATGACTTTTTGGTTTCGTTTTCATTTCATGGCCGTATATTATTGTTACAAATATTTCGATCATTTATTAAAATATGGATCAATGATGAGACGCTATTATACTGAAAGATAACAATAAATAAAATACTGCATTGCATTCTTAATTTATTGAAGATGTCATTTTGATAGCTTTCGTAGTTCTATTAACCCTCGCACTACGGACTATGCCGGAGTCAATTCTGACCCACACCGACATTCCAATACTATGCGGGGCCCTCACCGATATTGTACTAACATAGTGACACTCGTGCGAGCCAAGTTTCTCATCCATGTTGTACTCACAGTGACGGTTCCCCGAATTTTTTTCTTCTTTTTTATTTCTTATGCTGTTGTAATTGGGATTATGTTTAGTAAAAAATCGTAAATTATAAAAAATAAAATTTTTTTATTCATTCGCATCAGGATTACGAGCACAACGTAAGATTTTCTTCGTTTGCGTCGAATGTCGCAATAAAAATAACAAAAAATGAAATTTTTGGTCGAATAAACTTATGAATTTACACACGCCTTTCTCCTTAAAATCTCTATGATAGACTGACTGGAAACCTTCCGAGCCCAGAAGAAGCAGGCACACGTACATTGTATGTTTATTCGACACAACATGTAGTGGTAGATAAGACGATGACACACACAACTTTGACATTGGATTGAATCGCTCGGGTCATTTTTGACTCCGGCACAGTATTGGGTGGGTTAAATAGGCAACTAAACCCGCGACCTTTTGTTTTGTGCTTTCTTTTTTGTTTATAACAACCATGTTTGTAGATTATTTTTGTTGATCGATAATATCAATCGAGAGCTCGCATTTTTACGATTACTTTTATACATACAATTATTATTTCATATTTAATTATAGTTATTTATAGTTACTTCTCGCTAGTTTCCTTGTTAGCTTATATTTATTACATATATTCCTGGAATTTCGTGTAAATCCACCGCGTAGATCCAATCAGGATCAAGAGTTGTTGATTTTCATGTTTTACATTCCTGCTCAAAAGCTTGGATTTCAAAAGAAATAATGAGTTTCTTAAGTAAATCAATACTTTATTATCTTTATTATATTTTTGTACAGTATTGAGACAGGTGTTATTTATGTTTAAAAGCGAAAGTCATAATTTGTTTTCATGGTACGTTCAAGGCGTTTGAATAATAACAGCACATCCGGCCCAGGTGGTTACACTGATCTGAGCGTTAACGATTAACACTGTCAACAGGAATAGAATTGCCAGAGGATGCCGAAAATCAGAGAATCGCGATTAACGTTAAATGTCGGACAGAATTGCGAATACGTGTAGATGTAATAATCATAGCTTTAATTGTAAACACTCACGGCGAAAGCCGTTTTGCGCAACAGTGTGGCTTTCCGGGATTAACCGTAAAACCTGGTAACCGACCTACTGATTATGCCATAGCCGAGAAACGATTTTGTTCATTTTCACGGAATCCTTTCACTTCTATTATTTTTCGAGCGATGTGCTTGATAGCTGTCACCATTATAAGTCTGTTTTTATTCCTCTCCATGTCCACGTGGATTAGTACGTCTACGGTGGTCCGAAGAATTAAGCCAGATTTATTATATCAAAGGATATGCGTGCTGCTGACAGCCCGAAATTTTCCGACGAATGCGATATATTTCATGCCCCGGAATATATTGCGATGCCGTAAACTTTATACGTCTGCTCTCGCCAAAACGAACCTTTACATCCAAGTATTTCTAAGTGGATATTGATACGATTAACAATTTGGAGAAATGCAAGAAATGAATCGTGCGTTTGAAATAGAGGATAATTAAATCTGCGCTGTTAATTACATCGTTGAATTAAAAAGGAACGCACGGTTCATGGTAATAACCATACCTTTGAAATAACCGTGCTGGTTGAACATATTATTTCTCGTCGTTTACTCGGCATTGCGGTTTTGTTCGAATTACGAAATTGAAAATGCTTTATGAATACTTCGGTTGAAATACTTTCTATTGTTACTTTTATGAACATTGAAAGAATCTTGTAATTTGGAAAATTAATAACATAGTAGAGTCGAGTTTCTTTTTATTTCTTGGTAAAATTAGATAAAATAAGTGTAACTTGATTTTTAATTCGATCGAGAAAAGCTTTATTTTTGTGTCGGAATTATTCCCTTCTCTCTTACAATTAATTCCCACCAGAAAAACATAAAAAGAACGAAAAGACTGATTTTTTCTTGCCTTTTTGCATAACTTCAAACCACATTTAAAAGATACGCACAAAAAGAGACTCGACTGTATTGACAACTTCATTCTATATTATAAATTATACGTCTATAAGTCAAGGAATGTTTGTATTGCCTCAGAGATAATTGTTACGATTACATAATATGCACCTGGAAGTGCAATTTCGCAGGAACTTTTTTTCTAAGCGAATGTCGTTTTTATGGGAATGAAATCCGACGTTGAAGCTAAAGCTGACACTCCAGCAAAATGGGCCGCTTTTTTAGATCTTTGGCAAAGCGGACCGGGGGACGTTTAATATTCGAATCACGTCACGGAACGCGAATAATACTTTCCGCAAATGATGGCCCATCTGCCAAAGCGAGAGAAAACTGCTAGCTGTCAGGAGAAAAAAAAGAAGAAGAAGATATTTTACGAGCGACAAACCACACCGTGGCGAACGTTCCTTGGTACGGAAATGAATGCACCAACCCAGAGGAGACATTGCGAATATCAGTTTTGTTGCCAGCATTTCAATAAGACGTACTTCCTTCGAACACGACTACCTCTTCGACCCACTTTAAAAGTCCTTTCGTTTATACTATATTAACTGTAATCCCATTTGATTTCATTTAACCGTAATGGAATTGAAATCGAGTGAATACCTAAGCACTTTAACGATGATTTGCCAGTAGCGATTCAAAGATATGGATTTTATTCCATACGTAGAAAGGAATCGAGATGATAGTCCGGGTTTTAATCGAAGTATCAATCGTTGGCCCGCTTTAATGACGAGGTTCGTTTCATCGGAGGCTTCCCTTTTATGTCTTGCGAATAATGAATTTTATCTAGCTTTGGAGTTGATTGATCTTTACATTCAATCGCCTATCGGTACGGGGGAGAGGGTGGCGGCAGGAGGGCGGCGGGGGGGGGGGGGCTTTAATTGAATCGCTTCAGTAAATAAATGTTTTATTCCTCTAAATTTTCAGGCAGTTATTGCTGTACTTTATCAGAGTACCGATAACACTTTGATCGATGCTATTTTTTTACACTGCTTTCAAGAGAACGAAGTTGCTTTGTCAACATTTCAGAAGTAAGCTCAAGATTATTGATGCAAAATCTTCATTAATTGTTTATACAACTTTTTTTTGTTAATTTTTATTAATAACAGTATGCAAAAGACTAAGGTAACAGAATGCTTTTGTATTATCTTGTTACAAGAATTAATATTAAAAATTGTAAAATTTTACTGAAATAAAACGTTAAACATTTAACAGTAACATTTAGATAATCAAGGTATTTCAGTGTTGTACGTAATTTGTTAATATTCACTGAACTTCTTTAGGATAAAATGATTCCCATTAACACCAGACTACCAAAACTCTCAAAATGATCTGCAGAATGTAATGAACAAAGGGTCTAGCCGGTTAAGGGGGGCCAAAAGTGCCCCTAAACCAAATTGGACTTGCGATGGGTCATTCGATAGCTAATGAAAAAAAAACAATCTGTGCCAAATTTCAACTTTGTATCTCGACTGGGGGGGTAGTAAAGGGCAAAAAACGAAAAATCACGTTTTTGTTCAATTTCTTCCAACTGAGTGCATGAAAAATTTTGAAAAAAATTAGTGGCACGTCAGTTAGCGATACACATATTATAGAATTTTTTCAGATTTTTATGTTGCAAATCCAAGCTGTGAAAAATAAAAAACCCCCAAAAATGCCGAAAAATGCCGATTTGGTATTGAAGGAGTTGCAGAACTATAATTATATAATTTGGGTAAGTGGGTATATGTGATAGTATTGCTCTCAATTTTTTTTAGATTTTTTGATTAGGTGCGCCGTAGTTAAAAAAATTAAAAACCGGGTTTTTCGGCGTTTTTTGCGTGTCAGATTGACTTATAGGTCGAACTTTCGTATTATTCTCTATTAAATAAGTGTTTGTGCAGTAATCAATGTTTTTGCATCCGGCAAAGCAATATAGGAATTAAGGAAACTAAATAAATAGAGAAAATTGGAATTACTGTGCTATTAGAGCCTAGAGCGTAGCGAGTATTTTCAAGTGGTTCGGTGGTCCCGTGGCAAAGCGTCACGCTGTTGAAACGCTGCGGACTTTTTTTGTAGGTTCGCATCCCACTTAGGTTAATTTTTTTTTGCATTTCATTTTCTGAATTTTTAACTATATAACAACCGAACTAGTTTAAACATAGTTTAAGCATATTTTTTAAATGTCTTATATTTAAAGATAAACATGCGCTCCAAAGTCATATTTACGTATAGTACAGATTAGAATATTTCAAAAATATGCTTAAACTACTTGTAAACAGATATTGATATAGTTCGGTTGTTATATAGTTAAAAGTTCAGAAAATGAAATGCAAAAAAAAATTAACCTAAGTGGGATGCGAACCTACAAAAAAAGTCCGCAGCGTTTCAACAGCGTGACGCTTTGCCACGGGACCACCGAACCACTTGAAAATACTCGCTACGCTCTAGGCTCTAATAGCACAGTAATTCCAATTTTCTCTATTTATTTAGTTTCCTTAATTCCTATATTGCTTTGCCGGATGCAAAAACATTGATTACTGCACAAACACTTATTTAATAGAGAATAATACGAAAGTTCGACCTATAAGTCAATCTGACACGCAAAAAACGCCGAAAAACCCGGTTTTTAATTTTTTTAACTACGGCGCACCTAATCAAAAAATCTAAAAAAAATTGAGATCAATACTATCACATATACCCACTTACCCAAATTATATAATTATAGTTCTGCAACTCCTTCAATACCAAATCGGCATTTTTCGGCATTTTTGGGGGTTTTTTATTTTTCACAGCTTGGATTTGCAACATAAAAATCTGAAAAAATTCTATAATATGTGTATCGCTAACTGACGTGCCACTAATTTTTTTCAAAATTTTTCATGCACTCAGTTGGAAGAAATTGAACAAAAACGTGATTTTTCGTTTTTTGCCCTTTACTACCCCCCCAGTCGAGATACAAAGTTGAAATTTGGCACAGATTGTTTTTTTTTCATTAGCTATCGAATGACCCATCGCAAGTCCAATTTGGTTTAGGGGCACTTTTGACTACCTTAACCGGCTAGACCCTTTCAAATAATTTCGTGTAACGTCCCATTTTTTCTTCACTTTGTAGAAGAAACATAATTAAAAACCGTTTAATTTACTTTCGCCATCCGTCCTTTTTTTTAAGACGTATACATTTTCAATACCCGCGAGAAGCATTTTTACATTCCATTATTGTAACTTTTTCAAATAGATCTAAAGAAAAGTTAGTTTTCTAATCCTCATTCATAGAAATAATAACACTAGAACTACCGAACTCATACTGGGTTATACTTACAAATATATTTTAATAGAAATTATGGCCGAAGGTTGTAAGTTAATTGCTGGAATTAATTATATACATTATGTACATAAAATAGAGATATATCAAATCTGTAAGAATGCACTGTTGTGTATTCGAATAATTATATAAAAACCCGCGGACCAGTCATTTTGACAGCTTTAGTATTTCTAGTGTTAAGTACGTACTTGTTGATATATTGTATGTACTTTTTTTATACTAGGAAACTTTTAAGTGAAACGCGTCGTAGTATCAAGATATCTTGTGAAAATGTCAGTCTTCCCAGTCAAGTTCTATAAAGTTTGCATTCGAAGAAAATCGCTTTTAGGGAAATACTTTTACATACGTATATGGGTCGTCTTCCGAAACTTTACTATCTAAAACATTTCCTTTATCTCTGGAAATCAGAAAAAGAGGAGTTAACGCGTACATTCTGGGTCATAGATGATTTTGCTACATATGTTTACCCTTTTCAACTCGAAAGCGAGTCTCAGTCGCCACTCAGGTTATTGCGTCATCTCGAGTAGCAAATCAAATTAATTCTTTTGCAAATCACACTTTTCTACATATTTGTTTTCTTAAGCTACTGTAATAAAAATAAAATCCAATGTAAAATTATTGTTCCGAAATGAAAATTTTATTGCATCTATGTGGTAATACTTAAATATAAAATAACATAAAATTAACATAAAATACTTATTTAACACCAACAATAATTATAAATCAAATATTTGTAAAGGGAATTTGATTTGCAAATTGGTGAATGTGATTTGCAAAAGGTTTAATTTGGAGTGCAAAACATGGATTATAGAAGCAGCTTTAATATGACGATTAGAAAGATATATTCAAATTCAATTAAACTTGAAGGGAGAAAAGTTTGCAAAACTAAATTACACAACTATAAGAAAAATTCAAACTATCAGCACCAACTGACATGAGAGATGAAACTAAATCTGAAAATCATAAAGACGGATGAAATATTACTCAACGGTAACACCGCGTGGTTAAAAGAACAAGGTACAGATTATATCTGGAAGTTTCGAAGTATTATATTTGGAAAAAGATTTCCAGAGAAAAGTTCGAGGTAGTCAAGCGAATTACCAATAAATTGTAATATCGAGAATTTTTTAGAATATATGTATTATACATTAGATAGAAATCCGAAATCCAGATAGTTGTGAAGGAGTTCCAGTGAAACGCAATCCAACGATGAGCTTTTAGGTCGCTGAACGACAGAGTGAACTTTTAATTTCGCACGTTAATAGCGGTCGGCATGCTAGCCGGATATTCTTTATTACTCTGAGTTCGTTTTCCAATCCTTCTCGAGGAAAGGTGTAGAGAAGGAAGTTTCGAAAAGTCCGAGTTTGGCCGTGGTTTCTCCGTGGGTTCTCCGTGGGTTCTCCGTGGGTTAGAGGCTAAAACTTAGTACGGTTCTTGAAACGAGGGGTTAATCAGGACTTTGCAGAAATGTTGATGCCCGATGCACCTCATTTCACCTTCCACATCATCTCCCACTTCTACGTTGAGTTTCGATCCATTTCTCCCACTCCCTGATACATCCCTTCATCCTTCCTTGATACCTTGCTTTCACGTTTACCGTTGGCTTTGTTTCTCTTGCGGTATTATCTTTTTCCTCTAAGCTTCCCTCTTATTGTCTCCTGTTCGTCCCTCGACTCTTGCATTATCCAGGAACACAGGAAGTATCTCCCATGCTCTTGCTACCGAGTGGAATATTTCCGGTCTTTCCTGGAATGTCGCCTTCGTTCGTTTACTCCCTTCACCTTGTTGGATCTTATACTTCTCAGTTCCCTTTTCTTTCTTTCTATATTTTCTACCGAGTTGTCTCTCTCTTACTTCAAATTATCCATGATAACGGCGTTTTCCTACAGTTTCGTGGATTTTTTGTCCGGCCACACATTAACAACGTCGTATCTTCTCTGCTCGAGATAGTTGGCTACGGTTATTTCAGGACTTTTCCTTTACAGGTATTACACCGGGCTTATTATTCTGTGCGTACAGTGTAATGGAGAATTGTGCGCTAATATTCTCTTGTAATATACTTTTCCTTATTTCTTTCGGATACACGTCTTTCCGCATCTTTCATTTCATTTGATATTTTCGTTGCAATAATTATTATAAAAGTACACGCAACGATTGTCGTTAGAATCGCCTTTAACTAGATTTACGTTATACGATTTCCTTTTAAATACGAATCTTCTTCCAAAGAATGTCAGCATGATTTGCTAGCTTAATTGGAGAAGCACTTACTTTGTAAAATTTGTGGTATACTAGTTTCATAATAACAAATAACGACCGTTAAAATATAATATTAACGTGTAATATATAAACACTGCCAGTTTTAGTTAAATTCTTTGAATATAGCACCTGCAAAGTACTCGGAGACACAAGGTACCCAAGGTGAATAAAGTTATTCATGGTTCAAAGCGTATCTTTTTTTCCCTTAACGCCTGCCTTATCTCCAAGCCACCGTCCGCGTTAAAATAACAGACCATGTAATTCCCGATTTTGCAAAATGTGGAACCGCGACCTACTTTAAACTGTCATGGCGCGCTCTTTCAAAATTATTTCAGCCCTTGTTTCGCTCTAAAACTCTTGTAATATTCTTACCTACTATGTCGCCTCCTTCACTCCCTCCTTTTAATTTTCCGGAACGTCTTCGTATTATTCTTTTTACTGCGCTTACAAGCGTCATCATTTTGGTAATTTTATTTAAAGGTCTATGCATTTGCTCCGAGTATTTAAGGACAATTTATGTAAACTCTTCTGCAAACATCTGCACAATCTAAATATTTATATATATACATATATAAATATATTATACATGTCGTAGACACCTGTATATTCGAAGTATCTATATATTCTAAATATCTATGTTTTTAATATAAATAATAAAAATTGGAACAAGCAACGTTTAAGCTTCAGTTAAATTAACGGAATTAAACGTTAGGATTTACAAGATAAAGTGGAATTTGGGAATACAATATTATTAGTTGCACGAATTACATGAAAGATATCAAATAGCAAAATACGATATATGATTATCCACAGAAATGTCGTTTGTTGCCAATAGCTCATTTGCATGTAACATAAAGCTTGCATATCACAGACTTGATCGTTACTACGACATTTAAATCCATTTCAATCACGGTTCGCATCGATAACTGATATCAAAGATGAATCTGTCGTAATTGCGTGTTCGCCCGGATGATTTATTATTCCAGCATGGTGCATGTTAGGTTTTAGGTAAAGTTCTGTCCATGCAAAGTGCATATCTATCTGGTTTACGTAATCTTCCTTTTCGATTTGATACCCTTATATTAACTCGTAACATAATGTTTGTTATAATAATTTCGACATACAGTGTGTCTTCTACGTGGTGGTACAAACGGAAAGATGGTCATTCGACATGAAACACTGAATCGAAAATACAGAATAAAATTATCTCATACGAGGCTTTGTTTCCGAGGAAAATGCCTTTTAAAATTCCAAACTTCTTCGAATTTCGGAAATAGAAACTTTAATTATTTCTTTCTTTCTTTAATTATTTCATTATTTCATATAATTAATATTATAATAATATATTAGGTATTGCATTAGTTCTTGCCGTTTCTAGATGACATAGTTTACCTTCTTTATAAGGAAACAAATGCAGTTAAAATCTTGTAGATCAATGGAATAAGATTATAGAAAATAATGGAGAATATTGTTTTGAATAAAAACGATTTTTCTTAAACAAAAAAGAACAAGTTCGTTTCATTTCATAAAACGACGAGAACTTATGCATATATCTAATAATTTATATATACATATACATATATGTATCTGATGGATTGATTTTATTATTAAATTATCCGCATCTCCATATATGCTAACTGAAACGAAGAAACTAGCTTAAAAACGAAAAATGAAACACACTTCTTTACACTAAATAGGAAAGTATTCAAATATTTCGTATACTGATAAGTAATCAAACTGTTAATATAATTTATATCTGATGTTTATCGTACATCGACGGGGTATTAATTACTGTGAAAATAGAAGCTTGATAATGCACTTCTAGTTCTATTAAATTCTGTCTGAATTTCGTTACAAAATATCGATAGAATGCGCTACATTATCCGTACTCAGTTCAGTGGGTATTTAACGATTTTCCACGTAAATTTCCGAACTTATCGGGAGATTCTAAATATTACGTAAATCAACATTACTTTGTTTCTGATATCCATGAAAACCGCGCTGTTATTTAAAACTTTTCTATATCCGTAACGTGGCCTTTCATTCACGAAACAATTAATAACTAACGGTTCCTTTTTATTGTAAAATAGTTAACGAATACAACTTTATTATTAATTCGGTTTTTTATCAAATGCGGAAAAATGTTACGACTTATATGTGTCGGTAATTAGGAAAGTGACCTAAATCATTTTTCTGAAAAGAACGATGAAATGTTTTTCATGTTATAAATAGATACAATCTTCTCATCTAGAATCTATTGTATTTATTGTCAACATCAGATATCGAAAGAGTTATGGAACATTTTAACAGGTTCTGTTGGAATTGAATGAATGTGGTACTTTTTTGAAAAATATTCTTACATTATAACTTCCGATGAGAACAGATAAACAAAGATTCTTGAAAATCAAAGTTTTAGTTAGAATAGAACTCGTGAAATGTAAAGATAACATTTTTGTATAACAGGAACAGACACTTTCTTCATCAATGTAAATACAGTTCTCAATCATTGTAACCAATATTGAACACTACTTAATGAACAGTATTACAACAATATTCAACAATTAATACAATTGATAAATGTTCTGAAATAACCTCTTTCCATGGAACTTTTATTACACAGATTCTAAAGTATCGGTTCAATGCGAACATTTTTCAAATAAGTTCCTAGGAGTTACAATTCTCTCCATAAAAATTCTACCGGATCATGTATTTCTTTAAACGAAATATGCAAGTTCAAACAAAAACTTGTTTAAAACGAAAGATACCTGTTTATTTCGATTATCGGAGGGTTAATAGAACTTTTACATATTATCCAGAATTGTATACTATATATATTTATTTTCAGGGACATAGATGAAAGTGACTTATGTTAGACTACTTTCATAATTAGCGGCACATACATATATTTCCGATGGAAAATTGGATGTTTAAACTGGTTAAAACATTAGACCGTCAATTGTGCACCGCTGGATTCCTTATCCAAGAACTTAGTTAATTTCAAACAGAAAGTCTCCGAAAGATAAACGGGTTCTTTCGGAGAATGAAGTTAATAAAAGTATAACTCGCACACCAATACTCTTTTCTCATTTAACTTTATCGACATTTCTTACTTCTTGGTAAACTTAAGTATTTCATTTAAGTTCATTTGTAAGGAGTGTCAAAGCAGAATATCATGAACGATTTACATTTATATCTGTATTTTGATGGGCAATCTGTAATTACGTGTCCGTTATAAATTTCCTCATGATATTAATTGTATAAAGAATCAAATCGAAATATGTATTTCGTTCAAACGATTTTTATTATCGATCGCAGAGAAGATTTTCTTGAAAAAACCTTGGTGCAAATTCGTAGGTCAAAGAGTCGAATATAATATCTGAAAGTATCTCAAATATTTCTGTGATCAATCTCCCCTTTATTATTCATTTGAAAATATGGAGAAGTAGTGTTGAATTATTTATGAAAATGAATGAATTAATGTTTATTCTGGTACACTGATTTCAAATTTAGAATTGGTACTATCAGTAAGATTAGTTATCGCACATATACTGAATAATATTAAATTCAATTCATAATATATTGAAGATAATGGGTTATGAATATTAAATTTTCAATTAAAAGTGCCAATTTTCCGGCTTGTCTCTGCGATATAATATACCAGAAATAGTATTCGGGTTAATATCACTGTTGCCGTTGAAATGTAATTATATTAGATACGCCAGAAAATTCGATTCATTTTCGAAAGACGAAAATATCCATACAATGTATTATATGTACATACGTGTGACAACGTTCCAGATTATATTAAATTGCCGATGAAGTATTGCACGCACTAGGAAAATATTTGTCGCTGTTGATGGTAATTTATAATCGAATTTCTTCGCTTATTTCGTTATAAATACCTTACGTGAACGGTTAGATGCAAATTAGCAGAATGAAATTGTAACTTTCCATGACTATACTATATTTGCACGCCAATGTCTTTGGTTAATGGCATTTTCTATCTGCGCCATCTATTTCAATTGGTATCGCGAATTCTGTTCTTAGATAGCATAATCCATACACGTGGATTTCTATTTTCAACTAGAGATTTAATTAATACATTGAATGCCGTGGGGGTCACCGGTGACCACTGATGCCAATATTACTAAAATTCGAATCAAATATGTGTATCGGTAATATTCGTAGAATTTTCCATATTTTTACGTTACAATAGCGATGTAAATAATCAATGTATCATAGAGCGCTTAAACAGTTTTATTTTTAGATGTTATGTAAATATTAAGTTACGGACGCTTATCACGAGGTATTGCATAGCACGGATTTCGGCCCGGCACTAATTTTCGCGTTAAAAGTATAATTAAGCTAAAAAGTATACTTAAACTGTATAATTATATTTATTACTATGTTTCTAATTGTTAACTTACTACACCGAAGTGTATAATCGCCTTCTAAAATAATATTCTTCTATTTATTACATAAAAAATCAAGCATAACAAAACACGACAGGTGATCATTTTAACGAAAGTACTAAAGACCCATTTCACGTAACACTCAATTTGAGGTTATGTTATGCAAACGATAAATATTTACGGATAAGCACAGACGAATCCCTTTCTATGCGTATCATTTTAATGCATTTCTGAAGTTAGGCGGTCAAATAAAGAAGCAAGAAAAGAAAGTAATTTAGAAAGTTCTAACAGCTTAACTCGCTTATCCATTTATTTTCGTTCTTTTTGTTTTTCCACTGGGAATTAAGAGAGAAGAGAATAAATCCCACACACGAATAAAGCTTTTCCCGTTCGAATTTAAAATCTTGTTATACGTAAACAAAACAAAATAACTGGATTCGTGTAAGTTACCTATTTTGTCTTCCTGATATTTCAATAAATTATCCCTAATTTTGTCAAGAAAGTTATATCTTTTTTTCTGCGGATTTCTGTGGAAAACGTATTCATCGTATAAAATGGTAGCCGACTGTACTCGAGATGTTATCATAATTGCTATCGTAAATCGGAAGAGAGTACCTCATGAAACCAATGCAAACCTGGTCTCCATATTCGAGGAGCTACGAGTCTCCAGAGGCTCCAGTAGGAAAATTACTGATATCTCCTATGTATGTACGAAATGGTGTACGCGGTGGAAGCCAAGGTCAACCTGTTGTGATTATTTGCACTTCTACGGCATCGTAACAACCAGTATCCGCTCCGATTCCCCATCACACTCAAAGCAAACGGACTTCTTCACACGCGAATGCCTTTAGGCAATGCATAGAGAGTAAGTGAAGATTTTCATTTCCTCTTCTCGTTGCCGCCTCGTTCATCACGATATTCCGTATACAGATCATTCTTAAACACTATATTTATGATGTACTTTTCTATATGTACTTCTATTCTATACTTCACACGTAAGGTTTCTTTTAAGAAACAGTGTAAAAAGTATTCGTGCAGCAGTGAATTTTAGTGAAACTAATTTCGCCGATCTCTAAGCATATATACATGCCACTTGTTTGTTGAAATGTTTTAGATAAATCAAGTTTTACGAGGTTTTGTTCAAATTCGCTGCTTTATAAAATATAATGCAAAGTGTACAAGTAGACATATATTATCAGGTTAATAATATAATATATCACGCTATATTTGTGATTTATAATATCTATAAAAGTTCTCTAAAAAAGTTACTTACAGATGCAATTGCTTAACGTAAGAAGAATATTAATTCACATTCGACTTGGCAATAATTTAATTCTTATGATATCGAAAAGCAGATTAATTTATTTTTCATCCTTTCTCGCCTAGAAATAACATTTCTGTTTTTCTTGTTTAAGCTTCCACCAATACGGACTATCGATATTGTTGAAACGGCATCGTTTATCGTATAAACCGCGTTTAATGAAACGGAGTTGAACCTGTTTAATCGAAATTCAAATTTGTTTGAGTTGTTGCAAACCGTGCAAGTACTTTTTCCCTCGAATTATTAATATCGTAAAACCAATATCCTTATTTAGATGCCAATAAAAGCGAACGTTGTTGGTAAACAGATTCGTGTAATGTGTCATAGATTTATACTCATTCCTTTTAACACGAAAGTTGTATATATTTAAAATTTGCAAAATACTACTTGAGGTGTTTCAACAATTAATACAATAAAAGAAAGCTTATTTATAAAGATTAAGGTTCCTTTATATGTCAGGAGAATGAAAGATTTTTGTAAGTCCTTTAATTCTATTAATTGATGTTAATTTAATACATTCATTTCTGTAAATTATTCACATATTAGCACGATTAAACTCCAAATAAAGTGCAAAACGTTACAGATATCGTAAAATCAAGATTGTAGTAAAATAATCATTATTGTGGTATCCATAAACCTTAATATGAACTAACGAATATGGCCTTAACACGTTGAGCACCGTGTCGGAATCCGTGTTATACGATACGTTTAACGTCTAAAAATAAAACTGTTTAAGCGCTCCATGATACATTGATTACTTTACATCGTTATTGTAATGTTAAAAATATTGACAATTTTTTAGTAATATTGGCACCGGTGACCACCGAGACGTTTTACGTGTTAAAAAGAAAATGTTTAGTTGCCATTTTTCCGACTGCTACTTTCGGCTTCCAATAACGTTGTATTTCGTATATAATCGTAAATCAGTTAAAAAAGAGTCTTATTTCAAGTTTTGGACTGGAGATTGATATATCATAATTTTATATTGCAGTTTCGTCAGAACGCAATTGGTGGGATATATCGTTTTTAATTATTATGCGAAACATAAATCTGACATCAGACGTCTACACTGCGACGTTAAAAGGTTGAATTTTGAAATGAAAATGGTTATTAATGTGAAATGAAAAATCTTTCTAATTTCGTTACGCAAATGCATTCTTAAGTGACTTGCGATAGGTACGCCAGATTTATTTGCAATCCAGAACTTGCGCTTGTAAATTCGCAAAAGTTGTATAATGTTCGCTATTAACAATGAACTAATTTACGAAGTTCTATTAAGTTCATTTAAGTTAATTACTAAAGCTTGAATACATTAATCTGGTATTTCATTTTCAACTTATTACATCAACTTAATTTACAGTATTAAAATAGACTTTGCTACTAATTAAGTCCAATTGAAGTCGTAAAATATCATGTAATTTATAAAGAAATATATCAATACGCTCGAGTTTCTTTTATTTGTATCTCTCTAATGCGGTTTTGGAAATCATATTCGCAAATTTTGATGCGAAAAATAAATCTAACGTAAGTTTCTTAGTATCCGAATATTTTTGCGACGTAAAATTTGGACACTGTTTGACTTGTCGCTTGATATTTGAAAATGTATGCAGAATAAATAAACAAAATAAATGTTTCTACCAACTGGAATCTTCAGTTTAATACATTAGGGAGCAATTAACTGTTTCCCACTATTATAAACAAATATATACGATAATAATATCCCGCACACAATGGTGTCCGAATATTAATTCGAGCCATTGTACAACTCTCACACACTCACTTTACACAGCGTCCCTAGAATATTAAATATGATATTACTATACCTATAAATATTGTAAACGATATACAATATTCATAGTGGGATCTACACATAACGTCGAACCTGAATTTCATAATAATTTGTCATATTAACTATACATTTAATTACTAATAATGTAGCTTCCAAAGTTAATTAGTAAAGTAAATAAATTGCAATCATGCATTGAATAATAATGTTAACTTACTAGTATAACAATATTGTTAACAATATCCGTTAACTGCCGAACCGAAATCCGTGTCATACGATATTTCGCGATATGCATTCGTAACATGTATGTAACATTGATGTAACATTGAGAAACAAAACCGTTTAAGTGCTCTGCAATACATTAATTACTTTACATTGTTATTGTAACATTAAAAATACTGAAAATTTGACAAATATTAGCGATATATTTGATTCGAATTTTTTATAACACATCGATACGATAATTTTATCGTAGCGGTAAATTTGAAAATATTGAAAGTTTGACGAATATTAGCGATATATTTGATTCGAGATTTAGTAATATTGGCATCGGCGGCCATTGGCGACCTTCATGGCGTTCAACGTGTTAAACAGAGTTATGTAAAATCCATTTATTCGTACAAAGAAAGAGGAAGTCTGCCGAGGGAACTTTTTTAAACTGATTTAACCAAGTGATAATGAGGATCAAACAAGTCCGTTGATATGGAAGTGATCAGCAGAATTGAAAATCTCTGAATCGAATCAGTGGATAACTCCGAAGCGACTGCTTGAAAATCGATTGGACTGTCAAAGTAGTTAAACGTCACCCAGAGGACACGAAACCGGTGAAGCAGTCCGTGAATATTGGTCAGCCTGTGATCACGCTTGAACAAAACAGTTCCGTAAAAAACTACCAGAAGTACTGACTCTGTTTGCATATAATAGCTAAAGATAGAATATTTTGTAAAATCAATTAAGTTTAACACAAGGTAGAGATCCAACAAAATAATGTTATCATTTTCTCATAATTCCATTCTCAATAAGGAGTATGCTCTACTCCTTCCTGTAATCATTAATTGTTTATAATTGAATACCCAGTTGAATAATGGTAAAATATATTATAATCAATTATTTTGTCCATACTTTATAAAACTCCGTTTATTTTTTTCATATTAAACGTTATTTTACTAGATAATTGCCATCGTTGTTTACGATCCTTGACCAACGAATCTTCAAAGTCATAATTGCATTTTTGAAAACATTAAATTCCCAAATTTCGATGCGAAAAAATTCTGTACTCCCGAATTGATTACTTTCTGGTACCCCTAATACATATTCATATCAATCGAATAGGATAAGTTTGATTGAAAAATGTTCCTTATGATGTGCTTTGGTATTATTAACTGATTTGTATTAAACTTAATAGTAATCTGTAGTTTATAATTAAAGTAAAAAAGCATAGAATAATAATTGCACATCGCTAACAAGTATAAAGTTTCGAAATTCTTCGATTAATTACGCAATAGATTTCCTTTGATTTTTCTTGATGAAACTTTTCTTACAGCCCCATTAGGGGGCCTGGTCCTTGTCTTTGTTCCTTCTCTTTGTCTCTCCGTGTAGAAACTATTAACGAAACACGAGGGGCAAAGGGGTACGAATCTTCCTGAGCTCCCTAGCAGCTTAGAAAACGCTGGCAAACCACCTTATCTCGAAGCAAAGCCCGGTTTCCAAGACGAACTTTCCTTATCGCTTCGTTCATCGTCCTCATCGGGAGAAGAAGTTTGCTTTCCGGATAACGAAAGAGAACCTTCTAAGCAAAGACGCTTCCAGCGATTCGGCCAACTATGAAAATGCTCTGCTGATCTTTCTTACGGTCCATGACGATGAACTTTTATTGAAAGAATTTTTCGATTGTCCATAGGTCCCTTCATTCAACTGTAAAAGGAGATCCTGGTGGAGGTAGCAACTAGATTTTTATTATTAGGACATCAGCCTATAGAAACTTAAATCAGATTTATTTTATTCGAAAGGATTGAAGTATACTTCTTAGAAATCTCACTGTTCTGCTGTATTCTTCGAATGCATCATCATAAATATCCATATTTAAATGATTTGAATGAACAGAACCCCCAGAAATAATGTCAAGCGAAGGAAAATATATAACATGGATTATAAGATTAATTAAGTACAATGAAAGAGCATTTTATGTTACGTGCTTTTGGAGTCTCTTTTTAAGATCATAATCTTTAAGACCTATCTATTAAATCTTTTTATGATTAATGCAGTTATAACTGTTGAGCCATGCAAAAGCTTATCAGAAGAGCTCATTTTATTGGATGACGTATAAGAATGGAAAGGTCATAAATTTAAAAAGAATAACGTATTGTATAATCTTTAACTGTGATCCCCAAGTTATGTAACATTCAGCTCGCAACGTTGACTTTAAAAGGATCGTTAGATATGATTCTGTCCTTAATTATGAAAGTAGTCTAACAAGTAAGTCACTTTTTATCTATGCCTCTTAAAATAGATATATTTACAATTCCGCTTAATATGTAAAACTTCTATTGGTTCTGTGATAAAGGAATTAAAAGGTGTTGACAATAATTAGGTTCTAGATGAGATGATTGTATCTCTTTACAACCTAAAAAGCTTTTAATCATTCATTCTGGAAAATTGAATGTTTATGGAATAACCCAACCAATTAAATTCTTGCACATTAAACTATAAGATCCCGATAAGTTTAGCCTTTTCGTGTGTAATAGAGGAAGTTACAAGTCCTTTTAGTTGGATACTTAACATTATAGTTCAAGTCGGGACATTCCATCGGTCTTTGTGCCGCTCGATGTGAAAACGCCCGTATATTCGTGGTCAGCGAGAAACCACAGAGGGGTTTGGGCCAACCAAGGGTTTTACATACCGAAATACCTGGGGAGACAGCCGCCCCCGAAAACCAGGGCAACTTCACACGTGCTTCTCACTAATACGCTTAGCCTACTGAATTAGGGTACATCAAGCTAATCGAAAATTGAGGTTATCATTAACCATGGAAATTCTACCCTTTCTCAAGCTGCAATCTTAAGATTGAGTTTCAACTAATGAACCTTTGAACCTCAGGATTCCTATAGTTATGAAAATCAAACTAATCATGGATTCGATAGAAGTGTCCCAATGAAAAGCTTACTGGCAGTAAAACTTAACCCTTTGCATTCGAGAGGCGACTCTGAGTATCCCAGCTTATTAAGGCAATTCGAGTGGTGACAAAGACGCGACATTAAAATTTACTCCAGTTGTTAACGATTTAATGTCCAGTAACAAAATATAACTAGAGAAAATCTTACAATTAGTATCCACGTGTACATACAAACTATATAACAACATATTCAAAAATATTCCGAAAGCCATATGTTCACAAAAAATATAGTTATTCGGTTTCAAACGTTACATAAAAAAACCCGCCAAAAATGCACGCAAGAAGAAACGACATGTTGCTTAAAAAGTGGCAAGAAGTTATTTATAATAACGGCGAATATATTACATTAAAGTGCAGTGTAGTTCGTTTTATTGGTGAATAAACTATGTTTTAAAAACCGGAACTTAAATGCACTCAGAAATGAAACCTCTTCAGGAGCCGAACGATGTGCGATCTAAACACATTATATACAATCTAGTCGTATCATCGTATTACGACGAGGTGTCGCTTTCCTCGATTATGGCTTTTTCATCGAATTACTATTCATTGTCATTTACTACGTTACTTTCGAAAGTGCAACTGCCAACTACCTTCAAGGTGCTTGGTTAGTGGCGTGCAATTGCGCATGCGTTGTACAACGGGCCATTCTTCATGCCATTTAGTTGCCCACTGAGCATGCTGCATATCGTGTGCGATCTTAACCAGACTCGCTTCCATGCAATCGACGTAATCGTACACCATAAAAAGATACCCTGTAGCGTAAAATCGTTTTATAATGGTACATCTCCATCTTTCCGATAAGGAACTCATGCGTTTAATGGGCATGCATCATAACACTCTTATCTTTATATTAGGAAAACAAACATAAATATAACATTTTTATAGTTATGCTTTAATGTATAATTTTAGCAAACTAATTTTATATGCCTTTTTAATTATAAGATATTTCATTCGAATCTACTTGTTTAATCAATACAGTTGTTGTCATACTTTATAGGCGTACTTCTGTCACTGAAATAATGAAAAAAGCACGTATAAACATTCTTTGCAAATAAAACATCAGATTTGTACAAAAAAGGAATGTATTAGCTTGTAGAACATCGGAAACGAGTTGTAGAAGTAAATGGTGACTACTTCGTCAAGTAAAATTACTTTCCAGACTGTTCAAAGTATTTGGATTTTGATTTCAAAATCTGAATTGATATCAAATATCTTGAATGGAAGCCAATTCGTAAGAAATACATGACCTTGTGCTAATTAAAATATCCATATTTCGGTGTACTTAGAATCTGTTTATTTCTCTGATTTATTCCGTGGACTGATATTCTATATCTCATTTGATTGGAATATACGTGTTTGAATTGCCGTATGGAAACCTCTGTAAAGCTCTGTGGAATATCGAGAGATAAATTTATGCTCTTTGTCGTGTTTTAATTACCTGTTACATTGTCGTCTAGTAGTATGTTCTAGGATAACATTGCATATTTATGCAATAACAGATGAACTTATCGTCCAATCGATACTTTCATCGACTCAGGCTTCCACTCATCCTCCCCCTGCAAACGATCAGTTATTATCACCGATCCTATTCGTTATTAAATTTCGACCACTCAACATTTCGATTTTCATTATTTGCCTTTCGAAATGGTTAATGCATAGTGTCATACATTGAACAAATTCGGCACGCACCCAACGCGGTTATTTCCCCGGGGAGCATCCCCAATCTGCAATAATATTGAACTGCCGCAGAAACAACAACAAAAAATGTAGGAAGTGCGAATTTGAGAACAGTAGATTTTAGCATTGCTTTGAATAAAAGTAAAAGCTTTTAAACACGACCAGTCTTACTCGGTTGCTTGACACGTTCCCTGCCACGTGGGTCGTTTCATGTTTTCGCTATTAATCAAATACTTTCGTTTCTTTTACTTCAACTACGATGAAAATTGGTTGAAACAACAATTTGTTGTCTTAGAAATTGTCTTAGAAATATAAGTTTCCGCAAGGTGGTGCGCATGCGTCCCACGCGACGTACTCAGGAAATTATCGGAAATCGGTTTAGCACTGAACGTGTTAAAACCGGGACACCCTATATAAAGCGCAGCAGAAATGAACAAATTATTATTACGTTCAATTAATTATACTTATACATCGCTTCTTTTTATTGCAAAAATTACGAACTTCTGTTAATCGTGTGTTAAATGAAATCTCCGTAATTATAGCGATCCATTCAAATTCAAAGTACCTTAGCGCCTCGTTATCAGTAATAAAGTAGAGGAAGAGAGATTAAATAAAATGGAGTGAAAGAAAGAAAAATAACCTTCCTCTTAATTTTGGATCGAACTTCTATTTCTCGTATGTCCCGTTTTTAATTATACTCTCAGGAATCGACGTAATTGAACGACGAAATTTAAACAAGCCCTTCTAGATGCCAAGTTTCTTGAAAATCCGTGGCTTTTTTCCAGCTGTACAGAAGTTGGGGTGAGCGTATCAAGAAGTCGAGCACTCAACGAGATGTACTTTATTAAGAGAAGTTTCGTATAGTTATCCCGTGGCACGTATAAAAGCGCAGTTCCCGAATGCCGCACCCAGCGTACATTTAGCGATGATAAGACAAAAATAATCCCGCGCGAAGTAAAGGGGAAAGCGAAGTAGACTAGTGTTATCTCGAAGTAGCAGCTAACACATCTAGTTTTCGAGCGTAAATTCCATTACGTTCCAACGAAACATTCGACCGACGTCAATCTTATGATTCTTTATCCTCATTTTCAACGTTTCACATACAGTGGCGGCCAGCTACTTAAGACCGATTAATAGTTCAGTTTATAAACGTTCACATCCTTCATAATTTGAGAGTTTCGTAGATGACATTCATACACAATGTACTCTGCCGTACATTGTATCATAATATTGCAAACATTTTATTTTTAACTGAACTATCAATCTGTTTTAAGAAGCTGGCCGCCACTGAATGTGTGTATCACATATACGTAGCACATACACAAGAGCGCAGAATGTTTCGAAAAAACGTGAAACGGCGCTTCACGGCATAGGCCTTGTTTGAACACATTGCGTACGGCGCAACTTTGTTAATCGGCGATCTAACGATAAAATACTAGAATATTGCATCGCTTCCGGAATTAACATTTTCCATACGGCTTTGTTTTTCATCATTATTCGTTCGCCGTACGAATAGTTAAACCACGAATACGTTGACACTGTACGGGACAATTATGACGCATATAACATTATGACAATTATAATATTATTACAACACTCCGTAACCATGGAGATAACAGGCTATGCTCTGCTCAATCGAAGTTATGCATTAATGCGAACTTTTTACGGGCGACTATAGTCGTCGTTAGTACAGGTAGCCCTCCTCTAACACGGTATCTTATAACACGGTTTCGCTATAACACGATTCGTAAATTGCGGGAAACCTCCTACAACACGGTATCCTACAACACGTTTTCGCTATAACGCGATGAGAAAACTGCAAATCCTTTGTACATACAACACTGTATGTACTTATACAGCCGCGGCGAATCGAGAATCGAAGCGGAATTAATCGAAATGGCATCCCTAGATGCAAATCAAATCGATTTTGAGGACGCTAGCTCTGACGAAGATTGTGCAGTCAAGAATTTAACATTAAAAAAATTACAAGAAGGCCTATGCTTAGCGGAAAATCTGGAATCATTTTTCTTGAATGAAGACCCTTCGACGGAAAGAAGTCGAAAATTCAAAAGGGAGCTGCAAAACTGTTTAGCTCCATACCGGGAAATTTACAATGATCTAATAAGAACCAGCAAGCAAAGTTCCATTACAGATTTTTTTTAAGAGGGGAAAACATACAAAAACTTTAAATAACGAAAAAAGTTCAGAAAGTGAAGGCGATGTCGTTCCACCGAAAAAACGTTCTCGGTTGATTATACTGAGCAGTGAATACGATTAAATTTATTAAATTATGGTTGCGTTAGATTAAAATATTTTTTTTATACTTTGTGTTGTACATACATTTATATTTTTAATAAAAATTACGTTGTTTATGTCGAATTAAGAAAAATATTTGTTTTTAATAAGTTTTTGGAACGTAACCCCCCTTTTTGCACTAGCTCTGGGTCTCATGTAACACGGTTTCACACAACACGGCATTTTCTAGGAACCTAACTACCGTGTTATAGGAGGGTTGCCTGTATTCAGTTATCCGGAAAGTTCGTGCAGATTTTTAAGGATAATTCAAAGCAACATTTTTATATGTCGATATATAGTATATGTACTCCATGATGTATGCATCGTTTTGTATCCACATCCTTTCTCCATTTTTCACGCAAATTCAAGATTCCATTCTCTCAAAACTTCTCAGGGTTTTCGGCGATGATCAGACCGGCTACCTTATCAGCATCGACGAATTAACTAGGTTATGTTAGGATAGTTGCCATTTTTTCATCGTGTTATATGAATCACGTTGTACAGTGACGCATTACATAGCGGGAGCGCTATGATTTGTTGACGAATCTTGTTTTTAACTGATCCATATTTTCATTCGTTAAATTAATACGCTTTATTTTACAATTTGGTACATCAATCGAATTAAGTCCGATTAAGTAAAATATTTCATTTTTTCATGGGATTCTATACATATATGGGCTAATTCCTACAACACTATTATTTCTCGATGTATATGACAGATAGATTCTGCGAAATTAATGCTGAAAATCCGGGAAAAGGTTTAAAAATGGATATTATGTAAAGTGCAAACAATTCAGTGTTTCGAATATATAAAGGTATTTGCAATATTTATTTGAAATTTCACTCGAGTGATTTATGTAACGCAGGATATTGAAAATAATTTCGATGAATTTAAAACCAGTAATCGGAATTAATGGTTATGAAATAATAAGTTTAATAAATTCAAGGTATGTTGAAGCCTTCGGTATTCATATCGCGATATATTTTTATGAAAATCCGCTCTCTTATTTTATGCAATTTACAGAAATGGAATTTTTTTAATATTAACAAATAACAGATGAATGATGTTCTTCCGTACGTATGATCCAAACTGCTGTTATTTGGTTTTATAAGTATAAATAATATCTAAAGTAATTATTTAGATCAAGGATGTATAATAATTAATATAATATAATGTATCAGGGGTACCAGAAGGCATTTATGTTCATTTTAAACATTATTATATTAGATAATTGCCATTGTTATGTGTCATAATTCTCTTTTAAAAAAAATCAAATTTCCAAGATTCGATGCGAAAACATTCTCCACTCTCGAATTGATTACTTTCCGGTAGCCCTAATATAATAATAATGAATCCGTTGCATCGTTTGATAGAATTTATAAATTTTTATATAAAAATTGAAACAATTTGACGAAAGGTTTATAGTTTGTAAGTCTACCCTACATATGAAAAGTTTATGTTTTGTTAACATAATATTTAATATCCTAAATCTTTTTGTGTTTCAGGTGAGTCCTGTATATTTCTTGGCAAAAAGGTTTGTGCCAACGAAAATTGATGTATATTTCTATACGTACGTATATAATTTCTTATTCATTTATTGTTTTTGCGTCGTACCAACTACAAGGTTATTTGCGACGTTGAACAGGCTTGTTGTTTCGTTATATTTTGTGTAATAATTTATTAAGTCTTTAACTAAGTTCTGCGGATTCTTTATAGTTGGTAACATGTAACAAGATTATATTTTACCACATTTTTTTCGTCTCCCAAATGTTTATCATTTTGTTGTAACAAAAGATCGTCGATCAGCTCTGTCTAACAAAACGTAAACAATTTATAAAAGTGTTTGTTTACTTGGATTTGTGAATCGTCATTGTATTTTGCTGTTCTTTAATATAAAGATGATGACAGCAAAAACAAAACGATTGTCAATGTTGAATGCTACAGCCAGCAATTGATGAAACTGTGTAAAGAATTAACAAACAAGAACGTCAGCACTTCAAACATTTTAATGAACTAACTGTTACCAGAGAAGTGGGAAAAGATGATAGAAGCTGGCGGCTATTATTGAAGCCAAGTAGGTTAGGTAGTTTATTGTTGATGAAATTTCCTTTAAGAATTGATCCCAGTTTGCATTTTTTTCCCGGAGAAAATCATACTTTGGGTACATAATTGTTACTTTTTTCTGAGATAATAGACAAGTGATAACGGTATTTTAATTTACGGGATCTTAATGTTGTCAACATTTGAGGAGGAAAAGGGCTTGGCGTTTATTGGTAGAGATGAGTGTTACTCAATTGTACTGCTACAGTGAGTGTAAAAAGTGTTCGTACAGCAGCGAATTTGAACAAAAAACTGGTAGAACTTCGATTCCGCGTGAAACAAATTGTGAATATTTCCATAAAAGATATGAGTACATAACATTTCTTTCTATGACATTTTTTGCGAAGATCTCTAAGAATCTGTACGTACTACTTGTTTGTTAAATTGTTATAAATGAACAAAGCTCTACGAGGCTTTTGTTAAAATTCGCTGCTGTACGAATACTTCTTACCCTCACTGTATGTTCGCAGTATCGACTGTTTGTTTATCCTCATCGTTTTATCCACACAGTCAATTTTGAATCAATAGATTCGCGAATCTATGCCGTAAATTGTTTCAAGTAGAGAACCGTACAAAGAACAACAAGCTGTTACACGTTACATCGATTTTGAGAATTTTATTGGGTTGATTCATAAATAATTTCCGTTTTATTTTTATTTCACTTGATTTGTTTATAAACATTTTTGTCGTAACTTCTAGCGTGGAATATATTCACTATTATTATTTGCAACTTCTTGTCAAGTATTAGCAAAAGCAATTAGTATTAGTAAAAGCTTTCTTCGAATATCCCGACCTCATCGTTGCCTTGGAATAATCCATTTTTCAAGCCGTTTTAAAGTCTTCGAAAAAGATAATAATACATTGGCGAATATAATGGATACGATAAAAAACAGCATCTAAATTGAAAAATTTTCGAAATCGTTGATATAAACAAAACACCGCTAAATCATATAAAAACGAAGACCAGGTTGAGGAGTTCCACAACAGCTTTTCTAAATACATGTATATCGAATATTTGAATTCTTTTAGAAATCTATGTTCAAAATACCTCGGAACTTCCTCAAAATGTTCAAGTATCATAGTCTACTTTAGTCTCTCCTGAATTAGGAGTAATTAGCGGTATTAACGTCGAAGCAAGTCCGCTTTTAGATAAAAACAAGCAAGCTCGAAGCGTCAGATGTTTCACTGGAATTAATTGGAGGCAGTTTAGCGGCTGGCAAAAACTTGTATTTGAATCGGCGGGGTTAACGATTCCAGGGACACAATGAGCTTTCAGCACATAACTCGAACTAACTATTCGGGTCTTCGAAGCACGAAAGAAGCTTCTTCCCAAAGCTATTGAAACTCGGAGACTAGGAGTTGCGGTGGATGTTAGGAGTGGAATAGTCTGGCTAGGGGAAAGGGTTGCTCAGAGAAGTATAGGAGAGTCGAGATGGTGCTTTCGGCACGGTACTGCCGCGGCGCTGCCATAGCACTGCCACCAAGCCTAATGACTCCGGCCACTCACAGAATACACTAATTACCATGAAAGCGTTTCGTACACGCATCCGGAAGAGAAGCATTGTACTTACTGCACACTCTCTGTCCCCATACTTAAGCTAAAGATATTAGAACTAAGAAGTCATAACCTCATCCTCTTCTCAACTACCTGTTTCTGGATCTTACTTGTCCGGGATGGATCGCCGAAAAGCATTGCAGAAGAGCATTGAAATTAATTTGCGCGCTTTGTTTTCCTGAGTACACACAATCCCATTTTTGACACGACCCATACGTTCCCAAAGAATACGTGTAAATAACTACACTGTATCTATGGAAAGTTTATAATTATCATTTTATTATTTGTAAAATAGAAAGAATTTTACTTCAACTTGAAATGAAATTTTTGTACAAAAGTGTAAAAACAGAATTGGGTACTTCCATTGATATAAACAATGTGGCTTTGAGGCTAATGATATCAGTCGGACTATTAAAGCTAAAAGCTGACCGATAAAATCGTATTTGCGTTAATGCAAAGTGTTTTATAATCCTGGATTTTAAAACTGTCCAGTGTTTTCGTATCTCAAGTTTTATCTTGTTAATAAAAGAATTCAGCAGTGGAATTAATAGGATCAGGAAAAGAATCCACGGAATTACGTGTAAATACGTTAACCTTGTCTTTAATGAAGGTCGCCCTTTTATGGGTACTTTAGCGTGTCTGCTTGCTTCTTATAACACGAAGAGTTTAACACGGCAGTTGTAATCACGTAAATACCAAGATATCGCAATGAATGAAAATGGACACGTATTGCGTACCATTTCTGGGGAACTAACAGGTATCTAAATAACATGTTTCCATTCAACGAAGCCTTTTCTTACAATTGAAAACCCGAAGATGAGAATCCATAGCGTCTATTTGTCAGGAATACAATTCTTTGCATCTGTCCTCATTGCTACGGTTCTAGTCCTTAAAAACGACTAAAGAAGTATACAATTTATATGTAGAATATTCGTTCTATCTTTTTACATCTCTAAATATGAGTGGTTCTGAAAATATGTTGATTTTATCCGTTCTGTTGTGAATTCGCTTTTACTATCTTGGAATGTCTGTGTAGTTTGCATTCTCAATCTATTATAATTTATAACAGATTCCAGCATTAAAAAAATACTCATAAACAGGGACACGACTGTATATTGAATCGTCTATTTTCAATCTGGTCAATTTTGAAGGAATAATAATAAAACATATGCACATTTCGAATGCGGACGTGTCATGAATAAACATTAATCCCGATTACCTTGTCATGAATAGTTAGAACTTTTCTAACCCCTTAAAACTTTCTTATTACTTTTCGATTCCACTCTCTTGAATAATGCATATGCGGCTAGTGAAAACATCCAAAAACTAACTGGGTATTTTCAAAGTAAATCTGCTTGTCTTCAATTTTCCAGTCATTTTCGTAAGATCCTTAAGTACACACTCTAGGACTCTGCACCCTCTGAGTTTTACGTTATCCACTTTTGCGCTGACGTCGAAAGGATTCCTATTTCACCTTCCTTTTGTTATATAAATCCTGCATGTATTATCATTGCGTGCAAATCAATTTCTTCGAGATTATTATCTTGACAGTCTATTATCAGACAAATCCTGTTTTCAAGATATTGGCAAAATATAAGCGCGTTAGTAATTTACAAATCATCAATAACTATTTGTTTAAACTGAAAAGTGTTCGATACTATAAAATTGTTGGCAAATGTAGAATCATTGTTTTCTAGGCTACTGTGAAGGCTACTTTTCAATATAGATTGTACTTTAATACTAGAACTACGAAAATCTTCAAAATGACGAGACCGTGGAATTGAATAAAAACGTTAAAATTTATAAGGTAATTAAATCGGTTTTTTTCTATTTGATTTTTTATGCCTGTTCTATTTTAGTTTCAAAAATATTATTTTTATTCGCATATACATCTACGGATAACCACTATTAAAAGCTTATTTCGTCCCGATTATTTATTGATATTGGATTAAATACGGATAGTTTCACAAAGAGGTACTTCATACCATAAAATTGCTTTTCCTACTGGAAATTGTTAACTTTGATTTTATGTTGGTAATGTTTGGACCCATCGAATCACAGGAAGCACAGAACATTCAGAGTAGTGTGTCGTTTGAGAATATAAGTTTGTAGCGTGTGAGGAACTCTATCGCAAAGCTCTCAATATTTCGGTGTGCTTTAAGTGGCAAAGGGACAAGAATGTCACTGATTTCTGGTGGAACTGTCAGGCTGTCAATAAAATCCATCGTCAGTCGATATCATCAAATTTCAGCACAACATCCGGCCAATCTTCCCTTCGTGTAATACGAATTGCTGAACCATGAAAAGATTTGTTGCTAATTATTTGTAAAATATGATGGTTGTACGCTATATAGTCCTTCATATTTGTGATTAAATAAGTTGGCCTTCAATCTAAATCTGTCTCTGATTTATACAATTTTAAGATTGATATTTTGATTGAAGATAAATAATATTTATTAATAGGTATATCAATAAATGCTAACGGTTTTAACTACATCTGCTCTAATTTATGATTTTACGAAAGTAATCAATTAGATTGTGATAATTGTGCTTACAATTAAACATAATATGTGTAAAGAAAATTATTTTGGAGCATGTAAATTTATGCGACGCAAAGCTAATTAGTATGAAAGGGGAATGGCATGAGGTTACAAAATTTGTTAAATTTCTAAGGTAATTCAATGAAATAATGAGCATCATTTAAAGTCAACATCGCATACAGACGTTAATTAATTCTGTCTGAAATGTGATATGATAATTAACAGAATTAATATGTGCAGTGACAATTTTCAATAATTAAGTCCTGGAGCAATGCATATTCATTATTTATATAGTTTAAAAGGAGTTATTTATTTTATTAACAATCGGAGCAATTACTCGTGACAATTAAATTGATCTTTTAAAACTAGAAAGATTTTTTAAAACTAGAACTACCAAAGAAGTGAAAATCAAAATGACTTTTCTGCCATTTCAAGTTAAATTATTCGAACATTCCACGGCGCATTGTTTCAGATTTGATGTATTCTTATTTGATATACATAACGCAAAAAATTGAATCCATTAATTAACTTCAATCCTCCAGCCATAATTTATATATAAATAAATGTGCAAGCATAACCGAGTATATATTCAGTAGTTCTAGTGTTAAGTTAGTTCCTAGAAACATTTATTGCGTATAAATCAGAAACGGGTAATGTCAAGGAAACTACTTTGGAAGTATTTGAAAAAGAAGGAGGATCGGAAAAGAGACTTGTATGATTTAGTTCAGTTAGAGTAACGGTGCCACTTACGTTAGAGATCCAGGAGAGAAAGCAGATGCGACGGAACTATTGAAATATCTTAAAACGTTTTCTCTTTGCGCTCGAGTTTTCTAATAAATTTCCTATCTGCAGTAACAAATCTAACTCCTCCCATAAATATACTCTTCTCAGTACTCTGAAATAATTCATGAGGAATATATCGCGGACATTTTTAAGATTCTTGGCAATGTTCTTCAAACGTTAAACATAAATTAGAAATATCAACTGTGCCCGTGTATGTAAAATGTTTGTCAGAAGTTATCGTGAAAAGAGTTCTTTTGTTAATAATCTTCACAGTTTTGTAAACAAACTTTTGTGCCATTTTTTAAATTATGAAATATGCTCAACACTAGTTCCACTGAACATATACTCGGTTATGCTTATACATTTATTTATATATAAATTATGGCTGGATGATTTAAGTTAATTAACGGATTCAATTATTTGCGTTATGTATATACTATAAAATTCTATAAAATCTCAAACAGTGCGCCGTGTTATATTTATATAATTTAATTAAAAGTGGTAAATATTGGTGAATATATTAATTCCAAACCTCGACAATTTTTGACAAAATTTTTTCGACAGAAAACGACTTACTTATGGGATGTGGATAATTTGGTGAAATTGTTACGAATTATATGTTAGATAAATATATTACTTAAAAACAAATATATGATACCTTCAAATATGATTTCTCACGAATTATAAATTGTATTATTGTTTTAAGATAACAATCCGTCTTCTGTTACTTTAAGTTGATAGTTTCACGTAAGAGCTTATCTATTTATGAAGACGCACGAAGTCAACACGGGGAACAAATTAAATGTCGTAACTCCTGTTTATTAAGTTTAACAAATACCGTACCTCATCAAAACTTACCCTCGAGCAAATTAGCAAAACCATGTGCGCATGTCAACCGTAATAGTGGAAAACAGATCTACTTAATTATCTGGCTTACATGTTTGTCATAATTTTCATTAAAACTTTGTGAATGAGTAGATTATACTTGACTTATGTATATTATGTGTTTACATTAACTAGATCTTGAGAATCTTACGCTTTCACATTAAAGTTTTTAGACCTTTGCGACCATCTTAGTAGAAAATGTAATTTTAATTTTTTGTATATTTTCACTGATATTTATCTACCCAAGTTTGCAACTTCCCCGTATACAGGTTTTGCACTCCAAATTAACCCTTTTACAGATCATATTCACGTTGCTGCACTTCAAATTCACCCTTTCGGAGATCAAATTCAGCCCTTTTGCAAATCAAACTTTTCTACAAATTTCCTTTCTTAAGCTACTGTAATAAAAATCAAATCCAATGTAAAGTTATTGTTGCGAAATACAAATTTTATTGCATCCACGTTATAATACTTAAACATAAAATAACATAAAATAATGTAGGATGTCTTTAGAAAGGGATAGAGAGGAGAGATTGAACCTTTAATTCGTCAAGTGATATGACTAATGTCTATATAATGTATTTAATGAACTAGGAAATAAAGTAATAACAATTCACTACACTATTTAAACTACGACACTAACTATATTACTCTACGACTCAATCAACACTATGCTAAACAACTCAAATGCTACACTCTTTCACTACTTCGACTACTCTCTTAAACGTCTCAGACAACTCTCTTCAACGTCTCCGACAACTCTGCTCACATTCATCCCCATAACCAAAACACTCATTCCTCCATAACCGAAACACTCGCTCTCTCCCCCACACACACACACATAGCAGCTCTCGAGATAGCCACTCACACACTCACTCTCTCATACTTTCTCACACCCCACAATAACATAAAATTAACATAAAATACTGATTCAACACCAAAAATAATTATAATCAAATATTTGTTAAGGGTGAATTTGATTTCCAAAAGCTTAACTTGAATTGCAAAAGCAGCTTTAAGACGATTACAAATTAGAAAGATATATTCAAATTTAATTAAATTTCAAGTGAAAGAATTCTATAAATCTAAATTATACAATTACCGTATAAATGAAAACAATCAGTATCAATTGATACAATGGTTAATTTCGAGTTCAAAACCTGTGTGTCATCCTATTTAAAGTGTATCCACACGTGTGTTAGAAAACGAAGTAAATGGATATCGCGTGGAACGTGTGATGCGAACAAACTGTGCCAGTTAATCGTTTGCTTCTCGTTCATTGAAAGACTGAGTCGTTTTACTTGGGAATTATAACGTCCCATGAAAAATGGATGCTTTATTGCAACATCGATACCTGGAGTTACTTGCCAAGGATTCCTGAATGAGAATAAGCCTTCAATTTTACTCGAAAAAGATTCTCCTTCCTGCGTGAAAGACTTGAATAACAGCATACCCCTGATTTATTGAACCTCGTCGAAGTCGCCAGCTATTAACTTTTTCCGAAGTACCGTGGAAAATGTACCCGATGCCAGTTTCCCATTTCTTGCAGAGGAAATTGTTTCCACCGCATTTAATGAACTGAGCTTTCAAAGAAGTTTGATACATCAAACATCATATGTCAGAAAATGTATCATATTGAGAGGATTATTATCCATAATGAATTTATGGAACTAAATTTCATTTTACATATAAAAAGCCTGTCAGCATTATTTGTGAATAAACATATACTTTATTAACTAGGGAGTGGTATTTGTTGGGTAATGGAGTTATGTAATTAAATTATGAAACTTACAAAACGGGTGAAAAGGATCACTTGTTTATTGTGGCATAAATATTGTATAATACATTCCAGATGAAGGAAAAAATATAGATAAATACAATGTACGCAAACAACGACTAAAAGTAGTTCAAAGAGTTCAATCAAAATTCCACTGCAAAATCACTTGACATTTTTCCAGATTAATTACTGCGTACTTTTGATAAATGATATGAATACAGAATTCCACGATCACTTTAAAAGGCGTCAAAATACCACGCAAAAGACAAACACAAGCGAAGATTCCTGGATACACCTTAACAGCACACAAATAATACATGGTCCAGAAACTCGTGTAAAGTTTAAACATAATCCGCTTTATCCCCTAAAAGGCCGGGGTAAATAACAATTATTCACATTATTTACGTATTGTTGTTCGAAATTACTGAAGCTCGCAGTGGAACGATAAAGGACCAAGATTTACAAGTGAACGATCCCCCTAATAGGATAACTTATTTCGAGCCATACAGAAAAGTTTCGGGCATTGCGACCGCGCTTAAATACGGAATTGTGCTGCCGTTGAAACAGACAGTGGAAAGTACAGGTTCAAGCGCAACAGAGAATTGGTAGGTGGAACGTATGCGTCGAATGATGTGCACCGATTCACTTGAAAATGGGAAAAGTTTGGGGTGGCGAGTGATCTTTGTACGGAAGGTTGTAGGGCGTATCTTGTTGGGTAGCCAAGTTCGGTTCGTCGGTCAGTAGCTAGCTGAAACTCGAACAACCCCGAGTTTCACTTGGTCCACGTACGCCGTTACACCCGTCTGACCGAGCACAGCTCGAAGCTTTACTGCTTGGTTAACGATCCTTCCCACGAACACGTTTTGGCACGAACGACACCCTCCTCTCTTCCACCCCTCCAACCAAACCACCCTTGAATATACGCTCCTGGCAAAACCGAAATGCCGACGTACGTCGTTTATTATTTAAATCAAACGCTGACATTGGGAGTCCTGGCGATTTTCTACGGACGTGGCAAACTATTTGTCTGCGGTTCTTCAACGACAACCATAGAACGTGATCTTGCAATCCCTCATTTTTTTTATTTCTTGAAAGTGTATGATATTACAGTGTGAATGTGGTGCATTCGAATTGTGCCAACATTTCAAATTTATCGAGTTAATTAACCCCCTCAACTAATACTTCATTCATATTTTCTTCGAGAAATGCATTGTAAATGCATTCTTTTTATTTACTTATACCGTATAAATACAAACAAAACAATGATTTGATTTTATATTAATAAATAAATGAAAAGGGATGAGGAATTCCTATTGCGTCCATTATGGCAGTGTCGGATAATAACATATTACATATATATTTTAATCGAACTAATAGCGGCTATAATATTATTCTTGTAAGTAACAAAAAATGTTTGTAAAACATCAAAAGTTAATTGAGATACTTGGAAAAGTTTCTGTTAATCTTTAAAATAAAAGTCTTTGTACTGAGAATAATAGGCAGTCTAGCCGTCTTTCCCTTCGTTAGATGATTTCGACCAATCAGGTATTATCAGGATCTCATAAATCAGCCAATCGGATAGATCATATCCATTTGGTAAATAGCGTGAGGTACTTCCCAGGAAAAATTAAGATCGCACCAATTAGTGCGTAACTCATTCAGTTGATGATCCAGAATCGCATTAGTTGGTGATTAGCGTGGGGTGGGAAATTACAGTAAAAAGTATCATGTTACAAGAGCCACAAACTACCATTGGCATTAGCGACTGCGAGTTATTACCGGGATAGCAGATCAACAAGCAAGCAGACACAAAGGTAGTCAACTGTATCAGGTCATGTTTTTTACATTTCATTTCATTTTGCATTATTAGAACAGCATATACTTTCTGCATATCGCTTGGAATTCTTATGAAATGGGGAACAGAAATCATGCTGCGAACCATCATTTCCAAGGATTTCGTACCTCGTTATACAAGATGTATTTCTTTCACGATTATCAACTGTTAATAGTACAGTCATGTCTCTTTTTATGCCGTAAGTACGTTTCGCAGAACTCCGCATTAAAAGAACCGCACAAAATAGGTATAGCTTTCTTGGTAAAAGTTTGGATAATTCTTGGAAATATCAGCTGCACAAAAGAGGTAACTTATACACATTCAGTTGTTTTGTTTTGTTTATGCACACAAAGATTTTAAATTCGTACAAGAATAGCTTTATTTGTGTGTGGGAATTATTCTTCTCTCTTAATTCTCAACAGAAAAACCTAAAAAGAACGAAAATAAATGGATAAGCGCGTTACGCTGTTAAAACTTCCTAGATTTCTCGAATTACTTATTTTTTCTTGCTTTTCTACTTCACCGTATAACTTCAAACCGCATTAAAAAAGAGATGCATAAAAAGAGACTCGACTGTATATTTACATATTATTTGCTCCGCGTGACTTTTACATTACCCTCATTATTAAAAAATTGAATGGGAAAATTGATATTTATTTTATTACATTTCTGATTATTAGAATCAAAAGATTAAAATGCAACTTAATATATGTATATATATTATATGTATTGTAAATGCATTTTTCTGTTGGATTAACATTGTTCTCCCATGCATAACGAATGACAGTTTTTTACGGTTAATATTATTCGTAATTAACGCGCGTGTCCAATTACTAAATTAATGAAAGAGTTGCAATTTCATGAATTCTATTTCCATTGTGCAGCATCCAAACTCGTAAAAGATATTCATGCCTTGCCAATTTTACAAAAGCTTTTGCAACGTACAGCGGAATATTAATTTTGAAAACGTTCTACTGTAACAAGTGAAATGCATATTATCAGAAAAATTCTGATACTTCAATTTTCCCTGCTTACAAAGATGGTGGTTTATACTCTCGGATGAAGGAACATATAGCTGCATGCATTTTTTATTAAATTCAATATCATACTTGGAATAAAATGTCCTATTTGTATTAATTCCACGCATCGTCTAGTTGTTATTTTAATATTGTTATGCCATATAAGTAGCCTTGTTATATGAACAGAATGAACCTTGTTATAAGAGGGTCGATTGCATGTGGCTAACATTCCTAAAATATGCAATATTCTTAACGTTACAATAAGGATGTAAAGTATTTTAGCTATTGTACCATCGAGTACTTAAAACAGTTGTATCTTTAGACGTTCCGGACGCGTTTTGCGAGGTACCGTATAACACGGATTTTGGCCCGGTACTCAACGTGCTAACTCCTTACCGTCGTATAATATCGAGGCAGACTTATGACGCTCGTTACGGGCCAAATACGAATAACTCGAGTCAGTTTCGTGGTACGGTTTGTAGGCCAAACATGAATAACACGAGTGAGACTCGTCGTACAGATTACGCCAAACACAAACACAAACACAAGTCAGGCTTGTTCTTCAGTCGCTCGGATGTACGACGTACATGTACGTCGTACATCAGTCAGACGCGCATATTTTCACTCCGTGCTACGAATGAGCGTGTAACATCGCGTCCGACAATAGTGAAGGCAGTGATATACGTCATTTTTCCCGGCAAAGGGAATCGAGCGTATGGCATGAGCGTTGGCTAGTCTCGATGCGCAAGTGAATTGCTCCCCGACTATGATACACGCGGTTCCAAATTAAATGGCAAGGGGTTAAGGCATTTGTAAGAAGTGACGTGAAACGATATGTCTTGAGGTGTTCGCGTGTGAGAAGAATCGCAATTAAGAGTGGCGAAACACAGTATCTCAGGAAACCGCCGGTCAGAATCGCGAAACTGACAAGCGAGGAAGGAAACGCGCTGCGGTGAGAGGATGAGCCTCACATCCGGTTGCTTGTCAATAGAACTGCATACAGGTACGTGGGCGACCACTATTATTATAAGGTGATTCTTGGCGCCACGGGAAAGAAATTGCATCCGTCGACGGTTTTAATGCATTTGCATCGTAGTAATTAACAATGGTACCGACATGCGTTACTACATGCACTTAGATTAACATTTAATTCATAAAACTTCTGAGAAGATCTGCAAGAATAGTTGTACAGGATGTCCTACAGATTCCTATCTCGCGAAAGAAGAGGAATTTTAAGATAATGGTTTAATGTGATGCTTACTCTTGTATTTAAATACGATATCGTTGATGAATATGAAATGGTGCTGCAACTTATTCTTAACTAATTAATTATCATTTTTTTATTGTTTATTTTCCTGGTCCGGGCCATTATGTTGAATTTGGAGTAATAAATGCTTTTAAACGGTTTTTAATATGTGGAGACTCTGCCGATGAATATGTCACTATTTTGTTATTTATGAGCTTATTTTCTAATTAAGAGAAAAGATTCAAATGATAGAAAATGATAAAAAACAGAACTCCTTTCAAGTGTATAGATAGCTACATATACTCCCAGTCAACATTTGTATTTCACTAATTTTCCAAAACCTCAGTTATTAGATAATTTTCTTAATAATAACTATCCGTATCTCATGAAACTAATATAATTAAGAACGAAGACAATGGATGCTTGTTCAACTCAGTTAATAACAATTCTGTTTCATAGAAATAATTTTTTATCATTTCTTATCATTTTATTATTGCACATCATAGCTTTTCCAATTTGCATTCTTATTAACTGCAATTCGAGAATATTCAATATAAAAATTCCAGGAAACATAATTCATCAATTTCGATAGAATGACTTCCCGATAAAATCAAACCTGCATAAATTCTTAATACTTTGCTTTATTTCTTTATTTCTAAATACGTTTTTTCTGTACGTTCATTTATTACGTATTGGAACAGCGTTATTTTGCAATACGCACTACGACAGTGTTGCTTAAACAAAAATAAAACATAGCTCACCCTTCTCTTTAATTGACAATATTTCACATTCCATTACAAAATTATTAGCAGAGGTAAACGTAAAGCACGACTGCCATTTCGAAACATATACACGCATATGAGATTAAACCTTTCAACTGTGCTCGCAAACCTGACAAATTTGATTATCGATACAGTAGGAATGTCGCGTGTACTCCAGCGCAAATTAATCAAAATTTATAATGCTGTCGCTCGTTCAAATTATAAATTAGACACACAGATTAAATAAAATCTAATTTAAATGTAGTAATCGGAAAAAGCAATCGTTTTATTTTTAATACATTTTCAATTTTGTTATTAATATATGATCCTCTCCTTTCAATTTCCGATGGCTTCCGATTTACATACATTCCCTTACATTCTCATCGTTACTTCCGGCCTGTTACATTCCACGGCTAACATTTCTTCCATCGCAACATCACTAATATTTTTAATCTATTATATAAACAATTAAAGTTGATCGTCAAAGTGAACTTTAAATTAAGCAGGATTGATAAAGCGGTTTCCCGTAGGCTCCGTTAGTTATTCAATACGTTTCAATTCATTGCTCATAATTGATAAATGTCCAAGTAACACAAAGACGATAAATCACCCGAGAAAAATTGTTCTATTAATTGATGCACGTTGAACAATTAATATTGTTCGCGATAAAGTATTGCACGTCAGAAGTCATCTGTTAACATCGCCGAAGTGTTATCTTTTATCTTCCCTGTCCATTGGAATATCGATGATCTTATTCTTTATAATCTTTGCGTTATTTATTACTCGTTTGCATCGACTTTCACTTGCAATTAGTGTTGACGCGGTGGCCCCCGGGGCTTGCTATAATTTACATTTGCATTGCAAGAATATTTCGGGGAGAATAGTAGGATTGAGGGATATTGAAGCAATTTTTCACGTCTCCTGTTAAACCGTTCGGAACAAGTTGATTTATTACGTTGAAAATGCACTCATTAACGAAAAATTATTGTATAAAGCTCATCAATCTCACAGAAGTGTAAACTCCATGGAATTTAGTGTTCAAATCAAGCAAAAAGTTGAATATTATTTTTAAAATGTTTCTTCTTTGACCATTAAAATAATTAAATTAATATCCTCCTGGGCCATGAAATTGGAAAAGAACAAAATTGGAATGTTTTCATATATGAGGATATGTTGACTTTGGTTTTCAATGCAATTGATTCGTGTAAGTAATTGCTATTAAGAACATGAAAAATTACATATTTCGGGAAAATTTCAACTTTTTCTGAGTGCTATAACCTTATATCGTTACATTTTACATAGTGTCTATTAAGTTACACTATAAAGTCTCATTGAATTTCCATCCAATGAAATGGGAATTCTTTTTAAAACTACAAATTGCTACGAAAATCGTGAAAAATCAGGAACTCGGAAAATATCGGTGCAACAATATATTTTGTCCTTGCTTTTAACCTGTTTTTTAACCCGGAAGTTCCTTCAAAGGACGACATCACGCGGTATTTTCAAGTCAATAATCAAATAAATCCGTACAATAATTATACGTTTAAAAATGGACGATTATCAGTGTAATAATCGGAAATTAACGTGTAATCATCGAGATAAGTGGAGAGATACAAACGACGAGTTAACTCGTCATCCCGATTATCAGGTTAAACATCGAATTGTGGAACTGGAGTGTCAATCATAAAATATGAAAAGCGCAAGATATTATTAATAATATGTAAATATTGATGATGGATTAACACTAGAACTACCAAGGGGGTCAAAATAACTTATCTACCATTTTTATTTAAATTATTTGAATATACCACGGAGAATTGTTTAGGTGTTATATACCCTTATTTTATATACATAACGCGCATAATTGAATCCATTAATTAACTTAAATCCTCCAGTCATAATTTATATATTTGTAGTTCTAGTTTTAATAACTTTTTGGGATTCTTTACCAGAATTCGAATAACTCAAGTGTGAGTCTTACAATTAGATACGATACATTTCGACCTGAAAACGTTTGAGTACGTTTTCACTAAGTTATACGTTGGTGTTTATAGCATTTTTTGTCAGCATAACTTTATTTAGCAAAATTCTGCGAATTCGTTACGCGCGTCACTTTCGGCTAAAAACGTGCCGACGCGAATGTGTTAATAGCAGAAGGCGCATCACATTAATAGTTCAACATTTCAACAGAGCTCTTATTAAACGTCATAAGAATTTCCTTTTTGTAACGTAAACATATGGTGTCCCAGTATACGCTTACGGTGCCTCGAACCGGAAATGCATTAGCGTAACTAGCAAAATTACGCATGCAAATGGGTGAACCATTTGCTCTTGGAATTTGTTTTCCCCGAACTGGCAGGACGTTGCAATTAGGGGCGAAATGTTGATACCTCCTGGATGACAACATTCAAGTAACCCTCGTATAACGCGGGAGTTAGGTTCCAGAGACAAATTGTGCATAAACAATATTATGCAGCAAAACAATAATAACAGTAATACTTATATAATAATACTTTGAGGTAATATATAAACTCAGTGCTTCCATATCTAATTAGTAGTATGGAAAGCAGTAGCAGGAATTTTAGAGTTAATGTTACGCAATAATATTAATCTTATTTTATAGCATATTTCAGAATTAATATTATACATGTTATTAAATAATGTCATACAATGTGAAATGAATATTGTAGAATATATAATAACATTGATTTTAAAATAGTTCAAAATAGCTATAAACTCAACCAAATCAACCCTACAATTTATATATTGCATCGTTCATTAAAACGTTAGATTTATTTACTAAACTTCCATAAAAGGCATTGCACATTCATGTGTGTGCACTGGAAGAAGTTCAGATGAATGTTTTTAAGATATAAATTTCAACTTTAAGGTTTTACTCCCCGGAGTAAAAAAGTTTAACAGACAGTAGAACAGGTGAACAGACTCTTATGATATATGCGTGCATACATATTTTCGCAAGCCATTTTTTTCATTTATCATTGTTCCCCCTATACACACATTTCGAGGGAGAAACGCCATTTTTCTTCTGATCGATTTATGACCAGCATCGCCGAAAAAATAAATTTATTTGCTAAACAAAATCCGCCAATGTCAATGAAAACTAAGAACAACAAATAAGAACAGTGAAACAAGGGAATTTATTTACAGAAAGTGATTGCTAGTTTACCGAATTTCGGCATCTTTTATGAAGACAATTAAACAAACGATTTCAGTTTGGACATTTAAGAATTTATAGGATATATTATTTTTATTAAACTTTTTACGAAAGCATAGATTTTTGAAGAACTTTCTTTATAATTAATACGATTAATATTACTTGTAATATACTTTATGATTCCAGATTAATAAAATAATGTAATTAATTGCCCTTAATCGTTGAAATTGGTCATTTGACTGTAATCTTATGTAATGAAACAAATGTATAATAATAATTAGTATTTTGTTTCGGGCATTCGATTTAGACTAGAAGTTCAATAATCACTGGTATAATAATAATAATAATAATAAAAATATAAAATCAATGAATGCGGAACTCAAAATGCAATATTTCCATACCAAAACTTATACCTTTTCGCTTATGTATGAAAGCATGAGTCGCGAAAATTCAAATTTAATAACAGATTTTCTTATGAGTTTAGTTTCATTCTCCTCCTAATCCCCGCAAATACGATACACAATATGTAGCCCGTTTATATGTTAGGAACGAAAACCATTTTTACGAAAGTACTTTTATTTGCGACGTTGAAGTCTTAAACTCGAAACAAATATATCGCTAATACTCGCAAAATTTTCAATATTTTTAACGTTACGATAATGATATGAAGTAACCAATGTATCGTAGAGTGCTTAAACAGTTTTATTTTTAGACGTTGTATGGACGTTACGGACACTTATCGCGAGGTTTCGTGTAACACGGATTTCGGCGCGATGTTCAACGAGTTATCACCGGTAACCATCGTGGCGTACAATGTCTTAGTAATAATGCTATTTTAACAGAACAATATTCTAATATTCTGTTCCTTTTTATTAAAGAGAATAATAACATGACTATTGTAAGCAGACTAGGAGCCAGGAACTGATTTTGTGTATATTTAATGATTTCGAATTTAATGTAGAATATTTAATTCATTCAACAACCCCGTGGCACGACATGCCTTAAAATATGTTTTTAATTAGACATGCTTTGGCGGAGTCACGTCGAGGGCTATACTTTCATATTTAGGTTACAATTAGAAATTTCCTTGTTAGACTGTTTTGAATAACGTCGCCGGCTAATTAGGGCACGCGGACTTTTGTCTCTTCACATTGTACGTGTACATATGTACAATGTACATTGTACATAGTAAGAAGGCGGAGAGTAATTATTTTACTGAAACAATTCTCTTAGCTGCAACGGCAGCAATGATAAATCAGTATTTATTAACCCTCAAACATACACATTTATAGCATGTATATAACATCTAAAAACAAAGCTGTTTGAGTTCTCTACGATGCGTTATTACTTTACATCGTTATTCCTTCTATTCACCATTTTAGGAAGTATCTCCCTTTTTTCATTATTGCTATTTTACATATTTTTCACATACCCCAACAAGTTTGTGTAATGTTTCTTGCTGCATAGTTCGCCAATCTTCTCGCAGTAAAGTAATTTGTTGTGGGGGAATTAAAAACCGACCGATAGCAATAAACTCTTCCGAAAAAATCGGTAAATTCATAATCCCATTATCTCAGAAACTAATTGAAATCGGTCACATACAGGAAGGGTCAATGAATTCGTCTTGAAAGTCACGCTCAATTGATAGGAAAAAACTATATAGTTCCATTTAAAAAATCGAACTTGACCTTCATATCTTCTTAACCAATAAAGTTCGAACCAATTCGCTTTCCTCAAAAGATTTTCCCCCTTGTACCATATAATATTCATATAAACAAAGTTGCTCTATCTGCAATACTTTAGGACACAAACGCTTGTCCAGTGTCAGCGCACACACCCTGTACATTACATACATTTAAATAGCAGTATATACATCGTGTTAACCTGTTATCTTAAAATTCCTAATCTCTCAGCGGATGAGTAGTGACATTTGAAACACCCTGTATGAGAACCAATATTAGATGCTTCATGATATCGATTGAGATTATTCGGTAAATCATAGGCGTAAGAAGTAAGTAGGTAGTGGAGGAGTTATTGGAGAAGTTGAGCGATTACAGAGGAACTAGGATCAGCGGAGGAGAAAACTCGAATGTAAAGAAAGATCGAGGTTGAATGTAGAAGTGATAAGTAATGCGGGTAGGCGTGTGGAAAATTCGGTGGGCAACTCGTTTACAGGAATAAGGGGCAAAGCAAGATCTCGGGGAACGCATATGCTAATGGTGGGGAGAGTCCTCGTCCCTTTGTACGGCATATAAACGAGCGTTCTCACTCGATATGCCATCTACGGACAGACAGAACTGAATGGGATCACCGGCGAGGGAGGTATTGGTGCAAAATGAGACGACGGAAAAGGACCAAGGGGAGTTCTTCGCTCTCTCCCTCCCTCTCTTTCTTACCACCGCCCCTCTTCCCAGTCTCTCTCTCTCTCTCTTTCTCTCTCCATCCCACTCGTTTCTCCACTTTACAAAAGGAGCAATATAAATGCAGGCACAAAAGCCGGGAAGGAACGGCGCCGATTGTATTAGATGCCGTCGCAATGCCCGAAATTGCACGTTCGCTTTGACTAAAGGGAAGTAGAGGGAAAACGAAAAGAAAAGATGGAACGATGGAACGATGGAACGATGGAACGAAGACAAGAAAACGATCTACGAAAGAGAGAAAGGATATCGTGGAAAAGAGAACCGTCTATTTATTGTGCCCTGGAATTTAGGGCCGTAACTTTTCTAGTAACTACCTTTAAATGTTCTCCAACTATTCAACGAACTCGTAATAAGACGTGTGTATTCATGAGGGTCACCGGGTCTAATGAAAAACCTCTACTTACTCTAGTCGTTTTTTACGCGACACTCATACGTGTACTCTTAACGTATTATTGTAAGCAGAGCGAAATTACTGGGCAGCTCGTATATTCTTATTGTTAGAGAAATAATGTAATGTATTAGATGCACAAAGTAATTCAGTGTTTTTCTTTGTTAAACTAAAGAGAGATAATATAATCATGTTTAATAAGAAAGAAACTTTAATCTATTTGATTCCAAATTATTTACGTAACTGTAAAATTTAAGCATGATGATAATCTTATATTATAGAAGATATAGAAGATCGAAACAGTCGAGTAATCATTAAAAGAATTCAAAATAAGTAGTTTTCTACAATATTTTATGTGAGTCATAAATTGATATATTTTACACATGCTTAATATGCGCTTTTCAAAATTGTCTACATGTCAACGAAACTCAATTAACTACAATGTGAAATACATGCCATTTGTAAAACGTTATGCGCAATTATTATAAACAGAATTTTGAAATTAATCTGCTCACATATAGAAATATTCTTTTTCTTATTTTTCCACTAGCCTTGTAAAGTAACATTCTTGAATGAATGGGAAACTTTACTTTATTTATTGATATAGTTAATATAATACATGCCACGTAATTACTGTCACTCGTGGTTTTTTACGAACTATAACTTTTTGCAAATCATATCACCACTTTATACGGCATTTTTTACAATCCTCGATCGAAGGTTTTGTAAATTATGGAACAGACTAATTATTATGAAACTTGGAGAACTATAATATGATATAATTCAGCATAATATAATATAATATATTGCATTTTAATGAAAGCTAATATATCGTCGTTGATAATCGCAGAATTTCTCCTCGTTGCCGGTAATAAATTAACGATAAAGTTGGCTTTATAATTGTGTTTTATATCGTTTACCCTGCGAACCGTTTGAATCAATTTCGCCAGCCGTTCCACGAATGTAATTTCCGATAAGAGGAAAAGTTAATGAACCGATGAACTCTTGGCTCTTGATGTTTTATTTTCTGGAAATTGACGATGTGATCTAGTGGATAATCACACCTTTATCAGTTCAATGTCTAAAGTAATATTTAATCTGTGCTCGATAGATCTCTTGATACAGGAGATAGATAAACAATTATACTTCTTTGTGTATTCCATTTTCTAAAACTAAAATCGTTTAAGTGCTCCATGATACGTTCATTACTTTACATCGTTTTCGTAACATTAAAAATATTGCAAATTTGACAAATATTACCGATATATTTGATTCGAATTTTAGTAATATTCGCATCCTTGGTCACCGGTGACCCCCACGACAATCAACATGTTTTAGAGTTTGAGATATTTTATATGGTTTCCAAACAGTTATGAATTCTGAAAAACCACGAATAATACAAGCACACGTAGAAACATAATACAGCGTGTATCGGGAACACGTTAAAATCATAAATTACTTGTAAATCCAAACTTTATTTCATGCACGTTTGACCTTCGTTTTATAACGTCTCGCGTCGGAATAAAAGTAATCAGATTTACACGTTCTTTGAATATCTAATATTCTAGCATTATGCACACGTCTCTGTCATTGTATTTTCATGCATTAATGTTTGGTCAGTTTTTTTCATACGTGTAACACGAGTATACAAACACAGAATATAAAATTCTAAATTTTACGTAATGCGAGCAGGTGGATATGGATTTGGGCTGAATCTAGAAAATGATTCTACCGCGGTTTTATTTTCACATAAAATCCAAATGCCAAAATGCATGTTAAGCATATATTACATATTAACACTAAATAATGACTGGAGGATTTAATTAGTGGATTCAATTATTTGCATTATCTATGTAAAATAAAATTCGAATAATTTCGGTAAAAATGGCGGACAAGTTATTTCGACCCCTTTGGTTAGTTCTCGTGTTAATCATACATTCGTACATGCTTTTGAAAATTGTTTACACATAAAGAATACAATACCAGTCACTGATACATCTCATTGAACCTTTGTTTATTCGCGATATATGAGCAGCTGCTTCATGAATTACAGAATGCCGATAAAATCACACTATTTTTCCTTTGATAGTACTTCCAGGAAACAAGATTTCAAAGGAATAAAACTGGCATTGTCCCGGATCGTTCTCGAACGGCGCAGGAAAATGGAAATAATATTCAGCTTGAATCGAACGGGTAAAAGAGCCAAGATAAAAGTGAACTACGAAAGAAATTTGCCTGGCGAAGGAAAGTTTCTCAAAGAAATGGCAAAAAGACGCGGGTTGATATCAATTCAGACGGAATATAACTTAAAACAGTGTTTGCCTTTTCCTAAACTTCCTTAATTATCTTTGGATCTGCCCGTTGTTTTATTAAAACATAATATTAATATAATAGCATATTAAACATTTCGGTACATTAATAATTCCATAAAAATATTTACATTCTACTTTGCTTCTACTTAAAGCCTCGTGTTATTTTATGATAGAATTAAAATATAGAGAAATGTAATTAAACGTAACTTTAATGATCAGAGATAATTAGTTTTATAATTATGAAATATTATTTGTTTTTAATAAAATGTCGGTAGAAGAATTAATGAGGCGGTTGTTAATGCAAATATTATTTTGTTAGTGGAGTAATAACTTTTTGAACATAATTCTCTTTTATATCGTATTAACGGCAAAGTTTTCCGTAAGTATAAAGAAATATATTTCGAAAATTTGTATCGGCATTATTTAAGCATGTACCACATAAAGTTATATACAAAGATTAGTTAAACATTTCTGAGTTACAAATTAATCTAAGTATCATTATTGTAATATGATAAGTTACCGATCACGAACACACGAAGATCTACAGCGGTCGCTCGATAACTTTCGGACAGGTTCGTCCCTGATCGTGATCGCGAGACAAAAAGTGAGCAGTATCTCCTGACCCTCTGAACCGAGTGTACGGAAAACGCCCTATATGTTTTATAAATAAAGTTTTATATAAATATTACATTATCAAGGTATTACATCGGTTACATTCAGTTATTTGATTGGTTGTTACATAACACGTGACAATATATTCAGCACCGCGTCAGTTTGGTAAGAAAGTAAATTGTGTTTACTGGTCGTATTTATACGCCTTGCGTATATATTAATGAACATATGAGGACGTACATATACGCCTCTCGCAGTGAAAGGGTTAATCGACTGCATCGAAATACAGGATAAAACATACATAACGATCGCGATCCCGAAAGACATAAATATCTCCGTCGACGGACAGCGCGTCGATGCGCAAATCCGTCGAATGAATTATACGATTATCGGCTTCCCGACGTTTTTTGATAACATATCCTGCGCTGACGGACCGAAGCTTTTCCAACAAATCCTACATTTAATAAGCGTATAGTTTATACACTTCTCGAGATATTTACAGTGTAATTAACTTCAAACAAAGATCTACTTCGTAGTCTGAAGATGATTTGATCTAATCTAACGGAATGTAATGATTCTGATTAGCTATAAGATTTTGAATTCTTATAGATAATAATTATTGATTAATCCTATCTTTTATACTAAAGTGCTTCTTTGTATATCATTTAAGTTTACAATTGAAAATACTGAGAGCAACGATGAAGTTTGAGCAACGTGAAATCTGTTTACCAAAAGATTTAAAATTATAATTATTATTACAGATGCTGTAAAATATTGTTGGATTTTTAAATGTTTGACAAATATTTGAATTGCAACATCTTAATCTCCTTTTCATGAAATATGAGTTAAAATATCATACCACTTGAAAGTAACATCCAAAGTTAGATTACGTAAAAAACCAACACCGATTTTCAGCGATTCCTAGAATTTCTCCTTAAATTCTGACGATGATAATAACCTAACGGATGACTGAGCGAGTTACCAACCTGACAAAAGTTGTTTTGCTCAGTTTGTAAACACTTTGTAAAAACTCTGTACATTCAAGTATCTTTATTACAAATCATCACAAACATTTTCCATAAAAAGATGAATTCGCAAAAAGATGCCTCTGTTAGGTAGACATCAATAGGAATTCCTATAACACGCCATGAACTGCTTCTCCTTTCAGGTTTTGTTTCCAGAGTACAATTTGCATATCGATCACCCATAAACGTATATTTCGCGAAACTGTGTTTTTTTTTCGAATCACCTCTCCATTAAACCAATCACAGAATTGTTTAGACCTTGATATCGCTTAAAACTGGCTTCCGTTTTGTTCGTAATAAACCCTAGCTATCGAGTCGAGTTAAATTCTTCCTTGTGCTTCTGGCATTTTTACGACTTAAACGTAACGGAAACTCCCGGTGTCCTTCCGGTTTCATGGTTCAAAAACACTGTTCCGATACCGTTCGATGGAAAAAGAGAATATGCCGTATCAGGTATGTGGTTTACGTCTATAGATATGACTCCCAGACCTATCGGGTCTAATAGACTGAACAATACATTATATGTACATATTCCGTACTGCAATATTTCCTTCGTACTTTCTATGCATACAACATTTATCTCTGACCTAGCAATTACCTATGAAAATGTTGATAATGTTGAAAATCAAAATTATGAAACAACGAACCTTTGTGCATTCACAGTATGATGTTATTCTAATACATCAGTGATTGTGTTTTATGAAATCAAACGAACTTGATCTTTCTTTGAAGAAAAATCATTTTTATTCAAGAAAATATTCTCCATTATTTTCTATAACCTTATTCCATCGATCTACAAGCTTTTTAACTGCATTCGTTTCCTTTCAAAAGAAGGTACGTAAACTGTGTCATCTAAAATCGGCGAGAACTTATGCACATATTTAATACAATACAATTCTGATAAGTAACTCTTAATACTTTGATTTAATATCGTAGAGAGATTGTTTACTTAATCATAAGAGCAAGAATTGCAAGGAAACCGTCTACGCTCGAATTACTCCTATCTACAATCTTTGATTACAGATCTAATGTTTTTTACTTGTAATCTTGTATTTTTCCTTCGTCTTGAATTTTCCTCGGCATCAGTAACAATAACTGTATTCTGTGACATTTCGAATTACAAGGTCTGTAACAACTTATACTTCCGGTTTATAAAAACAATACAATATCATGTTCTTCTTGCATAGAAATAATATTGAATAAATTACGTCAGCAACACAATTTTCGTTCGTACATTGATAAGATAAGAAAGGTATTCTTGTTTGAACGAATAGCATAATGTAAGCGATTTTTATTCTAAACCTGTTTCCCTTTATAAGATCATCCAACTTGTACGACGTAATCTTTAAAAACAAATGATCAATCCTTTGTTATCAAAAGGCAGATCGAAAGTATCTATAAAGTTATATTACGGATTTGATGTTTGATTTACATTGCCGTATCTACCCTTTATCGAGGACTTGCCTTAGGAAGGATAATCGTATTCTACTTATAACGGTTAGGTAACAGTAATGATATAAAGCGGATTACGAATTTGATTAAAGTAATCGTATAGATTTTGCGGGTGGTAATTTGGAGGTTACGTGCCAGGGACTTTGTTGGAAAATTGAATGAAGGCCAAACTCGTCCGTTGCTATGGATACAAGCCTGTTTGCGGGTTTGGAAGATTACAGAGCATCCTCCTGTATATTTTATCGGCGTTGTATTTAGGCAGGATTGCGGAAATTTGAGCAGCAGATGAACACGAATGTAAGCGATGTACAAAGGTAAACGTGTTAGCCAACCACAGGTACACAAAACCAACTGTATACCTGCGCCTACAAACCGGTAGAATCAATCACCCGATCAAAGCATTGATTCCGTATCATGAGAATTGACTCATCTTGTTTACTTCATTATACAGAATGTCCGAAAAAGTTGGGACCAAACTTATACTACGTGTTGATGAGTTCAAGTAGGTAAAGAAAGTTCATAGAAACTTCTGCCCGCAAATGCTTCATTGAAGAGTTATGAGTCCATGAGTTTGTTCCCTCGAAGATTCTCAAAATTTTGAAACATTGACTGAGAAATCAAAAGAAATCGAATTAAAGTAGATTATTAATTATCCAGAACTTTTTGCAACATTTCTGGCAGCATCCCTTTTTTTACGCCGCATTATGGCCATAAATTATCATATTGTATCGTATTTAATAATATTAATAAAAGTAATATTCAGCTACATTTTTCTGTTTTCACAATCTTCAAATTTCAATTTTTAATATCAAGATACTATTTCTTACTTTTATGCCATTTTGTGGCATTATAACCAAATTAAATGTTAACTTGATTTTCTCCAAAAATGGAGTTGTAGTACTTTGTTAATAAACAGCTCGTATAATCTTTAATTTCTGTCGAATGTTTTATAAATATAGTATTATGAAGATATATTAATACGAATTCATAATTCTTTTTCAGGCGATGGCGGACAATATTTTCGAGTAAGGCCAAGAAACAGCTCAGTTCTCGAAGGTGGCGAAGTCACAATACCCTGCGAGGTTGGCAACAGAGTTGGCATAGTTCAGTGGGTAAAAGATGGATTTGCTTACGTCATACAACCAAGTAAGTACAATGTAATAACTTCTCATTCCAATTGTCGGTTATTTAAAATTCAGTAACAAAAACAAAGTAGAGTAAATCTTAATTCCACCCCTCAATTGCTACTCGAATTACTGCAAGAAACTCAATGGTGACTGAGACTCGTCTTTCGCGTGCAAAGGGTTAATATTTCCATTACTGCAATAGTATCATATACGTCACTGGCAAGAATTTAATTTGTAATTCTCCTACTGTCTGAACGTAGCAACAAAAAGTGCACTTACAGTTGCCACCACTGTACTATTTAAAAATTGTACAAACCATTTGTGCCACTGATTATAAAAGTTGTCTAAGTCATTTTGTACCTACGCCGCTTAAAATAAATATATTTATAATTCTAGTTAATACGTAGAACTTCCTAGATCCTAGATTGGGAGTTTGTATGTGTTCATAACCTAAAAAGCTTTTAATCGGTTCTTCCGGAAATATGACCTACGTTAGGCTACTTTCATAATTATCGGCACATATACAGTTTGTTCACACATGCGTAGGGCTGACAACCTTCCGCGAACTCGTACGATCCATAGCGCGTGTTAAGCGAACTCCGAATTGCTAATCAGGTAGCATCAGCGTTGTCAAGACAACCGATATGGCGCGCCATGATAAGTCCATACTCTGCCTCAGATTCTACATTAAGAAGTCAGCGCTCGTACTTTCAATACTGAAAAGATAATCATTTTTGAACACCTTATTTTGCTGAGAAAGCACACCTTTCTATTTCATACACAAAGTTTATTTATTTTTTGTCTTACTATAGTTTCTTTGTCACGTTATCAGCAAACAAGTACACAATGATGGAAAACTTATCAGTATAATCCGTGGTCTGATGATACAGATGCAATAAGTTAATAATCATTTCTTACCACTTTCATTCTTCTACAGAAAAGCTTGTTATTCTTTTAGGACTTAAACCCGCGATAAAACATCCTGACGAATATTTATTTCTATAAGAGTGGAAGCTTAAGACTAAGCTTGTACTTCGTATTCAGAAGCTTAGTGTAAAGAATGTTAAAACGCGTCGCAAGTAAATTATGAGAATGACGTAATATGATATAGTTATGATCGATCACGAACCATGATTTCTATATGAGATTCATGAATTATGCTGTACACTAGAGATGGCGCAAAAATCACTAACGGTGATTTATCACGGTGATCGCAGGATCACGATCACGGCCGTGATTTAACATCATTCACGACCGTGATTGTGATTTTTTCGTGAGCGCCATCTTCAATGAATTTAAACACTGGGGTCGTAATTCTTGCAATAATCTATACAATAAACATATTCAATATGATTTGAAAATGAATTGCATTATCATTTTTGTTTTTAAAAACCAGTAGAAAAAAAGGAAATTATAAAAGAATGATTTGGTATAATTATATATGTTATATAATATATAGTTTTGAATGAATGACAATAAAAAAATGTATGAATTCACGATTGTATTTCTTTATTAATAATAATGATTTATTCAGCCTCACAGCCAAGAATTGGACTTGGTTTATACATTTATATAATCTTACATATTCTTACTTATAAATCTAGCTTATCTATGCATTCTGAGCATTCACTCTCTCCCTTCCTACCATACTCCGTTCCATACTCTAACATTAGTTGCTTTGTTTATACACCTCTCCCCGCTTATTGCACCTATCTTTGGCATTTGTGTTCACTTCTGCTCTTTCCCTTCTTTTCTTTTCTTAACCATTGTATGATCTTCTTGTCCTGTTTGCCGCTCACAACGTCTTCTATCCTGACCCCCCTTTCTGTTATCCTACAGTCCCTTGTTAAGTGTTCTAAGTTCCCGAACCTTGCCTGTGCTATTAATTTTTGCCCTTTCCCTTCTCTGCTTAGATATTCTGGCAAACCTACAGTTCTTATGTATTTGTACCTATGGTTGTATTTTGACTGTTCTATTTTTGCATATTGTCCCTGCTGTTGTACCTCTACGTCCCTTCTCTTCATACTCGCTACTACGTCTCTGCCTGCTCATCGCAACTCTTCTGCTCCTGCTTGGCTCAGTCCGTTTCGTCTCAAGTAGTTTCGTCCCAGTTTGTTTCATTCTAAATGAAAAAAGAAACCGTTTGAACGTGGACTGTAATATGTAGTAGTTTAGGCTATTATTATTATATACATATATTTTCTCCTATTCTATCCTTGTATTGTTTTTTATATTAAATGTTGTCTTAATGTATTTATATTATTTTATTAAGATTTTATATTATTTGTACCAAGTGATTATGTATTTTTATTATATATTATTTTGTATATACAGAATTATATTACTAGAGCTATATTTTATTAAATCAAAAATTAAGAATGAAACTTACGCTTGTAATTTATAATCATTCATTTATTCATTATTCTTCATTGTTCCTCATTATGCCTTTGCTTTATACGATATATGTAACTTGCATTTTTGTTTTGATGTCGTTGACGTAAAACATACAGTGTTATGTGACGTGTGCAAAGAACTGTTATGTTCTCCACCAATCAGAGACGATCACGAAAAATCACAAATCACAGTGAAAAATCACGGTGATTGAGAACGAACGTGATCGAATCACTCGTGATTCACAAGTAGCAGTTCACGCCATCTCTACTGTACACGTTGAAGGCGTAGGGAGAACGGATCAGATTGACTTATCGTATACCAACACACATCCAAGAAAAACCTTAATTTTGTCTCCTTTGAGGAATGCCGACATTGGTAGAGCCGAGCATGTGACGGTTACATTAAACATAAATTCCCTATAGAGACAGGAGTCTAGTTTATTTCCAAATCGCTTTATCGCGTAAGTTTTATTCTTAGCTAGATCCGTTTAAATATTAGGGATACCGGAAAGTAATGAATTATTTTTCACATACTTTACGAAACTCCATTCATTTGTTCATATTAAACATTATTCTATGAGATAATCCTCATCATTATCTATAATCCTTGACCGACGATCCTGCAAAGCCGTAATTCCCTTTTCGAAAAAATCAAAACCCCAAATTTCGATGCGAACAAATTCTCCGCTCTCGAATTGATTACTTTCCGGTATCTCTAACATAATGGATGACATAATATATAAGTCAAAGTAAATTGATACAATTTTTGAATGCTACGTAAACAGTAGAATAAGTTTTCCCTAAAATAATTATTATATTTAAAGAAATTTATTAAGTCTCACATATGCGAGTAGTTTTCTACCTTGTGTCGTTTTCAGTCATTTATTGGCAAGAATCAGAAATACATTTTTCCTAGATGCTAGAAATTATATTCGCCTCCGAAATCTCTTCCAAAAAAATATCACAGCATTAGTTAAGCTTATGCTTACTCGAATAACATTTCGAATGTAAATGGCCCGGTAAATACATCGCCTTTTGGAATATTTAATCCGTCTGAAATGATTTTACTTATAAAAAGCGTTAAAACACTTTGGCCTCTTTGAAAACCCTCTGATCCTTGGAAATTGGGATGGTCATTAAGTTGAGGGTGAAAATCCTTGATGCTCGACTCACCCCTTCTATAGTTTCCCTTAAAGAGGTAGAAAGTCCAACATAACTTATTTATTAGATTCAGTTCTGAATCTGTTTTAAATACATAATAAATCATCCTCCTTTCTTTCAACGGTTTTAAAAGTTCTCTTTAAATTCCCCACTCACGAATAATATTCGTATTCTTCTACTTTAGTAAACCCGTTTGGTAAATATGTATGAATGTTTCTATTAATTAATAGTGTATTTAATTAATAAATTAATGTAAGGGAAATTTAGAAGAGATTGATATCATTAACGATCTTCCAAGAAGTACTTTGTAGAAAGAGGATTTAAACTTTCCCAGTAATTAAGAAGGATCTAGTGAATTTTTAATCAAAGTAAAAGGACTTTACGAGTATTGCATTGTACCGAGGAAAGTATAGAATCTGTCGTTTGTGAAAGTACAGTTTGTTGGGTATTTAACACGTTGAATGTCTTGGGGTCATCGGTGATCGCCGATGTCAATATTACTAAAACTCGAATCAAATATACCGCTAATGTTCGTCAAATTTTCAATGCCAATGCCAATATTACTAATACTCGAATCAAATATATCGCTAATGTTCATCAAATTTTCAATGCCAATGCCAATATTACTAAAACTCGAATCAAATATATCGCTAATGTTCATCAAATTTTCAATGCCGATGTCAATATTACTAAAACGCGAATCAAATATATCGCTAATATTCGTCAACTTTTCAATACTTTTAACGTTACAACAACGATGTAAAGTAACCAGTGTACCATAGGGTGCTTCAACAGTTTTATTTTTACGCGTTATATAGACGTTATGGATACGTATCGCGAGGTATCATATAACACGAAATCCGTATAATACGGATTCGGAACGCGTGAACACTTAACTTACATTTCCTTATATTATTTTCAACTATGCTTCTACTTATAATCTTCCTACGTTTAGAACTCGCTGATAGAGGATAAAAGAATAACAAAGCTTAAAACATTCTGCTTGATGATTGTAATTCTTACATTAACGTTTCTTTCTTTCGTGCCTTCCATATCTGAATTAAATTGTCAAGAAATTCTATTTGTGTACAGTACAAGACAATTTTCTTTCTTTGTGTACACATTACATTGATGTTTATCCTGGAAACGGCTGCTTTACGGTGCATTCCGATCCGTGGAGAATAAAGTGCAAACATCGCAAAGACAATCTGGGAGTAGCCATTAGAAACTGGAGAAGAATGCACAATGTTTATTTAACGACAGAAAAGGTTGCAATTGCTTGTAAAAGCGTATGATTTTTCGAGCGGACACTGAAAGTATTACGTTAATTGTATTACATTAAAATATTTTGTCAATAAAAATCGCATTTGTTTTTATTCATGATTTATGTAACTTAAATCTTCTTCTGGGTCGAAAAATACTTTGTTCAAAGAACTCAAATACGATATTACAACAATTAGTAGATTATATTATACTTTTAACGCGTTGCCTGCCGGACCGAAAAACGTGTTATACAATACCTCGTGTTACGCGTCCGTAACGTTTATACAACGTCTAAAAATAGAACAGTGTAAGCGCTCTACGATAAATTAGTTACTTTAAGTCGTTATTGTAACATTAAAAATATTGTAAATGTCACTGATATTAGCGATATATTATATTTTATTCAAGTTTTAGAATATTGGCATTGTCATTGAAAATTTCATGAATATTAGCGATATATTTCATTCGAGTTTTATTATAATATAATATTATTGGCAGCGGTACCGCCATGCCGTTCAGCGTGTTAATGAACTGTATAATATTATAATCTGTTGTACCAATGTCTTTTTATACCAGATACAATTTCGTGTTAATTATTACTGTTTAGGTTTGAGGTTAACAAAACTATTCAGCAAAAGCTTGTTTCTTATTAGAAATATCGTGTGCTGCATGACGAATTTATGAACTAACCCATTTGATATGTTATGTTACAGATGGTGAGATCGTCGGGCATCCGAGGTTGAGATTGATAGGGGATCAAAACGCAGGCATCTACAATTTGAAGATTACCGATGCATCTCTGACGGATGATGGAGAGTATCAGTGCCAAGTGGGCCCATACTTGCGCATTAAGCCAATACGTGCCAACGCGCATCTCATCGTTATATGTGAGTTTCTGACAGATTCTTTTATGCTTTTATCATTCTTTTATTTCTTATCACTTAAGAGAAGTCGTTTGCCAACGATATGGTTCTCTTTTACTGGCAAATGTAAAGTCAAATATCAAACAAGTCAGTATTTCTCGCAAAAATTACACATTAAATTTCTATCAATATAGTCTGTTGATTTGAATCGCATTTTTTTTATATAATATGATATCGACAATATCAAATGAAATTGATTCAACGGCATACTTTGTTTGAAGAAGTTATAAATAAGTTTCCAGAATTGGCTTTTATCCGAAATAATTTCTTTAATCTTTGTATAATAAATTGAATTGAATCATCGTGGATAGTTCATCTAACCTCACCTAGAGTTTCTCCAACCGGCAGTAACGCTGCCAAACGCAAGCCAGCGATGCACTACTAATTCATTCAATTTTATTTTATCTGCTACAGATTCTTTAAATATAATATCTAATATAACATACGATTTTAATAAAACTTAAGTAATCCGCAACTTCTCTAGGAATCAATGTCGACTCGATTGCAAATGTCAAGCTTCTTCAATTAAAATATTTACGATGATATCTCGTAATCAGCCGTTGTACTTTCAAGTTTCATTCATTATTCTACAAGACTCCCGGATATTGCGTTATATTAAAGTTTGTTCATTGAGAAACATTATCTGGAACGACAAGGGTAATCAGAGTGAATTCAGAAAGTTCGATACGATTGTCGTTCGAGTACGTTACCCACGTATCGAACTTTTCGCGTTAACGGAGACCTGCCGTGGGAACTTGTTTGAAAATCATTATCGCCGGTGATAAACTGTGTTTAGCAACGGGATAAAACAAACCACCAGAAACTAAATGATGTTTAACCAGGTTCCAGTTTTAAAATCACGAATGGACGACAGGATTCGTACTCAATTATTAGTCGCCGATGTCGTGTATTTTACATTTTCTATTTTCTATTTTCAATCAAGAGACTTTATTCCTTTCTAGCTGCAAAGAAATCATAATTAACCTAAGTATTTGACGCAACAAAATAGCTATCTATTCGGTGTGGTCAGCTACAAAGTGATTGGTCCATTTACTACCGCGGAGACTTCCCATTCGTCCTTTCCCTTTAACAAACATACAATCAGAAATGTTAAGATATAAAATGCAATTTGCAAATATGAATAACCCTCGTATAAGGCGGTACTTATTATTTACTTAATTTGTTAATTGTGCATCAAAATTAACAAGTTTGGAAAAAACTGGCTATTACTGTATGTTATTATTAATACCATGCTTGCTGCGTATGGTTTCGTTCCAAATAAGAAAGAAATTGGAAAAAGCATATATCACTATACAGCTTTAAAAATAACTATAGATATTTATAATAGAGATGGGAAATATGAACGTTAAACGGAAAATAGATCGTCGAAATATTTCTACTGCACGCATCGTTTAATCTCTCGAAATGCACTTGAAACTAAAGTTATTATTTATTTACAATAAAATCGGCTTCTAGATTACACACTATGGCATGATATAGATTGAAAATTTACGACTTTCTGAACGATGCTCTGCATTAATCAAAATGGCAAATACCAGTCTAAGCCATTTTCCAATGGCATCCGATTTGAAACTTGAAAAGAATTTTAAAACACAGCTTTCACGTACAATTATTGCTGGAATTCGATATAAACTATTATCTCATTGTCAGTTACACGTAATCGGTGATCAGTGGCATCGTTTTTAATAATCTATAACAGTCTTTGCTTATTATCTATTATAATTGAAGACTCCTTATAGAAAACACTGAAAGCGCCAAAATGAAAAAACCTTGTTTACAGTCGGTAATTGTTCTACATACCAATGGTAATACTGTAGTATAGAAATTTAATGCAATTTTCTTTTGCAAATATTTAATATTATAAAAATGCTCCGGCCTCTCCGAAAGTTAGTTCTCTGTCAAAATCTCTTTCAAAAATTTGACTTTTGACTTACAGTGCTTTCTGTGAGGAGTCTTCAGTTGTTGTTTTACCGATTAGTTTTTTAGAAAGCAGTTAGAGGTTAATTGTAAGAGTGAAAGACTAGTGTACTTTTTCGACGTACTCTTTGTAATTGAGTTTTAAGTCAAATCATTATTTTGTTGCTGTTCATTTGGTTTGGATTAAATTCAATATACTGATGGTTTTCAAATAGGAGAGTTTAACGTAAATAAAATGAAATTGTTCCACTGTGCTTGATTACTTGTCGTGAAACTTAATTATTCACTGACGATATATCTGGAAGTCCGCTCGGAATGAAAAGTTTGGATAGTTTGCACTTTGCGGTAAACTAGCCACACAAGCTTCACACGTTATCGTAGAAACTTTCGTATCACATCCCAAAATTCCCAAATTCAGCGAAATAACTTTTATTTCTGGAGTGTATTACAACATAGGGAATTTTTAATACAGTATGTATTAAGTTTCAATCCCTGTGTAAAGTTACGAAATTACTCATAACCCGGTTTATTTCAAACTCTAGTCTAACCTGACTGTAGAAATTTAAAAATCAAGGTGCATTGCAAAAATTAATCTTTTTAAGTAAACCAATATGTTGAACTTAATGTATTCCCAGCCACCAATAACATAGTAGTCAATATTATCAAGCAAATCGGTATATTTGCAATAATTACGAATAATGCAAGAATTTATTTTATTACGAAATTATATTGTGTTTTCGTATGAAAAGGCACGTTTTCCGAAAGCCTACGTTAAATCATTCCCCATTCCTTACAGTTAATAGCATGTCCAAAAAGTTGTATTGTGTTGTGATCGTTGAAGTTCTAGCTACATTTTGTATATTTTATAATTTCTCGAAACCGTTATTTAATGACATAATGACAGTAAATGTAAAAAGTGAATTTGGCTTGAAACACATGTTTGCAAATTTTAGTCGTGGTTATTGTTAATTATGGTTTTTGCAATAAGTTTGTACGGAGTTTGGGCTCTTTTCGAGTTCAGCTTATCCGAATAAGTAGCTTCATGATGTTATTCGGAAGAATGATCTGCTTTACTGATTAAACGGTACATAAGTTAATTAAGTCGTAACCATTCGTTATAAAACTTGTAAGGTTTGAATTGCCTGCGGCCCGTGTGAAGAACAATTTATTCCGAGACTGAAATAGTGGAAACCTCATTCGTATTTCAGTAATGCACGCGAAAGGTTCTTAGCCGGAGACGTTTCTAATTGACATATGTTTAATATTTCACGTAAAACGAGAACGTCTTAGGTACCCTCGGCGTCATTTGCCCTCCGGTTAACCGAGTAGTGCACGAAACGTTGAGAGCGCCACGTGAAATCGAGTCGACCGCTAAGCATTGTCGTTGCACTGCCTCCCTAAGCCTCGAAGAAAAAAGCTCACTTCCGTCGAAAGTGAAAGCGGAAAGAGTGCCCCGAAGGACTTGGCGATTGTCACGAGAAATGCTTGACGAAAAAATATGAACCTTTGGGATTCATTTGTTTGAGTTTAAAGCGTGTCACCTCAAATAACGTCGAGGACTATGAAACGTAAGGTGGAAATATCGTGACACGATAAAAGTCAATATAATGATATATGGATGAAACAATTTTCTTTTGCATAAAAATGAAGAATACTGCGATCTTTCACGAGATACATAGAAATATTTGGGGTAACATATAACTGTAACGGTGAATTTATTATAAGATACGTAATGATAGTATATTGATGCATATATTATCAATTATTTTAAGTGGTAAATGAGATATAAGCGCATACAAACTACACTAGCACCTTTTCTTTAGTAAACAAACAAGAATGTTACTCAAATTTTCAGAGTTTACTACCTGTTTAATACGGATGTATTTGAACAGAAATGACGCATTTCAATGCCCACGTAAATGAGTGACGAGCTGTGAGCGTATTATTAATTAGAATAGATAGTAATTTCGTTTCATACGTTAATATAATCTCTTCGTATTCATACTATCTATTCATATTCAGCTACAACGAACAAAACGCGGATATCGGAACATCGAATTTTAAACTCCTGATATAACTAGAATCCCTCATGGGTTAGTTCTCTTTCACAAGATGAAAAAGGCAAGCAAAATGTATCAGAAGCCGACAAAAGAAGGGGTGGATTGAATCTCGTGAAATATTTATCCGTAGGAAAGTGACGTAAGGTCCCCAGCAACCAAGAGTTTCGTTAGATGGAACGGCCGCATCAGTTTCCCTCCACCTCCTTCATGCCTGTCCTCTTCTATCTTGGATTTTCTTTCTTTTTCTTTCTGCCCTTTTCCTTTCAGAACACGTACAATCCTGGGATGGATATTCGAGCCGTCCCTCATGTTGTCGCTCACGACCGAAGCAGCAGCCACGACTTGGCAACGTATTCGCGTCCGACGTGATTTCGGATGCTCCCTAACCTCTGATACGTTTCTCTGCATACTTCACCAGCATATCGCCTTTCTTTTATATCATCCATTAATACTCTTATTAGAGAAATATAATACGACTTATAAGTACAGGTACGAACCCAATCCTCGTACAACGCAGTACTTATACAACGTGGTAATTATACGATGCTGCTTCGATACAGCGCGATTTCGATATAAGGCGATAGTTAGACAACGCGGTTTCGGGAAAACACGGAACTTATACACAACTGTTTCGGTATAATGCGGTATTTATACAACGCGGTTTCGGTACAAGACGGTACTTATACACCGCGGTTTCAATACAACGCAGTACTTATACAACACGGTTTCAATACAACACAGTATTTATACAATGCGGTTTCGGTAAAACGTAGGACTTATACAAGACGGTTTCGATATAACACAGTACTTATACACCGCGGTTTCGATCAAATGCGGTACTTATACAACGCGGTTTCGGTACAAGACGGTACTTATACACCGCGGGTTCAATACAACGCAGTACTTATACAACATGGTTTCAATGCAACACAGTACTTATACAGCGCGCTTTCAATATAACGCATCTCATGTGTGAATTAAAATTAAGAATTACGATAGAAACCTGAGTATTACTGACTATTATTATTATTATTATTAATAATAATAATTAATGTTATTCTTCCTGAAAATAGTTTCGTCTAGAGAGATGAGACATTGTAAAACATACATCTCAACATACCGTTTTATTAATTTCATTAGGAATAACTGTCAAAGACTGGGAACTCTGAAAATTTGAAAACTTATTTTGGTATACATTCATTGCGTATCCCAACGGCATATCTTATGGTTTTAAAAATATGTCAGATAAGCGATCTACGAGACAATTAAAAAGCAAATTCCAAGATGAATGTGAATTCGAGTTGCGTGGAGGGATCTGTGATTTTGCATTTAAATAAGAATGAAATAGCTTTGCGATTCTAACTGATATGTATCTCTAATTTGAAGTTGATATCAGACTTAAAATGGAGGATATTTGAATTCTACACCGAGGGCTATATTCGTGTATGTACAATGTACATACATAGTCACAGTAAATGATATAAGTTTGTTAAACAGTTTCCAACGTCAACTAAACATTCTCAAGATATTTATCTGTATCAGACTGGCTGCTTGCAAAGTATATTTACAATGTAATATATGATATTGACGTGATAAAACACGCTTAACGTGGAATTCGAAATTATGGAGATATTATTTTCCACGGGCTTCGTATCCCAGATGAAGCTCCGTACTTCATCTAGTTAGCAGATTAGAACTTGGTGGCAGATCGACGCATACTAACGAGACAGTAATGAGCTGCCGTTATCTTTGAAATTTCTTGCTATAATTGAGGGGTTACATCGTTAAAACTTACTTCAATAATTACAAAACAAGGTGGAAAAGTATTAGAAACAAGCATCGCGGAAAATGTTCTCTTCCAAGTAAAAGTTTATACGAAAACAATGAAGAATCTTGTCGTTGTAAGAATATATGAGTCGTTTATTATGATAGTCGTCCATTCATGGCCAACAAAAACTTTATCTTTTTCAGGTAATTCCTATAAAAATCATTGCATACAAAAATTACATATATTTAAGGACCTAAAAAAGTAAAACGTCGATATTAGCATTTATCAATATTTTTCAATCGGTTGAAATGCAAATTGTTAAATATATGGAGACTTGAAAAATGGACTTAGGAGACTTTCAAAATAAACGGCACATATTTGCCGGTAATTATTATTTTGCTCGTAAATTTCGAAATTCTGAAACACTTATCTCGTTCCTGGAAGTATTTAACTGTATTCAATAAAAGTTGACAAAAAAGTGTGTGACTCGCTCTTTAGAATTTTCTGCTGAATTAGCAAAAAGTGAAACGATAACGAGGTCGAAATTAAATATTAAACCCTTTGTGCTCTTGAATTATACCAGGAATTGAAGCATCAAGTACGACTACTCCTCGTTGTCCCACTTTTCCAAGAAATAAAAATGCGTTCGAGAAATGGTAAAAACGACATTTCCCGGGGATGACGTATTTTCAAAAGGGGCAAAACCTGTATTCTCTAGTTTCATCATTGTTTTACTGCTGAAATATTGTAGCTAATGGAACGTTAACCCACGCAATTATACATTCGTGAAAGAAAAGAAAGCAACTGGATAATAATGAATTATAATAATCGTTCGTCTTCATCGCCTCTTTCATTCTTTTTTGCTGAATAAAACGCGTTAATCTGCGTATTGCCCTCTTTTAACACGATTAGATATGTTTCGAAGAAATTCGTGTAAAAGAGAATATTGCAAACATGAAAAATAAGGAATTGTATCCGTACCAAGACTGATAGTGATTTGTTTAGATGGGGATATCATTCTCAATTTTGTTCATGTTCACAATAAATTAAACTAAAGTAAACGGTGAATTCCCGCATTTTATTATTAAAAAAAGTCATCGCAATATTTTTAGCGCGTTGTAGGAACTCGCATTATATCGTTGTTTACTGGAATTTACTGTATTTATCATCGATGCACAATAAAGTATCAGTATCGTGGAACATCTTGAGGATAGAATTGTTCTTTCGTTCTTTCACAGCAAACCCGATAACAGCCTCCATTTAAATTGCAAAACTGTTCCGACTAATCCCCGATATTTGCATATTTCTTAACTGCCTCCCTTTCTTATCTCTCCGAGCAGAGTCTGAATTGTTTTACGAAATCAAGACATTTTATTATTATTACTATTGTTTCTTTTCTCACAACTATCATATCCGGCCGAAAACTTAAATTGTTATCATTGCGAGATTAAACTTTGCGTACCGTTTAACATTCAACTTGTCATCTAATCAGAAAATGATCTTCTTCCTACCTTTCGCGTATAAATTACATTTGCATTAACGATAATGGCGTTGGTACTTGGTTTTACTTATAAATTACTTTTAATATATGAGCCGTTATTTTTTTAAAGTGATCTAGTTTTTCTTCCGACATTAATATTATAATTAATAAAAAGAACTTATGCCACTGTTAACAATAACAGTTCATATATTATCACCAGAAAAGATCTCTCATAAGTTAGCACGTTAATTATGTTGGTTTATCAAAACTGGGAAAAGATGTGAATAAACATATTCCCTCGAAACGTGCATTGTATAAGCAGCCCTCCCCGAATTTTGTATACTCTCGTTTTTCTTCCATGGCTCTTTTTATTGCGTACATTTTTCGTGTTTCGTACTTACAAAGGATTTGTAAACACGAGTGGATACGACGCGAAATTAAAAATATTCATAATAACCCTGCAACGTAAAAACTTTAATTTGTCAAGTCAATTGTTTGCACGCGCGTTCGCACGTAACACTGTACTGCCAATTCGCAACGTGCGAAAGTACGTGCAATTCGTTACACCAAACATTCAGCGAACAATTGTGCAAATTTAATTATCGTCGTTTCACGTGTACAGTGGCACGCCCTCTCGTTGAAAGGGAAACCCGCAGATTTGTTTTTTTTTGGGAGGACGGGGGGTGCACTTCGCGTGGTACATGTACTCGATATACATATTTGCAATTCAACTTCCGGATTAGCCCTGTACGAAGAAGTACTATCGCTTTATAGTCCGACGAGTACTGATAACTGAACAACGATATTATTCGAACTGCAGAGGGAATACCGTAAAGTCGTTAAAGAGAGAATACCGGGAGAATACCGTAAGGTCGTTAAAGAATTAACTACCTCCGTAGTCCTGATCTCGAAACAACGTACAAAGGAATAACTAAATAGCCGATGCGCTACAAATAAAGCTTGTTATATAACTTCAGTAATGAAGAAAACAAGACAAAAATATAACGAAACAAAGGAATTGAATTAAGAAGTGGAAGGAACGAAACATAAGGAAGATAATAGTCGGTAAGGTAGTGAGAACGTAGCGACTACTACAAATATATTGGAATCGATGTCGGCAAATTTGATGTTTAAAATGCTTGGTTAAATACATAAATCTCATAATCCAATTAGTTACGTAAAAGAACAGTGGTGCCCCGCATAACGCGGTGGTGTATGTCCGTGTTATCTGAGACCTGAGTATATATGAAGTTGTGTAGTATTATATATGTTTATAAAAGATGCTATATCCAAGTTAATAGAACTTTAGAGATACATGAAATATAAAACAATACGTTTTTTTATTACGCTAATTTGGATTGTCACCACCCGTCTGAGGTTTTAAAGTGATTTATATGTGTAAATTGTCATTGAACCATTTAAATCGTAACTAGATTTCTGTGCAGCGCGTTGTAGATAAAACAAAATCGAGGAAATATGTCATGCAATAGTTCCAATTAAAGTTGTGAAAATATCAAATTTATGTGCGCGTTATACACGGTTGATTGCTTGCTTTATAACGGGACTGTTGCAATCTTTCGGTGCATTACACGGTGGTTCGCCATATTGGAAAAAGAATGATGAATCGGTTAGTTATTTTCTGGTATAGTTTGACGTACGAGTATAAATATTAATTAATACTTCGTGAACAAGTTTGAAGGACCCGAAAAATGATTTCGACATTTTCGATTAAATAGCAGGTGTTGGAGGAAAAGGAACGAGAAAGTCTGTTACCGATATTGCTAATATACCGATTGGATATGGCGATCGGTAAAGCACAAGTATTTCGGGGACCTTAACGGTAGCCTTATCTTCGATATTAGGTTCGGATTACGTATGAATTAAATATGAAGGTTCCGTATCTAATCTACGAGGGAAAGGAAAAAGAAATGATTGTCGATATAACTTGAATTATTGAAAGAGAAATGGGAAAACAGACACAGTTATGAATACATAAGTATTGCACTAACACGGTAGTAATGATAGATCGACCTAAATAAATAAATAAAACTCTGCAAAATATGTTGAGATTTTGCACTCCAAATTAACCTTTTTGCAGCTTATATTCAGCATTTTGTGAATCAAATTCACCCTTTCAGTTTACATTTGGTTTCATTTTTATTGCGATAAAGTGTTAAGAAAACAAATTTGTAAAAAATCTATACTTACAAAAAGGTGAATGTGATCTGTGAAATGGATAGTTTGTAGTGGAAAAGGGCTCATTTCGAATTGTTGACAATTTATAAATCGATGTAAAGATATTCTTCTTTTTCATCTTTGAGAACCCGTATTTCGCGTTAAGTTTCGAGAAAGGAACGACGCTTTCGCAGAATCGCTGATAAAAGAAAGAACAGTAGGAGCGACCATAAATTCTCCCCGATTTTTACGTTTCTCCGCGGAAATTCTTTTTTCTCTGGAAGCTGTTTCCAATCCGATAGCTTTATCTTGATTCTTTCTTGATTCCTATCAAATTGCGCATTCAACATGGAATTTGATTATAACAAGCTTACGGTATTCAAGTTATTCATAGTAATTGTCTACTCTTCTATTGTAGTCTCAAATGGAACATTTATCACCACGTTAATTGGCACACTTTAATGCTCATTAAGGGTCATAGTAATGTAAACAATAAGAATATTATAAAATAGAATAAATTAATTGTATCGTGGAAAGTATAATACGACTTGGAAACATTGAAGTTATCAGCCGATCTTCTTCAATCATGATATCACAGCAATCATTATACGGAATAGCCATTTGGCTGGTGAAATCTGATAATCACCGATGCTTTTATCGATAAGAAAGGATACTTCGACAATAAATGGCTTGGTGTGAAAGGAATAATATTACTTCCGGAGAAGATAACAGTTTGTATTCCCAGTTCCGATCGACTAGGAACGTGTCGATAATTCTCTTACCATTATTATTACTCATTATTGTTATCTTCATTACATCAAAGAACACTTTATTACTCAGCGCATAATAATTATTTCTCGATTACTAAGCTTCTTATTATAATTATTATTGAATGCAGTGTATGCTACTTCTGAAATTATCCAACATCAAATCCAGTTTTTAAACTGGAACAAAATAGGCAATCAAACGAATATTACAAAATTGATAAATTACCTTCGATATCTCTACAAAATTTTAGCTTGCGGGCTACCGGACATTTCGCTTGGCACAAATCTGCTTGAAAATCAAATATATCGCGTAATAATAATGTAAATTCTCAATATAGTGTGTAACATTAATTCTCTTGAACATTTTAATGACTTTGTAAAATAACAAGATTATCTGATTTTAAGTAATTAATTATTATCGTATAACAAAGGTTAACCGTAGTCACGAAAAATAATGGCCTGAGCGCAAGTGATAAACATGAGCTGTCAATTAAATTTATTATCCGTAAAGCTGTTTGGGAATAAACATCCCTTATGAACTCATCTAATATTTTATTGGCTGCATCGTGATTCCACCACGCATCGATTCTATCCATTTTTATGCACCACTGATTTAATCTGGTTGCACTACATTGAATATTCCGTTGCGCTGTTGGAGTTGTAGTTGGCATCAATGACAACTGACAGTAAGCTGCCGGACATCGGCATAATACAGGGCCATGTACCAGTACATCAGGGGTCATATTTCATAACACGGATGGATGTAGTCGGTACATGGTACACGATCAACTGTAATTGAAAAATGCTCGAAACGAGAGATGCTCGCTTGAATCAATGAAAAGATAATGAAAGCAAACCAGAATTGAGAAACCAGGAAAGCCACAGAAAAAGAAGTGTACAAAGTGTGAAATCAATGAGTGCGATATAATTTAGATGTGAAAAGAACTTCGAAGTCATTCGCGCGAGAAATGCTGCTGCATCTTCTTATATTGCACTTCCACTGGTAGATGTCCTTCTCAGCGTCTTTCAACAGTTTTCGTTTCGTGCCTCATTTTCTATAGATTGTTATGGCCTTCCGGGATATAAGGCGGAATTTCTTGCTCCAATTATTGCGTCAGTGATGACGTGGATTATGAGTACTTGCCGAATATCTGGTTTTCTCGTGTCAGTGATATTAATCCGGTCCTTCGCCTTGTGAACGATGGCATAATTACACGCCCGTATTTTTCCGTCTCAGAAGTCAGTACACTTCGTGCAAGCACAAATTGCGGGAGAAACTTGCAACGTATTTTATTCATACGCGTTCTGTACTTGTCTTTTTTTTGCAGTTTTTATTACGCTGCTTTTCAGAACACGGTCAGCCGGTGTATAGATATAATTATGATATAATATTACGAGTACGACTGCTCTAATTAAAAATGCCGTAGTGATGAGATGAGATATCTGTTATGTACATATTATAATTCAATATGCATTACGTAATTACACATTATTGTAATCTTCTTTGTTGCGCATATTGATCCTTCCTTCATCAGTCTTTAATTAATTACACTTCTGGCGTTCTACAAAATGTGTGAACCGAAAATAGAAATACCGGGATTAATGAATTATGTTATGTAATAGATTCAAGTAAACTAATCATATTTAATATGTACTGGTATAATTATAACTTCAAAGCGAAATACTGGCATAAACAATTTCCTCATTAGTGATGAATATGCAGTGAAGTCAATTCACTTGCAGCATTGCACTAAACTGTCTGTGCACATAAAAGAGGTAAATCTTAAGCATTCTGCAAACATACAAATATATTCCGATACAGCCGTGACGTATGAAGTAGACCAGAGTGAGAAAATGATATTGTAACTGTACATAATGAGTGACAATGAAGTTGATCATTCGAAGAGTTTAATGACGTGTAAAGAAGTTTCTTGTAAAAGCACATGGAAGTTCTTTTTAATTTGTGAAGTATTACTCGGGATAGCTTTGGTATTAATGATACCGGATGTGGGTCGCGTCTAGCATAGACTGTTCGTGTACTGTACATTCTGCTCCATATATTTTGCGGCGGGGATGAAATACTTCGCGATGCCACCATCGCCGTAGACAATATTGAGAGTAACTGAAAACGCGCTGCGGAATTCGAAAATTGTAACCTGACATTCGTAATTTTCGCCTTTGTTTATTTGCGCAATACACTTTAATCCATTGCAGAGAAAAGTTTATGAAACAGCGCACCTTTGTAAGGTGTTGAAGAGACGTTATGTTATCTGGAAAAATCTTTATTACAATCTAACGTTAAATATGATTTACGCAGTTTATGAATAAGTACTATGAAGATAACAATAGGAACTTTCTGTAGAGCATCCTGTGATGTAATGGATGGAATCTTCTAATTAATTATTTTCAATATAATCCTGAATAATCTGGAAGATTATAGTACATAGTAATACGTGAAATGTTTTTAAGTTTATATAACAGATACATAATTATAATTTTGTAAATACTGTGTAATTATGTGTAATTACTTGCACGGATTTAGTTAATATACTGTTATAGAATTGAGAATGAAATGAATCGCGTTGAAATCAACTAATTGTAAGTTCGCGACCTTCATTATAAACTTCAATTAAACAAGCTTATTACAAATTATATGAAATATTAATGATATGTATTAAAATGATCGCAAAAAAGAGAGCTCTTAAATAATGACATCGATCAACAAAAATAATCTGTAAATATGGTTCTTATAAACAAAAAAAGAAGCTACAAAATAAGAAAATAGTAAAATTAGTCGTCAACTTAACACTTTGACGACCGCTCATTTGACTCAAAGTCTCGCGACTACCGCCGGCATCTTTCGCGTACTGAAATACGGAAAGTTCAGAAAACCAATATTTTGAGAATTAAAAAACACCAACATACTCGTAAGAATTGGAAGGCAGTAACTCAAAAACAGTTCAAACGGATTAACATACAAAAGTCAAATCTACGATCTCGAAATATTTATATAATGCTGGTCTAAGATTACTAGTGCGAAGTTACATCTACATGACACCGGCCGATAACCGCTGGCTGTCGAAATCACGCACACGTGACAACGGCCGTCAAGGTGTTAATATTAGACAAGAAACATCGTTATATTAATTATAGATGAAGAAGGTAGAAGGAAGATATTTAAGAAGACCTCTTAGAAAGTGAATTTCTTTAAATTTCGATAAACTTGGCCGATAATCACTTTACCGTGACTAAGGAAAGTTTAAGTGAGTGCACTCGCGATCTGATTAAAAAATCAGATTTCAACCTGAATAGTGTCGGGAAAAGAAAAAAGAACGGCGGGAGCAAGTTGGAAGTTTGTCGGTTATTTTGTCACTTTAACACGTGCCTCTGCGGTGCACCTGGTTGACCTAGATTCTCCATGAATCAACCTGGAATATTTTATCAGCACTATGCCTTCGGGCAAATGCAGTGCATGAAATTTTCGGGTGAAAGAGATTTGCATGTGAACTCACAGCTCGGCGAACACGGTCCAACCAATTTGTGAGCTCTGGAGATCACTTTCTTACTGCATCTTTTATTGCACCGTAGACTCCAATATGGAACGGATTTCGTTTTTAGGAAGAATTTTATCTAATACCAGTTTCTCGATCTTGAAATTAAGAAGGTAGTCCATGATTCTACTCTCTTGTACGTACACTACCGGCCATAAGTTTGGGATCACTTACTATCGTGAAGCAAATTATTAAATATCTTGTCTATAAAATGGAATGGGATACTTTTCTTTTAATAATACATTTCGCTTAATATGCGATTCGCCGAAGTATCCCCCTTTTTTCATTATTTCTATTTTACATATGTTTGACATACCCCAACAAGTTTGTATAATGTTTCTTGCTGCATAGTTTGCCAACCTTCTTGTAGTAAAGTGATTTCTTGTGGGGAAACTGAAAGCCGACCAATAGCAGTAAACGGACCCGAGAGATTTTAAAGATAACAAAATCACCATTCGCAATTGGCACAATTTGTATCATTTTGTAATAACATTTCTGGTATTTGCTTCCAGCTTTTGAATCCGTCAAGCAAAACCGTGTTCAACAATCATAGCAATTTCATATTAACTTCCAATTCACAAAGTTAGTTTAGCATTCGTTTGAGTTTGGGGTAGCTAGTTCCTCATTAACTCTGCTCCATTTATGCTGTGTGGACGGGAGTCTCAGTATATAAAGTAGTTCGGTAACAGTTTGCTTAAAAATATCTTCATTGTTGTAAAATTCCATCGGTTTTGCATTTTTATTTGTATTATTACATAAGTTCATATGCGAGCATATACAGTATTTGATAAAACATTAGGTAGTCAACATAAGGTAATTAAATGGTTATTAAAATAATGTTTTCTATTATTTTGTTCGTTAACCAAATTTAAGAATTCCTAAATAAACCTAAACAGCGCTACGCATTGTATTATTACAATAAGCAATAACACTCTTTGGCAATTTATAATAAAAGCCTTACATATATGGAAAATAATATCTCTGTGAGAGGGAAACAATCCGGGCATTGGTACAATTTTTCAGACAGGTGGAATTAGAGTCATGGAAGAGCGGATTGAAACGAAATGGTAATCCAACGCACGGATCAGGTCACAAAGTCCCCAGATTCACAAGTAAATTTTCATCATTTTTGTGATCCCCTTTCTCCGACAGTGCCGCGAAAATAATGATAAAAAACACGGATAACACCAACTCCGAAATACGTGCTCGGTGTTTTTTTTTTAATCTAAAACGACGCTCGAAGAGAAATTCCAGGCCATTCTTTCCGATGCGTGTGGCCTACGATAACCGGCGAACAATCGTGAATTAATGAAGTGTAACTCGGTGACGATGCACCGATGCATCAGTACATTTCGTTTATTTTGCAGTGAGTTGATAGGAAACAGAAAGAGAAAGAGAGAGAGAGAGAAGAGGTGATCTGAACGGAGAGAAAGTGAGAGAGATGAACAATTGTATATAGATAAATGTACAGAGGAATCGCGATGTACGTTTCTACGTGACGAGCGTTTTTAAAGCACCGACGAACGCTTTGTCAGGACTACGGATGACCCCCTACGGATGACAAACTGACACGAGGATATCCGGGCCTTGGCAAGCGTTTATTTATGACTGACTGCTACTCGGCGAATGGCGAATCCACCGAAACGTATTTACTTATCGAAATAACGTTCGATCGGTATGACGTGCGCCGAATCACCGATAAAATATATCTATCTTATATTTATTCTATATTCCAAAGCCGAACTCATAGTTGCCAGTCCTTGTAAAAGTTACTGAGGTTAGAGGGATGAAGGTAGGTTACAGGTAGGCGTTCGAAATATGCCTCCAGCGTTCGGGATTATTTCATCTTGGATAAAAAGACAAAACATTAGTCAGAGCAGGTTTTGAACTCGAAATGCAACTTGTTGCAAATTTCACCCGTTTACAAATAAAATTCACCAATTTGCAAATCCGGTTTTCCTACACAACTGTCTTCTTAAGCTCTTCTGATAAAAATGGAATCAAATGTAAATTTGTTGCTGAGACATTTTTATTTTTGTTGCATGTAATAGAAAGAAGCACATTACATATGTAACTACTATTGGTAAACCTCTATTATTGTTACTCTTGTATTAAACCAAGGGTTTAATGGAATACTTTAATAAACAAGAAGGCTGAACATAATTATTATTCTATAACGAGCAACTGTGCTAATGTAGAAAATATTGATGCAAAGCCATGCAAGCTTATAAGTAGCACAAAGTAGGCCATAATGATTACTATATGAATTGTTACTCATCATACGAGCAAAGTAGTATTTATCATTTCAAAATTGAAACAAAGTAAACTGGCTGGAGCTAGGAATTTACTTATAATCACATAAGTACAACGAGGATTCAGATTTTCATCTAATTCAAGGCAAAGTCTAAGTCAGAGTTTAAATTTAAGTAATTTAGACTTACGCAGTAGAAGTAAATTTTCATCATCAGAAGTTCTTCTTATCTGAAATTTTATCCAAGTTGATCGATACTTTCTATTCGTTCAAATAAATAAATATTTAAAACTTTTTGATAAAATATAGTCAACAGTTGTAGGACAATATTGCTAAGTTCTCATAAAATGGAACTTAAAATGGGAGCTTTCCATTTAAAATGCTCAACTTCCTGGTTTCGAGAAATCCAAATATTAGGTCATTTCATATTATGAAATGTCGTATCTTACCATACAACATTTACATAAAACTGGAGGTTGAAATATTTTCGAAACTGTTAATTATATCGAAAAATGTTTCAGGCAAAAGTTGAATGGTTTCGAGGAAGACATTGTTCGATATAATTAGCATTTTTGTAAGCAGACCTATGGAGGACATTTGAAGGTCAAGTTTATTTTTTTAAATAGAATTATATATATCTTAATGCACCAGCCGATTCAGCTAGTGATTCAGATCAATATTTTTCATTTGAACTAAAATTTGCACTGACGGTTAGAGTCCAAAAACAACATTACTTATGTGATGACCTGTTACTTTCCTCGATATTTCCCATTACCGAATGATATTTTACCAATTTCTTGGAAAGAAACTTCGGGAGGTTTTATAAACCTAAATATCGACATCGGAAAGTATGTCTAAATCCAATTTTCGATATGACATTCAAGAGGTATTCTAGGTTTGTCGCGGAAGGATTACTGAACCAATACCATGGTTCCTAATGGAACCCGACTGGTACACATCGGCATAGGTGAACACGATATGTGTTAGGTCTCTTCCACCAAATACATCGAGATTTCTCAAATCTCATTCAATATTCAGTATCAGCACGATTCTATGAATGCACATCACAGTGTCTCGATTATGCGAGTGCTCATTAAACGCGGTTTCCAATTTCGGGTAAACTCCCAGCGAATGAACTACACTTTACTTTCGCAAATTTAATGCTCGCTGTATTTAATGTTCTGTCAGTTTTTGTAGCTTTTCCTCTATGTACTTCAAAATCTATCATTCATAATTATTTGTGTCTGTATCACACATACGATATCATAGATGAAGTCATGATTGAGTAATTATTCATTATTATCTAAATTCATTAATAATATCATTTATATAATAATTTTATTTGAAGAGGACATAGTATTTTTATAAGCAATGAGCGCCCCCTGGCTTCTCCATTCTTTACCTACACAGATAGATCATAGGTATAATAATATTTAACATGAAAACTACTACGATCACTCAATAAGAATTTGAAATTGGCTTATTTAATGGTTTGTTTAAGTATTTCGCCAGTTCGTGATTAAATCATGCCAGTAGAACGCGTGAGGAAATTTGTTTAATAAAACGTTTTGTGTGGTATACCCCTAATTTAAGTACCCAAAACGCGCGGAGTGGCTAACGGCGCAGCGCTAATTCGAATTAGACTCCGCTTATTCCTTTTCCCTCGGACACGGTATTTTTATCATACTACTATATACTTACTTCGTGCTTCTCTTTGTGACTTATGTGGTTTAGTACTTCATTACAGTTTCTGATTTACATTATTCTTACGAGAAGAGTTTGTCAGTTGTGTGTGATATTTTCCAACGAAAATTTAAAGAGACGTAGTATAAATAGAACTAATTCAATAGCACGCAATTTTTAAATGCGATGACCGGCGCGTTTTTCAAAAAATGGCTTTAAAGTTAGACGCGATTTTCATACACTTATGCATCTTTCACTGTACAGTGTGACGTTAGCAACGCATGACGCTCCTCGCTCGCAGCACGCGGACCCGATTTCCGCTAACTTCGCGTTGTACAATGAAAGATGCATTAAAGTATGGAAATCGCGTTTACTTTTAAACCCCTTTTTTGTAAAACGAGTGGGCCATCGCATCTAAAAATTGTGTGGTATGGAATTAGTTTTGTCTGTACTACGTTTTCAAAACTTCCTTAATTACAAATGCTCTAAAATTTGTTGTGAAACAGCAATTATATCGTAAAAACTGATCACATGATAACGTAAATGGTAAATAAGAATATTCATTAAACTTCCTCGATCATATACAGACTGCCTTTATTGTACTACTCTTTATTTAGTAAAAAAGTAGATATATTAAGCTACGTATACTAATTAATGAGTATTTTATGTTGATCGTTACATGCAATAAAATTTGGACTTTTTGAAGAATCAATTTACATTGCATTTTATCTTTATTACAAATGTTTAAGAAAACAAATTTGTAGAAAAAACATGATTTGCAGAAGTATGAATTTGGAGTGCAAAGCCTGTGTAAAGGTATTATAATAGCAGCATTATTATGGAACTGATTCATTTCTGTGAATTAAAAATATTTGAAGACCTTGTGCGACATACGAAACGAGTTCGAGATTCGTGAGTTACGTGCGAAAACAGTGATTATGTACTTGAAATTCGAGAAATGAAACGTAGGAGATTCAGAGGCTCGAAGAGTCGAGAATCCTCCTGGGACTATTGGGTGGTGGTTGAAGTCAAATCGACCGCTTGGAATTCTCGGATGTAGGTCAATTATGCGCCCTTGATTCCCACGGCTTCTTCAATTCCTCTACGCGCTCTCGAAACGGTGCCGTAAATCGCAAAATTCACTGCTGTCGATCTTCGGTGGAGTTTTCGATGGACATCAGTATTTACATAGACTTGGAAAAAGTATCCGATCTTTTCTACACCAAGTCGTGATCTACTGCATCCATAAAAATCAACTGATATTAACCAAACTGACATGAATTAGCTGAAAATGAACTTAAATCAACTACTATTAGGCGTACCGGAAAGTAATCCATTTTTTTGTAATACTTAACTCGATTGTTCTTTATAAAACAATTACGCGCGCTGTAACCTCGAAATTGCATACTAGATTTATGACTTACAGTCTTTTTTAAATTCTGTGAAATTTGTTAACTCTTTTCTTTACTTGTATTTAACACCGCATCGACTAGGAATACTTGTAAACACATTGATATGAAATATTCAAAATGTTTCTTCCATTCCTGACCTTGTATGACCTTGACGGTCACCGTGTAGTACAGGGACGATTCGTTTTGTCACACGATTTCATGTGATATAAAAAAATATACAGCATTCCATTTAAAAAATTGAAGGTCATCTTCATTTCTAACAAAACAATGTAAACACGCAAAAATTACATACGCCATTGTGTTGCGTATAAAAAACAGTACTATTTCTTCCTCTTTCATTTTTTTCTAATATTTACTATTTACAAGAATAACGCTGGCTAGAAGTAGCGTGAACACCCTGTACAAGACTCGTAAAAAACGGATTTACGGACAGCCGAACTTAGCTCCGCGTTATATGAGGGTCCAGTATAATTATTATTATTTATCACGTAGTAGACTGCCGGACCAAGATCCGTGTTATACGATACCACGCGATACTCATTTGTAACGTGTATATAATATCCAAAAATAAAATTGTTTAAAAGCTCTATGATACGTAGCGATATATTTGATTCGAGTTTTAGTAATATTCCTATTATCGGTCATCCCCAAGGTGGTCAACCTGTTAAATCGATAAAATTTATATAATAAATAAGATTTTAGTTTGGCAAACCGTGTGTCGTTACAATGTCTCGGATGAGGAATGAAATGTGTTATTTTTGTTAATTCGGTGAATTTGAGGGAAACGGCACATTTGAAAGAAATAATAATTGACATAATGTTGAACATGGCTTACTATGCTCGCGTGGTATGCTGGACAACCCGCAATCAACTGAACGTGTACAGAATTTCTTCTTCAGTCAGTTGCATACGCCGCCAATTGTGTTTTACATCACACACATCTGCTTCGTAATTAACAGTAACACGCATCCGGGTTAATTAATTTAGTAGAACTGAGAATCCCACCCCATCTCAGGGAAAGGCATCACCGCAAATAATGTAACACCGATGCCTACTGATATTGCAACAATATTTTATACTTGACGTATTGCACTTCTTGTTTTACGTATTATATGCTTATTATATAGGAATACTCGCAATTATGCGTGATCTTAATTTATTAAGTTTAGAAATTCGCAGAACAATAGCCGACTTCCTATTTCTATGTAAAATTTTAAATGGCTATCTAAATTGCCCGCAATTATTGGAAAGTATAAACTCTTGTTAAATATTCATTTTGTAATTACTTCTAAAATATCTTCAATCCTTTCTTTAATAAGAATAATGTTTTTTTTACGATAAAAAATATAAATGCAGACGGAAATACTTCCATTCAGATTTATATTTTAAGTACAACATGGTGTGTAGAAGAATGTCTGTAATTAAGGAATGAATAACTTAATACCGAAAAACATACTAATAATTTAAATATCCGTAGAAAGATGAATATAATCGTGATATGGGACTTCCATTCTATATTATCATAATATGCAGAATATTCGGTGTGTTGGGTGTATTCAAAATAATTCCATATCTACGGGATGAACATATTCCATAAAATTAATTTGAACCCGGAAGGGTCGAATTAGACTCGATGCTAATTGACCTCACCGCGAAAACCGTAAATAGATTCTCATGTAATTATTGCGATAATGGAAAGTACAAATTGATCTTTAAACTTCCAAACTACTCTGATATTTAGTAATATCATGACTTTATTAAAATATACAGCACATTTTTTGGAAGACTTGAATTTGCGTAAATTACTTCAGATCGCACAACCGTGGAAAGGGGATTGAAAGTATATTAATATAATTTTCCATTGGATGTTATTGGTACCATTCGAATTCATAGCAAATCGTGGAATTTGATAACTATATATTGTAATATAAAAAGGAGTGGAATTTCGGTAAATTACATTAAGCTTACAACATACTATAATTCAGTTTAGCAAACACTAAAGAATATATTCTAGGTTCCATTATATTTTGGAAGATCATTATAATGTATTTAGTATCTGTTTTAATTATTTATCGTGTTTTAAAGAGTTATTCCAATGTGTGGGTATAAACTGAATACAGTAATGTTATTGTAAAATATCTTCAAGCTGATTTTAACAAACACCCCGAGCTTCATGAAAAAGTATTATTTATCCATATCTTTTAAGGAGATATTCTACACTTTGATTTATGCTGTAAACAAAGTTCTACAACGTTTTTGTTCAAATTCGCTGCTGTACGAGTACTTTTTACACTCATATGTATATCCTGTACATAAAATACATTAAAACTACCTATTATTCTTGCACGTTGCCAGCCTATTTTTCGCTTTCACCGGCAGAGCTATTGTCATATTATACTTTCAAGAGACTTTTGGCTGAGAGCAGGGATAATGATAATAATAGCAGTATTAATAATAATTAGCCGAAGGCCAGCAACTAATCATTTGACGACAATAAACGAGCGAAGTGCAGGTTGCACGTAGTGACACAACGCATCATTCTCATTTGGTGAGTTTATTAAATGCATTAACTCAGGGACCGGTCTAACTGTTGACCTGGATATTGGAGAATACTGCAAGCACACGCTATTTAGCGGGCGCATAATAACCTACCAGAGCTTTCTGGTTCCCCTCGCGTTATATTGTCACGCTCTCGATATTTGTTTTATCATAATGAAGCCGTATCCGTAACTCCAAAGAATCGGAGGAGCTGAGTTTACAAAAGCACAAGAACCCTTCCAAATATCAGCAACCGGTTCAAGTTCCTCGGGAAATCATTATTCTACTGCTATTCGTGAAGTAGTTCAGGATATCATTGAACTAATGTCGAACAGACCAATATCCAATGCGGAACTTGGATAATCGGAGCGTTTACTATTCTTGTTCCTCGAGAAATCGTGATGGAGAATTAATTCTTTATACTGCATAAGTTAGATAATAATTCGTTAAATCCACTATACTGTGCCGATGAATATCTGAGAATTGGTGGATTTGTAGATTCGAGGTAATTTGATAGATTCGGTTGCGTGGTGGAAGGTGGTTGAGGAACTGAGAATTGGTGGATTCCTAGATTAAAGATAATTTGGTAGATTCGTTTGCGTACGTTGGCAGTAGGTAGCGGGAGGTTCAAAATAGAGGGAGTTGATTGCAGGAAAAAATGTAAATTTCCAGAATATTATTTCAGAGGGTGTACGCGATTTTATTGGAATTTTGGATAAGAAAATTGAAGGGCTGACGGAGTAGTCACCAGATCAGGGATTTTATTTTTCTATGTAGACAATAGGCTATTGTGTTTTGGAAGTTTCGAGGTTATACTTATCAACAACGATCTTGCAAATTGTCTTTAACCAGCTTAAGTACAGTTTCATTTTCGAGTGTGTAGAGTTCTAGTGATTTATTTGATCGCAGCAGAGATATTATATTTGTTGCCTGCTAAACTACCACGTTCTACTAGACTACTACTTAAATGTGATATTCAGGATGCTTTGATTTAATACCTTTGTGATCAAGTTTGTTCTAACCTGCGATTAGCGTTTCGGCATCTCCTAACAAATCACAGTGGACAGCATTATACTTAACTCAATACATAATGTATCAATGATCCTAATTATATGATTATATATTGATCGTCCAATTTTCTCCATCTAATAAAGACTAATTGCTTTAGTACACACAGATGTGTTGTTGTGATAACATACATCTATCTCAGTAGGTTCCTTAATAAGACCTTAATGAGATATCATCTCGTTAGACATAGACGATCTTAATGAACACTTCGTCACCTCATTTAATATCGATAATCTGATAGCACTTGTCACAGTTAATTAATTCCGAAGTTAGGTTTGCTCTTCCATATACTGTGACATTACCGACAGAGGTTTTCATTGAATGAGATATCAGAAAATGTTATCTTACGATCGCTTTGTTATGTTCCTCACGTTTGAGATGCCATGCTAGCAAGTACAACTGATTCTCCGACACATCGAGTCTTCTATTGGATTACCGGACAGTTCCCATTTGTCGAAAGTTGTCGATGCGTCCGCAACCAGTTGTTTCGCGTGGACCCACGCCACATACAACCACCATACTTTCAATTTCTTGAAAGATTGTCGGGGTTGCATTTGATTCTCCACAGCAGTGATTTTCAACCGTTATGCCGCGAAAACTTTTAAAGATCATTAATGAAATTATTGTCGAAATAAGTTCAGAGCACAATAAGTGCACATATCAAAATATTAACGCGTGAGACATACATGTATGTACTTCCATTTTTTCGAAATTAATCTGTTTCTACTCGAAACGCTTTTTCGAGAATAACTCCAATTTGGTTTGTAAACGTATAACCAGTATATAACCATAACCTAACTGCAGAAAGAGTTCCGTCACGTAATAACTTGTAGAAAGTACGTGGAGGTAAAAAAATCGATAGGTTGCAGCAGCAAGGAACCAAGCTGCGATATACATTCAAGCGATAAGACACGTTGTACAAAAGCATCGTTTGTAAAGCCACGAACAAGCTTAAGAAACCCGAGCGTAGTGAATAGTAAGGTGGGAGTTGAAACAAAGGAAAGGATAACTAACTTTCTAGTGCACGAAAGAATGGACTATCCATTAATGTGGAGATGCAGCTACAAGGCTTTTGACTAACCAGATACCTTGACTTCGTCTAAGAAACCGTGTTCGACACATCATTCCGAGATTTTGATATTGCACGGAATTCTACTCTTCTACTTTTTCAATGCAGACGCTTAACACATTGCTGACGCATGACGAAGTATCTCGCGTTTCGTACTGCACTCTTAGCGGTCGATAACAAGAATCACGCTTATTCTATTTATCAAACTGGAGCAATTATTACTTTCTAACTACGAAGGAAATGTCTGGTCTGCAATGCAGGGTGATTATAAAATTAGTATACATTTTGTGCATGCACGTGTTTTATTGTGAAATTATAATATTATTTGAAAGTATTACTCGAAGGAATACAAAATTACTGCGTTTCAATGTGATGCAAACCTCAGACAGCATCGTTTCGCTTCTCTTGTGGTCATATTTATTCCGTTTAAGTAATTTTTTATGGCAAATTAAGGATTTACGTCTTTTTTAGCTCAGCAATTTAAGCGGTTGAATGATTATGAAGATCGACTGGCTTTGTTGAGCTATTCAAGATCTTTTTTAATAATAAAGTAATTACGAACATCCATCTTTTGACGAACATTAATTTTTATAAATATCCTTAACTACTGAGTTTGATTGCAAACATCGATAAAGCTGAACCGCTTGTAACGAATTAATGCATTTACAATTCAGAGCAAACATCGGGCATCGGGCTAACAGAAAATCAATGAATATTAATTTCTTGAAATTAATAACATCATATTTATTTTTTAAACGAGCATTTTTAAACAAATAAAATACTGCTGTTTTATTTGACATGAAACGATAAAATGCCAGAAGCGGATATTATAAACATTACCGGAAATTAGTACGAGATAATATTGAAATTTGTTAAGCAGTATTATGCAGGAATTTAAATAGGGATCATATTAATTCAGTTATGATATGCCGTTATTGATTTAAAAATTAATTTCCTCTGCTCGTTATCTCGGCGTGGAAATGCATGGAAATGAATATAAAAATAAACAATATGAAAACATGGATATTCTATATACGTGATCGAAAAACGTGAAAATATGGAGAAAGTGGTACTCGAATAGCGAGTGGGTGCCGTTACATGGAGAAAATTTTTGGGCGGAACTTGGCGGAGACAATTGGAAGGACTTTCGATTAAAATCACGGAATACCGCGTGCCTTGATAGAAATACAAGTAGAAATATTCGCAGATATGAAAACCCGAATGGCAAGCCATCGACATAGAAATTCAGAAGAAGATTTGAATACGCAGAAATTCGATCGATCGATAAGATTTTCCACTGTGCAATCACGAACGCGGGAAACCCCAAAGTGCAATTACAAAATCTTCCAGGATATCACAATTTTATGTAACCATTTCTATTATTCCTTTTGCGTGTGTAGATAACGAACTGAATATCACTTGTTAGGCAATTGTTACAAGATATATTCAATATGAAATGAAAATCGTAGTAAAACCAGTTACGTTAATACATTTTTTTATATATAAATTATGATTAAAGGATTGAAGTTAGTTAATGGATTTAATTATTCGCAAAAGGTATATAAAATCTCTAATAATTTAACTAAAAATGACAGACAAGTCATGTTTACCCCTTTCGTAATTCCAGTGTTAAACAAGGTAATAACAATGTTACTACTTTATCCCATTTATTACCTTTGTATGTTGCATTATACGAAACAATACGTTATTAATTCAGTAAATTTAATGTCAGAAATTAAAACAAAGTTTGGTAAGAAAATTCTCATAACTAAGATTTATTCTCAATCGGAAATCAATAAGAATCAGCTATTTTAATATATACAACTATATATCTAATATATAATATGTGTAACTTAATAAAATGTCGAACAATGCGCCGTGGTATATTCGCAAAATTTAACTAAAAATAGCAGACAAGCCATTTTGACTATCTGCTTGGTTATTTGGAATTCAGATACGGAGTACATTTCTTTCTGACAATGTCACTTGTATCTCATGTAAAATGAAGTCCTTTTATTTCTATGAAACGTAAGATATACTCGAATGTCCACAGATCGTTCCATATTTTATTTTGTAAAATATGTTTTACCATTTGGTACCATCTTCCTCTATCGCAACGAAATCTTCCCATTTCGCTTTTTCCAGGAAATATCTCCTTGACAGTGAACCTTTTAAATCTTCGTTCTTTCCCTTAAAACAGGTCGCGTGAATATTATATTATTATAAGTTACACAAAGTTCACATTTTATCCCGCGGATCTAACTTTCATTATAGTTTACAGTGATTTACTAATCTTGCGGCAAATTGTACATATTTCAATAATTGATTCTTTTCCTTCATTTATGAATCCTTCGGGGATTCATTAATTCGGAGAAATTCATATTTTTGACAATTTTCTTACTAAACTGTGTTTTAGATTCTAACATTAAATTTGGTGAATTATTAACATATTGTTTCGTATAATGCAAGGTACAGAGAAAATAATAAATGAAATAAATTAGTGATATTATTATTATTTGGTTTCATTGAATTCTCGTATTTCGTTAAAAGTTGCAATAAAATTAGATTGATTTATGATATGGGAGGTTATGTATCAGGGAGAGATTTGAGAAGGCATGGAAAATAAAATGAAGGAGGATTTATTTCAGTAGATTATGGAAATGGGATTAAAAGCTAGGATTTAATGGCTTATATTAAATATTTTACTTCGTAAAGACTTAATATGCTTACTATGTAAGCAAACAAAGGTAAACGATGCTACATTTCAAGAAATATCAGAATCGTCCAGATTATTTATTTCCGTACTTTTATCATCGTACAGTTGGTACTTCATACGAATATACCTGCAGCAAGTATAAAAAGTATTCGTACAACAACGAATTTGAGCGAAAAACTCGTAAAACTTTGTTTACTTAAAACATCTTAACAACAATTGGTATATAAATATTCTTAGAGATCTTCGTAATAAATGTTATAAAAAAATAAATATTATATATCCATACTTTTATGGAAATATTCAGAATGTTTCATGCGGAAACAAAGTTCTACGAGATTTTTGTTAAAATTGTTTAGTTTATGAGAGTAATTGCTTTTCTTATCAAAGTTCTTCGTTATTTTAAAGCTTTTGTAAAGCTAGAAAATAGTGATCTAGTGGAGGTGTAAAGACAATAGGCTTTCATGCGTAAACATGGCGAACATGCATCCTGCATGGTATAACAAAGCTTCGTTATAATGAACTTAAAAGAATATCTGGGTTTGCTGCAGTGGGCTTCATACACCACAATTTGGGAGCGATACTAATGAAAGAATACATTTTACGCCACGTGAAAGTAGAAAGTTCGTAAATTTAGTGCTTAAAATATTTCTGTACTTCAATAGTTATCCTCCAAAGCAAATTCAAAACCAATTTTTACCTGCCATTATCGCCTCCACAACCTGCCTACGCCATTGCATTCCATTAGTATTGGGTTGTTCCATAAGTTCGTGTGGTTCTGTCGAATGTGACAAATTCCGATTTTTCAAATGTTTAATATAAATTAATCAATATAGATTTAATATAAATTAATAAAAATAGAAGAAAGTAAGTTAATGCTTGGCATCTGCATACAAATTCTAATTTATATAATTTCATTCTTAACAGTCCAGAGAATTTTTGGCAGCCAATGAAGACTGTGTAACTTTTATATTTATAAAATATATGATATTTAATATGATTTTCGAAGCGTTGACTTACTTTCCGATGCTGCCATAATGGGCACAATAAGTATCTTCCATTTGTTTCTGTTTATTTATTATTATTAATTCAAATTGTTCTTTTGTTTGTATTTATAAGGTATAAGTAAATCAAAAAATGCATTTAAAATATTTATATTCTCATTATTAAACATATACCACATACATTTGTATGCAGATGCCAAGCGTTAACTTATTTTCCGTGGCGAGTGGATATCCAACATGAAATTAAAATCCCACGAATTTGTGGATAATCCTAATATTTTCCGTGCTCTTTCCAACCTTTTCTAACAAAAATGGAAAATCTGGAAATCAAATCCAAATGGTACCTCAACGACATAATACTTATCAATTCCAAAATCGCACCATCGAATATCATAAATCGAATTGAATCATATTGTCATAGATTGTATCGTGTTTTATCGCCATAATAAAATACATCGTATATTATTAAACATAATCAGTAATTAAAAAGTTACCTTTTAAATGAACTTTCAAATAAAATGAATCAGAGAATTATGAGAGTCATAAGTGTAATTTAATTTTTGATAATTGTAATAAATGCAGGTTGAAATAGCAAGTTAATAAATCTTCAGTTTGTATGTTATTAACATAATAACAACATCGTATGAAATATATTGGGTTCAGTAACAAATAAGTTGCTTTTATCCAGGAGTTTTTTTTTTTATTAAAAACCGTCAAAGTTCTACGCAAAGGGACTTGACAAGTTGCCTAAGAAACGGCAAGAAGTTATTAATACTGACAGTGAATTTTATATTATAAATTTATATTATTAATTCAACTATTATAATATTAGATTAAAGTTCATTGTAGTACATTTTATTGACGAATATACTTGATCTTGGAAAGCGCAACTTATTTATGACTCGACTCAGTAATTAACGGAGGGAATTAAGTTTGCCGGGAATTTTGAACTACGAAAGTAATACGCATCATCGCTGAAGATAAAGCGCCTGGAAGGTTTCTTGCGGATGGTGCGATATAAAAAAGCTCTCGCATGCACGTTGCAACACCGTTAATTTCTGTAGGTTGGAAAAACGCTTTTCCGCACGAATGACGAAGATAAATTGTACACGTGATCCACAGCATGACAGGTCATTATTGCAAGTTTTCAGTAAGAAGGAAACCTTAATCCAAGTTGAACTACGCTTGATTGGCATGATGCAAGTTAAGCGTCAAAGTAAGTGGTTCGAACAATTTTGAATCGATTATTATCTTTTTTTCTGATCGGGGAAACTAATATAATATAACTAGTGAAATATAATTATGTACTACATAAAATGTATACAATATACTACGCAGTGAGCCACAAAAGTATTTGTACTCCCTTTAATTGTTGATTGATTATGATTTATATCTTTTTCGACACAAATTTGAAAACACTTATCAACATGAATGTATGACGTGTTAATTAAACTTTTAATTCCTCAATACACTTAATTTGAATAAAGAATACAATATTGAAGGTTTATAAACTGATTACAATTGTAGAAAATTTAGAAAAATATATGATAAAGATAACATTAAGATTTTTACTACAGAATAAAATATGTAAAGAACTAGAATATTGCATTAAATAGATTTTCGTTATTCACATAATGTAATTAATTAATGATAGATTGAAAATGCAGATCATTTGATTTCACGAAATTGAAATTCACGAAATCTCGTAGATTGATCGTTCCTGTAAAGGTTATACTAGATTCGAAATTGGCTCCTCCTAATCTGGTCTAATACGAAGCAAATTTAAGCCTAACTCTGACCTAATCTAGCGGTAATTTAGCCCTAAATCTCCTCAGCAACGTCAAAGTGGAGTTTAGACTCAAATCGAAGATAAAGCAGTGCCTCTTAGTACACGATATATACTACCTTCAAAAGCTAGAGATCTAACTCACGTCAGACTTAACTCATACCTTATGACTGCCCAATTTACACCTACCTTAAGTTCACTCTACTAAACACAAACCTAACTCGTCGACTTAGTGCCGTCCAAGAGCATGAAATAATCAAACATTCTAATTCATCAAAGTCCATCTGCCAGTTATGGAAATTAGGATATGTCCGCATGGCAAGAAAATAGTTTAATATTAATGGTAAAATTATCAAATGCACAAAGGTTTTATATTTTATTTACTTTACAAAGCATTTACAACGCAAATGATCTCAAACTTTTGATCAGTAGTGTACACACGTTGTTGCAAAAAGAAATAGTGACTGAGCGGCATTGAAACAAAAGTGCAATAAATTTGCTGTCCTCAAAAGCTGAGGTCACTAAACGTTGTAAAATCGAAAGGTTAGACTCTAAAAGGCCCTCAGGGAGGAATTAGAGGTAACCCAAAAACCTTTGCAGAAGTTGTAAAGTTTTAATAGCGTTCTGATCTCTTAAAGTGTAAAAGTGTAAGAAACGTTTTTAAGGAAAGTGGAGAAGTTCAGATATAGATAGGAACGGCAATTTATTTGATGAGTTGAAAATGAATGTTCCATAAGAATGTACGCAATTAACTTTCCATTCTTCTTCTATTCTATTGCTGTTCTGCTCATGTTATTCAAGATTCTGATAATAATTGTTACTTACACAGCATTTAATAATAGCTTTGTATGTAAGATGGCTCGTATTACGAAGAGCTTAATGGAAAAAGCAGGTCGACATTTTCATCGTTTCGTATAGCTTTTCATCGTAATATGCATTGCTGCAGCCTTATTTTCTTTCTGTTTCTTCTCGATAGTACCTAAAGGCGGATACGCATCAAACAATCAGCCAAAGTACTCGACGAGTACACGGCGAGATTACTCGTAACTATCCGAGTGGCAACATCTTTTTGCTTCTCTAAGACCGAGAATGTCTCGTGAAACCGTTAGAGGTTTATTTAAGAAGAACTGCTTTCAAATTTATTGTCCTACAAAGAATAAGGACCATTCAAATATACACGAATGTAAACATAGCAGCGACCTGACTTCCGTTGTAAACTTTACTGAATATAGTAGCTAAGAGATTTTTAAGAAGTTGGTCTATAAATTCGTATTCGTAGAAAAAATCATTTCAATGAACTCTGACGTCAAGGGGTTAGGCGCAACGTCTGCAGTAGTATAGTCCGGGTTATATCAGACAAGCCTTTAACATTTTAACTGGGAGTTCTTCCAGAAAACGATATCACTCGTGCTTTCAAAATAGTGATAAAATAGATACGTATGATATATTTATAATTGCAACGTATACAAGGTGTTTCTTAATATGTGGGACTTCATTTCATAGTGAATTTATCTCGTAACAATTGCCGGTCTGCTATTTCAGCGTTTCCAGTCTTTTCAAACATATAAGGGTGCCTGTTTTCGAGGAAAATTTGGTTTCATTTTCGTACAACATACGGGAAGTGTCATCTCCCATAAATGAAATTATTATTAGCTCATGATTATGCATATTCATTGAAATGTAAATAGTGATAATAGAAAAATTAATATACGTACAATGAATGCAATAACGTGGGTCACGTGACCTGAATGGAAAGTCACTCTTAATTGGCGCAGCACTTAACGTGTTAATAATAAGAAAAGCGTATATATACGACGAGTAAATTCTGCTCGGTATAACGCGTTTACATTTTCATTCAAATGATGTAATATCGATCATACTGTGTTATGTCACACAACAACCGATGGAATAATTGAATCTCAATCATTCCTGAATTTTTCTGATTTTTATAATAATAATGGTTTCTTCCTCGAACATTCCGCAGTCAAAGGGTTAACACTGATGCCATTTGAATAACGATCTCCTTAATACCAGATACTATTCATTCCTAAGAGAATAATTCATTTAAGGATTTATGCGAGGGTCGCAATATGGGTGCTGATTTAATTGTATCCAGGACACCATTACTTCCGGAGAAAAGATTTAATTAATATCCCGTGTATATTTACGCGAAATATGAACTTTATAAAAATATATGACAAACTTGTGAACTTTTCAATATTTAATAATTAGCAGTATTATGTAATCATGACCAATGAAATAATAAGCAACGCATAGATTCATTTGTTTTAACAAATCAAAGCTTCATGTGTATTTAACTAGATCTTAATAAATCCATTTGCAAAATGTACATATCATAAATATTGAATCGAAATTTTTCAATGAAAATTGGGCAGTGGTCTAATTATGATACTAATTATTATTAGTTACTAAGTACATGCATTTACATAGAATGATGGAACAAACAAAACTCCACTATCTTGTTAGGATAATAATTATTTTTATTAAATATCAGGTTCATTTAAGAAGCTAGTCAGCAGTTGAAGATATGTTGCATTTGTGTGTCGGACATAAGAAGAATTGCAAAAGTTATGTTAAAATCGTCACGAAACTCTAGAATTTTATACAAACATTTTGTTATTTCACGAATATTTCTGATTTGAATATTGAAATATGGCAAACATATCTCGTGAAGATAGATTACAGTTATCGTAGAAAGTCTGAAAGACAACCACGATTTTCCATTTTAACGAACTGCATGGACGAAAAGTCAATTCCCTTTCTGCGGGAGTTTCACTGAGGAAACGTCAGAAGTTGATCTGACGCACAGGAACTCCCTCCTATTTAACTAACGGAGGGATCATTCCTTTCGAATCTTTCCCAACTTTCGCAATGGGTTTCCGAACAGGAAACGAATATCGTGTGTTACTTAATCAGAATCGATATCCTTTCTGTTTCCGCACTCCACCACGGTTTGTTCGGCTTTCAACATTTTTATAATTCAACTAAACATGCGAGCAATAAATATACAATTACAAGTCAAGTTGAAATTTCTAATTTTTGGAATAGTTCACACTAAAAACACTATGGAAAATGCAAACATCTTTAACCTGTTAACCTGAGTGTTCTTTTTTTGCAAAAATCTAGTATTTTACTCGCAAATAGTTGCAATAAGTATTTTGTTTCCCATTATAACTTAGGTTTGTGTATTTTATTGGACTCCCAGCTGCAGTCAAGTTTAATTGTTGAATAATATTGTAGTTACATATTATAAAGTAATTAAGAATAATCAAAGTTGTTTGTTATTGTAAGTACGGCATTCTTCGGAAATTATTTTATAGAGGCTGATGAAGTTCTTTTCTTTAATAATATTAAAGAAAAGCTCAAGAAAGCTCGAATCTTTTCTGAAACTTGGAAAAGACAAAAATATCATACTCAGATGTAACGAACAATAGAAAGTAATGAATTTATTACTTCTTATTCCTGTTGCGAAATGATGAAAAGGCTTTCAAGTTTTCTGAAGAATCTTAGAAGAAACATCCTTCACAATTACACATTTTTTTAACGAATAAAACGGTGAATCGAGGTAAAGAAGAACTGTTTGAAAATATTCGTGAAAACCATTGTTTAATTAAAATTAGATCTAGGTTTTCATATAGCTTTGTAAATTAGTACTAATTTATTCGACAACCGCAATCCCATAATTAGAACCTATTTTAACACTTTGAACACCATGGTGGTCACCGGTGATCACCGATGAGAATATTATTAAAACTCGAATCAAATATATCGCTAATATTTGTAACATTTTATAAAAACCTGTAATTATGACTTTTCTCTTATTTATTGTGTCTACAGATTTTTTAAGAGTTGACTGAAAAATGTCCAAACGTGAGTTGAAAAAAATGATTAAAATGTATAACGAATAAGAACATTTTGAATGATTAGTTGTAATAAAATTGAAATGTGGAGACAATCAAAATTATTATATTTAAAGGAATGTATGCAGGACGAAAAATAGATTTTCTTCTCATAATATTTGCAATGTTTTAATTTTCTTGCATATGTATGTTTTTAAAGTCTTCCTATATTTTCAAAACTTTATCCGTGTTTGGATATTTTTTTAACTCGAACCTGCTGCTTGTAGCAGTATTTGGGAAACACAATTTTATTCGAGACAAACACCCTTCATCTGTATATTTTACGTTTCATGGGAATTCTGGTTCCGTTCGATAAATAAGAGAAATATTTCCAATTTCTGAGTGCAAGGCCGTGAAAGAAAAATGTTTAATATGAGAAAATAGAGATTCAACTTCTCGGAACTTTTTTCAAAAGACAATCTTTTGTCAAGAGTTGATATTTTCAAAATAATATCAGGATAAATTTCACGTATGTTAAGTGATACATTACTTTATTTCTACATAGGATTCCAGCCATTTTTAATATGTCCGTTAATTCACATTTATGAATTACGTATTCTGTATAATTGTCTAGTTCTATATATAGTAGCTCATGGCACTCCTATTTTATTGTATTATCTGCTGTTCTATATTAATTACACTTGAAGTTAATTAAATGAAACGAGATTCATGAAGGATATAATCCTTTGTACCTCGAATTATTTGCAGTTTAAATGTTAAACTTTGTTCTATTTCCACATGAATATTATAGACGAAGACTGGAGGAATACAGTATTTTACTGTATAAACAATTTAATTCATTGTTAAATATACTAATATACATAAAAGGTGAAAAGTCTTTCATTTGAATCGAAAATAGCAATCTGTTTTTCATTTTATAACCCCGAACTTTAATTATCAGATTCGATATATGCACGATTACATGTACATTTATACAACGCGGTTCGCAAATTGTGGCGATCCTCGTATAACGCGGCATTTATAAAATGCGACTTCAATATAATGCGTGCATAACATGTTTTTTTACATATATCAAGATACTTCCTACTATAACATATTATATAATAAATACTATAATACAATATATTATTACTATAATATTATTATATAAAATATGGCATTCTTTCGAAGCTATACACGAGATCCATGAAAAATCGATTGCACGACTTGTCGGAGGGGAAAATAGACGGAAGCCACGTCAGTTTTGATCCTTCCAGGTCATTGAACCGCCGCTAGTAATCCAGCGCATTGCTTTTGCGGAAACATATTTAGTAGAAATTTTTGTTGCTACTCTATTTTTGCTAGTTCCTTTTGATATGAAAACCGGCGTTGCGTGTAGCTTTTTTAAAAGAGGAGACTACCGTGTTAATGAGGCTGAACGTCTAACTGTCGTTGGACACTGAATGTTAGTGTTAGCCTCTGCTTTACCCTTTCGTCCGCGAGCTGCCTTTTGAAATGTTTGCGCATTGCCACAGAGACGTAAGTCAAATCTGTGACTGTTTACCACTGTCTGCGTCCACCTATGTTTGTTAACTACCTTCGCCAAATTTCAAAGCAGCTTTGTCAGTGAATCGCTAAAGAAAATCTGAATTCACTGACATTCTTTCGAAACTGTAGTATGCTGTCACCTCGTATATTGTATAAAATTATGATGCGCATGAAAAATAATCTTTTGTATCTCATATTATTTGAAATTTGATTATTACACGCGTGAGAGGAACCTAGAACAAAGCACCTAACTCTCGCGTTATACGAGGTTTAACTGTAAGATAAAAGTATAGAAAGTCGCAAACAATTCGTCGTGGTATATTCGAGTAATTTAACTGAAAATGGCAGACAAGTCATTTTAACTTAATGGCCGCTGTCACGTGTACATGACTTCAACAGGCAGCGGTTATCGGCCTGTGTCACGTAAATGTGACTTCGCACTAGCAGTCTTAGACCAGCATTGTATAAGTATTTCGAGATCGTAGAGTTGACGTTTGTATGTTAATCCGTTTTAACCGTTTTTGAGTTACTGCCTTCCAATTCTTACGAGTATATTGGCGTTTTTTAATTCTCAAAATATTGGTTTTGTGAACTTTCCGTATTTCAGTACGCGAGAGATGCCGGCGGTAGTCGCGAGACTTTGAGTCAAATGAGCGGCCGTCAAAGTGTTATGGAAAGGAGACAAAATTTGATAGAAAAATGGTGGAGTTTGTTCACTTTACATTAAGATCAATCGATATCTGCATTTGGAGAACGGCATTAACCGGGGGAACTGGTTTCATTAGGATTGTCAAGTCAACAATAATTTCGTATTCAAGGCTTGGTGATCCTTGATTTGCCTTTTCCGCAATTGACTGCATCATCATCATCATCATCATCCCCTTAATGGGACGTCTTTACGGTTCGGTAACTCCGCGCTTTCAAATAAGCCCTTGAAACGACCTCTTATATCCCGCCGTTTACACTGTAAAGGAAGTGATTGAATAGAAGAGTAATTAATTCCGCAGTTTTAAAGCAATCGACAATTGAAAGATATACGAATAGCAAAAGAGTTACGGAGAGGTATAAATCAGCAAACATACACCTTTTGATGGTCTCCTTCTGCAAAATATTATCAAAACTTCCAAATGTCTTACATCAAATGAGATAGAATTAAGTCAACAGGAACTCGGTACAACATGTTCTTTGGGATTTTTTTTGTAGATTTTCAATTCAGTTATTATGTACACTCCTGCTCAAAAGTTTGGAGTACCCTGTGCTTTTTGGATGAAACAAATTCTTGCTACATATGCGACCGTTTTATTAAAAATATTGCACTTGTGTATGAAAATAACATTACATTAATCTGTTTTGCAGTTGGAATTGGAAGAACAATATTATGAATACAATATTTATTTATTTCAGATATATTTATTATTTCGTTTGAAATCCTAACAGGCTCCGAGCTTTTGAGCGGTTTTGAAATAACAAGGTCTATTTCTGCATTGTTGCTCCAACACGGTTACAAACATAATTCGTTTCGACAAAAATTACGAAAATATTAGAAATTTATTTATATTTCCATAATATAAATAATATTTACATAAAACATATATAGATATATTCTATATCTTGCATAAAATATCTGAATATCGACGTAAATACCCCTTTTTATGATTCAACGAAGAGTTACTAAATGAACTTTCTATTTTTAGGTTATTATTCCTTATTTTACAAGATTTCGCTATTGTTACCCTCGTTTTAATTAAATCTGTTTAATCGCAAAAGAAACACATGAATGTTTAAAAAGTGATCACAAACAATTCAAGTCATGAATTCTCACAGGTGTTCTTTATAATAATGGAGTTTTTAACTATTGTTATCACGTATCTTAATACTCGTGTTTATCTATGATAACATTTTTCTATAATGTAAAGTGATTCCATCGATGAAGGGTTAAAATGCGGAAACAAGGGAGAATTCCCAGAGGGCGTTTCAGCTTCTCCAGAAATTCAATCAGCCTTCTCTGGAGGCCGCCATGATGCTCGATGCGTTAAATACGTTTCCCGGAGAAATTGTGTGGGCCGTGTATTTCCACGTTGCTAGAAATTAATTCAAATTGATTCGTTTTTCAATGGCAACTCTCTCAAGTGATATTATCGAACAAAAATAGTGCCGCAGGGAAATTTAATTAAATAATAGTTTAAAATGGTTGAAAGTAATTAACGTTTCAGTGCAATGAAACAGTGTTCATAAAGAGGATATATTTGTTCGCAAAGAACATGTACGTATTCATAGAGATGGTCGTAATGAATTTCATAAAACATGTATTATTTATCCTTAGCTTTTATGGAAATATTCACAATTTGTTTCATGTGGAAACAAAATTATACAGTATACATATTTTTTATTCACTATTTACATATTTTGGACTGAAAGAGAAGTTTGACTTTACATTCCCCGCAGTTATTGACATGTTACAACCAAAGCTGTGATTCCGCTATCGCGGCATTCAGGAAACATGGAGAAGTTTCTCCATGCGAAAACATTTTCAATATGTAATCTGTGTCCGTTCAATATCATTTCCGTGGGTTTCCAAAACTTTCTCGTGAAAGTACATACTTAAGTATTTCTGCCGCGATGTTCCTGTCGATATTATTATTGCTATTACTTTTACTCCGAGGAATAAGAATACACATAAGACTTTGAACCTAACTCCCGCATTATACAAGGGTTAACTGTACTTAAACGACAAATACACTTTGCATAACAAATCCATTTAATTCATGAACGAGCGAATTCTTTCATATAAAAACAAATGTTTTATGGTAATTATTCAATCGTGTGTACTAAATCCTATTCCAAAAGTCGTACTTTTATGATATCACCTATTTACCAGAGAAGATCACTGAAAAGATAATTAGGAGCCATTTGCAAGACTCGGACATTTTTAATTCCCAAGGACAAGAGTAAGGAAACGAAAGGATAAAGCGAAACGTTAATTACTCTTACTCTTCGGAGGTGCTCGTCCTTGGTTGGAAATAAGTTTCTCGTAATTGATGGCGGAGGACATATTTCTAAATAATGTAAAGCACTTGTGAATAATTCATGCGACTGCACTTGTGGAAATAGGAGCAACGTAAGTAGCGCATTAACAAGCTGCATTACAAGAGCAAGTATACGCGGCTGGACATTAAACCATCCTGCGCATCCTCAACATCCTCCAGTATCCTAGAGATGGAGGACAAACATAGCAGCGTTCAGTTTTCGGTGAAACTGGGCCGCGAGAGAAGTTTGCCGGCTTTCGGGTTCTCCGAAGACGGTTGGTACAACCTACGTGTGTAGAGTTACCGACATGAATATATGGAGGAAGCTGGCACGTGTTTAACCGGAAACCGGGAAGTCCTTTCCCGACGTGTTGCCGGTAGTTGGAAGCTCATGGACGCTCCACGAAATTCGTCTTTTGTCGAGGGGAAGAATAACCGAGTCTTAGAGAAAATGTTCTCCTCAATTTTTCATGGACCTCTTATAATTCTTATTAACTTCGTGGCATCCCTTCGACGTTAGCTAAAGGGAATGAGAAAAAGATCGTTACCGTTAATAAGATGGCTACGATGAAACTGACTTTTGAATATAACAGAATGCTTTCATTATTTTCCGGAACCTTAGTGGTTTCATCGGAATTTACAGGGGAAGCAGATCAAGATTATTATTACTGATAATCTGTAAATTGGATTCTTCTAGTTTTCAATTAATGCAATTAGATTTCACTTCATTGTATTCCTATTAACATTTGAACTAACAAAGAGGTGAAAATCACTTGTCAGCCATTTTCAGTTTAATTATTGAGATTTTATACACTTTTCTTTTGTATACAGAACGCAAATAATTGAATCGATTAATTAATATATTCGTGTTTAAATCAAATTATATAAAATTTCCATTGACGTCACGCACTTTTTAAACGAAATAATAACTTTTATGACATTAAGAAAGTGTGTAAGTATCAGAATAAGCCCGGAAGGGTTTTATATAACATTTTGTTTGAGATTAAGGTTTCTGGTACAAGTAGATGAGATTGTGATTGCAATTCCTTAGACTCAACGCGACAAAGATCTCATTACTTGAAGTTTCATTGCGAATACCACCATTCATTTATTTAACACGAAGCTCTGAAACCTTGATTCTTATTAAATTCTCGGAAGATTCATCGTGCGCTGCCAGCTTACTGCTTTTCGTGTCACTTAAACGAGGTCCATACCAGTCAGTATCAGTAATTAAGACACATTTACTTAAACTTCCGTTGCGGAAATCATCGTACGTTTTAAAGAGTGTCGTGTATGTTAATATCCATTACAACATTTTAAATCCTTTAACACGAAATGCTTCATTTATTGCGCAAGAAACTCGCGCTAGTTAAGAATCCACCTCCGATGTTTCTCATTTTCACATACATATGTTGTGGTACACGCAAAATTAAGCGAGACATATTTTTTATATCTGCGGAATTTCGGTGTAAACCGTTTTTTTTATGTTCAGAAGAAAAAATGAGTTGGAGGGTAGTTTACCCTTAAAAAGTAAACCCATTCGAAAAATTAGATCTCCATGTTATATCATGTATGATTAAAAATATTTTACACCAAGTAAAATGCAAAATTCAGAATTTCTAGCTTAAAACCCGAAATTCCGCGGATATAAAAAAATACGTGTCGCTTAGTTTTTCGAGTAATACGACATACATGTGAATTTTTTAAATAATGCTTTTCATTATAAATTGTACGTCTTATTATTAGAAAATTATTCACTTCTCTGCTGACTAATAACAAATAGTAACAATCAGTATTAAACTACAGTTTCACTTCTCAAAAAAATATAAATATTGTAATGTACATATACAATATTCACAAATTGAAAATATTAGAGTTATTAAATTATGATAAAGAAATAATCTTATAAAATGAATTTATAAGATTGCTATAAATAGTGTTGTTGTGGCACAGATATTTATCACAGATCGTTGTTAACAATGTTATTTGTTAAGCATATTTACGCGACTGACATACACCACGAGTTTAAATTACCTTCAAGTTGGTCTGCTTTGGTTCGTTTCGTTGCCATAAATGTACTTCAACTCTGGTAACTTGGTTGAGCTTCCGGTTCAATGCTCTAGAAAGTACAAAACGGATAACTACTCCAACTAGCATGCATAAGACCACGTGACCTGAACTTATGTTCAAATTCATTGTATTTGATGGAAGACTGAAAGACGATGTGGAATATTGAAAGCAGATAACAAAGAAAAGTCGAAACATCTCCTACACGAAAGATATCCCTGTTCACTCAATTGTACTGAAGGATTCGTGGTTGTGTTTAAATAATCACAAGTTCGTTTTCCGTTGCTTTATTATACTGGTCTTTTCTGTTCGAGTTTCGAATCCTTAATGATATTTTACATTTAGATCTTATCCTACGAAAACTAACCTAGGACAAACTCGTTGCCTAATTGGTTGGGCCCGAAATCTGGCTTAACCAATTAGGTGGTTTTTTCGATAAGGTTGCACCGCCTATTCCTCACGCCCTAAGCGCGCCTTTTCCTGGAACGGGGGTGCAACCTGTCAGGGAGGATATCTTGTCGATGGTGACGAGATGCAGCAGGCTTTCCTGCAGGCCCGAACTTACGCCTCCGGAGGTCCCCGACCGGCGTGTCGGGACTCGAGGGCCCTTAGGAAATTCCGGGTTTATGACACTTGCGAACGCTATTGAGCCTGTCGACTATTCTTCGCGGAGAAAGTGAGTTGTTCCTTTCGAACACTTAAAAACGATGGAAAACAGTTCCTCAAAAATAGCTTACGCAGGCGCGGGCGTCATAAATCGTTTTGACCGTTTGCACGCCAAGTATTTTCACTTGTACGTGCATCTGGCCGCTACAGTACCTAAATCTAATTGTAAGTAAACCCAAATCTTCTTAACACGTTGAATGCTGCGGGAGTCACCGGTGACCGTCGATGCCATATCAGTACTATTAAAATATCAATGTTATTAAAACTCGAATTAAATATATGACTAAATATATTCGCACAATTATCAATATTTTTAACGTTCCGGTGACGATGTAAAGCAACTAATGTATCGTAGAGCGCTTAAACACTTTTATTTTTGGAAGTTACGTACATTTTTGAAAGTGTATCACGGTGTATCGTATAACACGGATTTCGGCCCGGCACACAACTTGTGAACCTTTGATAAATTCTCTGCAACTGTCATTGATCTCCTGTTTTTCTTCGAAAACCGCGTTCTAGGAAGAAGGTTGGTCACTCAACGAGTCTTATTTGTTGTTTTCCTTTTATTTGCAGCATATGTTCTTACCTTTCAATTGAATTGGTTGACAAACATTATTATTTCGTTAATTAAACTATATTATTTCATTAAAACATTGAACCATCAAAAATAAATAAATAGATAGCAATAGATTATAGATTTTCCTGATGTTGATAATCGATTTAAAAATTTGATAGGTTCCCTGATGTCAAGTTAATTGAATTTTGAATTCATTTTCCATATATGCTTTCAAGCTCCGTAATTATTCGAAAATCCATTTAGCGAGAAAGCTAGCGCAGGGAAGAAGCGGAATCAAGATCAAGAGAATTGTTTTGTACAAACATAAGAAAAAGGGCCGGGCAAAAAGCAGACATGCATGGAGAAATCAAAAGTAGAGATAAGCTAGAGAAATTACAGTATGATAAGGCTAAAGCTTGTGTAAAAATAAATAGGGCGGACAAAGCAAACATACGTTGGGAAGAAAACAAGAGTGGAAAAGGAAATGGGAAATAAGAAAAGCGTGGTTGTATGTATAAGTGGTGAAAGCGTGCGGATATAAAGAATGAAAACGCATTCGCGTAATACCGTTATCGTCGCAAACGACGAAGGGAAATATGGTACCTATTATTCGCTGGATACCTTTTCTTTCTCGAGTATTTCTTTCAAAAGAAATGTTACATCGTCTCATTTGTTTTTTTATTATTGTATAATAGTTACTTAAACATCTTTAGCATTCTATTAAATGATTTTTAATGATTAATTGTAGATAAAAATCGTAGATAAAAATAATCGATTTTGTTGTTTTCAACCACCTTTGACATAAAGGCAGACATTCCAGGTTCTGTATAGAATTGAAGTTACTTTGATCTCAGAATTTTTAAATATTTAGGAAATCCATTATCGTAATTTCAATGAATATTCTCTTGTTCTTATTTTCTAAGCGATTTAGTTTTTACAATATAAATGGATTGAGATGCACGCAATTTAAAATGAAAATTATTTTAACTACCGAAGAATACCTGTTTTTTTGCTCAGTGTTTATCAATAACGATATGATTATTTTATAAAGTTTACCATTCGTCGAGAGTTTTTATTATACCTACGAATCTCGGCAAAATATGTTCACGTTATTACTTTTATTATTATAATAATTATTCGGTTCAATTGTAAGTAAAAAGGATTCGTAATAAGAACAAAAGGTGTTTCACTGTCAGCATGTCGATATTGAGTTATTATTTAATTCATTAGTAAAAAAGACTCAGTAGTCGCCCTAACGACGACATGCGTTCGGAGCAATTAATTCCAAATTCAAGTCTTTATCACACAGACTGAATTAACAAAATAAACATATAACATTTATATTCCAAAATTCAATCGTCAATTACTTTAGAAAAAAAGACTGTTTATAATTTGTTAATCGGAATTACAAAACGTCTTAGAATAGTTCTTCGTTTATAACCGAAATGTTCTTCGAATGCATGGACTTATTCAGTCATTTCAATAAAGTCAAACCTGTTTCTCTGTTAGATAGGAAGCGTTATGGTCTTTTTCTCTGACAGAAAATAATGCTCGTCGTGGCGCTAGTTACGCTGTTTCAGAAACAAGTTTAATCAAACTTGAAACCTAACTATCGGTACAACGTGTTCGTGTACAAGGATTTAATGGAACAAGGAGAAATAGGAGTGTACTCGAAACTCAGTGTTACGCGTCATACATAGATACATGGTACCACCGGTCTACTCTAAGCTTCGACAATTTACTTAAAGCTTAATAGTCCACCAACCACGTAAAAGCTTTGACAGCGTACCAGTTGGAAAGGTGCACTGTCCTCTAATATTATCCGGAGGCACTAACCAAACGTGCTTCTCTTCAATAAAGAAGAACTGAATAATTATTATCGTACTATCATTTAGAATAAGTGAACATTGAAAGGCAACTTGTATTAGATTGGCAACTAAATTCGCAACCTTCATTATAAGCTTCAATTAACACTAGAACTACCAAAGGAGTCAAAATAACTTGTCTGTCATTTTTAATTAAATTATTTGGATATACCACGTGATATTGTTTCAGATTTAATATACTTTTATTTTATATACATAACGCAAGTAATTGAATCCATTAATGAACTTACATCCTTCAACCATTATCTATAATTAAATAAATGTGTAAACATCACTGAGTATATGTTCGGTAGTTCTAGTGTTAAACAAACTTAATTATACGAAATAATAATTATATATTTCAAAATAATCGCAAAAATGAGAGCTCTCGAATGATATTATCAAGCAACAAATATAATCCACAAAATGGTTCTTATCAACGAAGAAAGAAGGCACAAAAAGGAAGCACTAACATTTTTAACTCGGCTAATATAAGAAGAAAAACATTCTATTTAATAATATTAATTGCAACAAAACAATTTTCTTATAAGCAAGGAGAGAAAACATCTGATATTGTCTAAGGTCTATTTGCATAAAAATATAATTAAATAATAAAAGGCAAACCAGAAACTAGATTCGTGTCAAACATTATTGTCTTCGTAAGATCATGCATTTTCCTTAATTATATTTATAGTACAAAGAATATTCTATTTTGCCCTGTTTTCTATGTATTTCCATACATTTCATGATTAGAGTTCTCCTATTATTGTTTTTACAATTATAGTTATAACACCAGGCTTAAAACCGTCCAACTTATGAATGTAACTTAAAAAGAGTTTTGTTACAATCTCGTTAGAGAAGTTTATATTACTGCTTACAACACTATGTTGAAAGGAAAGTTAACATAATTTCGTTATGGTTGAAAGTTTTAAGGGCTGGGAATATTAAAACGAGATAATGGAAGATTAACCAGAACCGCAACTTGCAAGCCCCGTAAATAACTCCAACTGCAAATATTATACAAAAAGCTCGCCGATAGAATATCATATTAAAGGTTAACTTATAAAACTTACATATTTTTATTGTCGGTTTTTTAAATCAAATTTTTTAAATCGCCCTTTACAAACCAAATTCACCCGTTTTCAAATCAAGTTTTTCTACAAATTGGTTGTCTCAAACTTTTGTAATAAAGATAAAATCCAATGTAAATTTATTTAACCTACCCAGATTCTTACAAATTACGGGAAATTGTAATTTCTTGGAAATATGTGATTTAAGATAAATTTGTTTTGCAAGAAGGTGAATATGATCTGCAAAAGGATGAATTTGGAGTGCAAACCCTTTGTAATTATATCTGTCCGCGACTCCATGGCTAACTCTAGATATCTCCCTAGTTTTACACAGAAACGGTAAATTCTTGTTGACAGTAAACTGTCGTCTGATTCGGTTGTATCAAGAACGATTAATCTTTGAGATCAATCGTGTCGCGCTTCTACAGTGGAGGTTGTAAGACCGGCTGCAATTTGAACGTTGCCACTCGAACTTGTAACCGAATCATTTCAGGATTCCATTCGGTTTCGAAATTGCTTACGGAATCGGAATGTTTAACATTTCGCTCCCAGTCAGCAGGCAAATCGAGTTACTAGTTGGCGATTCAGGTATCCCTTAGAATCGTCTACAAAGCTGTGCTAGTTCATTGGTAGAAAAGACGATCGGAATATTTGATAGTTCGCTTTCACGAATCTTACGAAGAAAACGGAATCCAAGGCGATCTTGGAAAGCAATACATGCGGTGGACTTTCGAACTTCAAATTGAATCACCGACACTTTCAATTCTCTTATATTTCACGTTTCCGGTGCAAGTCATGAAAATGTCCTATTAGATGCAGACTTATGCAATTTTATTTAATATCGTATGCTTTCCACAACAATTATAAGGTGCTTTCGTTATTTTTCAAATAATATTATATTATGATATAATAATGTATGTATATGCAATTATATTTGTATAATGTTTTCAAAACTTAATAAGAAACCGTGGGATTACTAAAGTTGTTGTTTATTATTTATTGCTGAATATTTATTATCATGTATTTCTCATTTATTGTTTGCATCATAACTTATCGCAATTGAAAATTAATCATATTTAGTACGTGTACATAAAATAATAATACAGGTAATCCTCGTATAACGCGGGAGTTAAGTTCCAGGAAAAGATCGCGTTATAAAAATCGCATTGTATAAGTGCCGTGTTATACAAGCGTTGCCACAATTCGTGAAGGAGGGTTACCCTCCTTCACGAATTTATCTGAATATAAATAGAATTATTAAATTTAATCGTATTGTACTTATATAATATAAATACAATATAATTTTCGAAAGAGTGCAATCATAGATTATGTGTTGATAATGTATTAAGTCCGCTCTGATTTCAACGTATTTCTTACTTTTCTGTTACAGCGCCGCCACAGAAAGTGGAGATCAGCAGTCACCCAAACAAGAAGAAGATCGAAGTTAAAGTCGGGGAATCGAAACATTTGGAGTGTTCCGTGAGATCGGCGAAACCTGCTGCTACAATCGTCTGGTATCGCGGGAATGTTCAGATCAAAGGTGGCGATACGACGATCACTCCAATTTCCATCGAAGGCGGTGAGTGTATTATTTCATTTAAATAGAATCAAATCAAATCAAATAAAATGTCAGCGCACTTGATCTTCGATATCGAATGCCATTCAATGTATGCACGCATAATTCACTCTGCCGTCAAACCAACTCGAGTGTGTTTAGATATTTAAACCTTTATTGCTACAATTCAAATAACATTGACATTTCTATTTAAATATGGATTATTTAATACGAGATCTACCGAACACATACTCGGCTATGCTTACACATTTGTTTAGATATAAATGATAACTGGTGGATTTAAGTTAATTAATGGATTCAATTGTTCACGTTATGTATATCAATTAAAAGCATAGAAAATGTCAAGCATTGCGACCTGATATATTCGAATAATTTTATTGAAAATGGCAGACAGTCAGTTCTAGTGTTAACATTAAAACTGCGGACAATATATTCAGATATATGTAAACATTCACGTATATGTCCTTACAACGAGTCCTTAAAACGAGAAATTAATTAATTTAATTACGTGCATTATGCAACGTAGGCTGCAAGAAATCTCAGAATATGTTAATATATTAATTGGCACTACAGAACATTTTAAAGCAAGTACTCGTTTACGTTAAATATATTTTTCGCCTAAAAAGAGTTAATACTATGGTTCATTATCATGAACGTCTATTAAAAAGGTTAAATCAATTAGCAGCATAATAAGCGTAATTGAACAAAGAATACATTGACTTAAGATAAGATAACAATGACTAGAAAATGAAGTAAAAAGGAAGGCATGGATTTAAACAAAGAAATCAGGAAAGGTATCTCAGAGATACACTTTTAGTGGAAATTAAGTTCACGGTAGGAGAAACAGGAGGAACAAATCTCATCGACAAGAAGACAAATTCTTAATACTACTTAATAAGAATAGATGGAAAAACAATTTTCAGGAGTGAGATTGGTTTTCCTGAATGCGATTAATGTACAAGCTCTGTGATAAAACACTGAAAAAAGATCATTAAAAACATCACAAGGAACGCCAGGCGGAATGAGAAAAACCTTTTAGCGGAGAAATAAGTAGGCAACCCCGCGCGATTACTTCTTTCTTTATTCCGAAGATAAGCAATTTAATTACGAGCTGAACCATTGTAGTTTTCTTTTTTAAATTTGTCGCATCATTTACAAATGTTTGACTTAAGCTACGTGAAATTACGAAATAAGTTTCAATAGGTAAAGAATAGCTTCCTTTTTAATCTAATACGTTTCTTATCATATATTATACTTCAATATAACACTTGACAAACAATCACTTTTTTATTTGCGGGCTTATTGTAGACCATTTTGCGGTTAATATTGCAGTTAGTTATTGGAAACGTGATATATGGTATTTCAAATTTGGGTTATAAATGCAATTATTTATTTATAAAACCATTACGCGGCGCAGTATTTTGAGTCGGTTTATATCGGAATCGTGTTACGCGGGAAACGAAAGCAAATTAGCGGTCGGAATGATTCCATGCTGACAGATTTCTCATTAAATTATTAAATGAAACGCGGCTACCAATAATGGCGAACTTTTTCAAGTAATGAAAAATAGAATTGAACAAGTGCAGGGCAAAATAACAAAGAGATGGAAATAAACTGATTCAATTTTTCAGGCAATCATAAAGGTTAAAGGGGGCATCTAAATTGAAAACGTTACCTAGCTTTAGAGACAGTGAAATTGCAAATATTCATAAATTACAACGTATTCTTCTACTCGTTGCATTCGTGGCACCCATTTTCTCCACAAATGAGTTGAAGATAAATGCAAATGAAACTAAAACCCTGGCACAAACTTATGCAGAAACATATTTATTTCGCTTCTATGAAAGACGGATGGATCAACCCAGATAAACGAATTAGTGAACACTCCAAATGAAATACCGCGATTGGACAATTTTAAAGAAGAATTCTTAAGCCTTTATTCCCCAATTTTGTTCGTGTCTAAAAGGAAATCATATAACGTAACTCATTTAAACGCAATTCTAACGAAATTGCAATACGTGAAAATAATAACGAAATTATTACTGAAACGCACCGATGATACGGTGCATAAGATGAAATGAAAGATACGGATGGACTAAAAGCTAGTTGATTTCTTTGTTTAGCACAAGAAGAACAGTTTTATATTAATTGTACGTATTGTTTCTTCCGATAAATTCGAAAGACAAACTTGTCAAATGCAAATCTAACTGAACATTATTTTTTGTAAATTTCAATCATAGCAGATTTTACAGCGTTTCTTTCAATTTTATGTATTCTTTGTGTACTCAAGTAAATGTGTAAAATATCTTTCTAACTATTACACCTTATTTACATATTACTGATATATTATATTACTATATGTCAAATCTATATACATTTTTATGAACTTTTTTTAGCTGCTTGACCTCATCAACATAAAATATAAGTTTAGTCTCAACTTTCTCGGACACCTTCTGTATAGTTCTTATTAATATATGAGCCGTTTATTTTGAAAGTGGTCTAACAAGGGGAGGACCTCGTTTGTATTTCTGGTTTTTTAACGTGCGATAGCTCAAATTGTAGGTCTCAGTGCGTAGATTACGATGCTAAAGGGCGATTTTTGGAAAAACGCGTGGCTATATATGCCTACAATTTTAGCATCGTAATCTACGCACTGAGACCTACAATTTGAGCTATCGCACGTTAAAAAACCAGAAATACAAACGAGGTCCTCCCCTTGTAAGTCCATTTTCTAAAAAAAATTAGGTTAAGGTTTATAATAGTTCCCCAATGTTACTTTGTAACGTTTTAAATCTTGATCTTTTTTAAATGTACTAAGGCCGCTTTCAAAATAAACGGCTCATATATCAAATACGATAGTATTCAATAAATAATATGTGTACTCGAATTTGATTTACGAATTTCGCGAATTATTGTTGGGAATTCGGTATTTGTGGGCGCACTAATTGCGCGCCGTCCAAGAGAAAACCATGACACAATGTAAACCGATCAAGCAAAATTCGTCAGATCAGTTGTTATTTTCCGTGCCATCATTCCGTGTAGAACGTAACCACATTGCTGTTGGTAGTTGAAAGCACTAGTATCTGGCATTGTGGTGAAAACCGCGACGTCTAAAACGAAATAAAGAGACACGTCGTGACTTCGGATAAAAGCCTGTCCGCTATTGTTAGTGGAGATTTAGCGGTGTATACCCATACAACGAGCATTTACCGAGGCTTTGTGGCTTCCACGTTCATATACGTGTTTTCACATCGTGCGTAATACGCCGACTAAGCTTTCTCAGCGTACCATGAAAGCAAACCCCTATAACTTTTCTGCATTTTGCCTGGCGATTCTCTTCCACCAAAAATGATTAACACCCCACCTATCGTCCGTCACTTGCAAGTAATATACCTTCTTACTTCATTTCTTTTTTTCTCTACTAATCGCAAGTCTTTCATGATGCATAGATTCTACGGATGTTTTGCATCAATATGTTCTATATTGGGCTCACGCAAGGATTAGATATTATATGATGCTTTTCATATATTATTTTGTTACTTTTACCGATGTTTTCTATTAATATACACTACGTGTTGTTCTCGCAGGCATACAAAATTATCTGATAAATTTCAGGTATTACTTTGTCATTTTTGCTGATATTTTGCATTTTGCATTCGCGTTGAAATTCAATATTTTATGAATGGCTTTATACACTATTTTGTTACTCTCGTTTATTAGAGCAGATAGAAAGAAAATATTTAAACAAAAATCGTTTGTTTTTTAACGAGGAAGACTTACATGCTAACATTTCCGTAAATTAAGTAATTAAAATTGATTTGTTTAAATATTGCTTAAAGACATCCTTACCATCCGTGACTTCTTCGACTTTTTGGCTTTTATTTACGTCACCAAAGTCAGTTTTGCATATTTAAGGAGTGCTTTCCAAAGAAAAATGTCTGCTCTATCGCGTAGAGTAAGTGGAATTCTCGTCAAAGGCCTAATTTTTATGGAAATTTGAAAAGAGTCTCGAAAAATGAGTGCGCAGAGTGTGTTCCGCCAACTTTAACTAATATTTAAACATATTTGCAAACTGATTTTGAATATGTAATTCATATCATTTTATTCGCAAAAGTCCACAGAATGTTTTTCAATTAACCCTTTCGCTGCGGAGTGCTCAGAAAAGAATTGCTCTCTCCGCAGCAGGCGCGATAGTAGAAGGTTGTCCGCGCGATAACATCGTTCCTAAAACGGTGTGCGGAGCCAATTTTGAATAACAATAATAATAGCCAAACAATAATAAGAAGAAGAACAATATTAGTAATTTTTAATAATCTTTAATAATCGAAGACAAACGAATTAATGGCCATTATTTTGCAGTTATTAATAGCAAAAATGCAAAATAAATGCACGGCGCCTATAGGCGCTGTTCGCTCAGGAGAAGCGTCTATAGTTGAGCGCCTAAAGGCGCTGTTCGCTCAGGGGAAGCGTCTATAGTTGAGCGCCTAAAGGCGCTGTTCGCAGCGAAAGGGTTAATATATATACACTTGTGAATAAGATAGGTTAGATGCACGCAACGCATTTGCATTTGTTTCAAGCAATATAGTAACGATGCATTCCCACTCAATTTATTGTAGTTCTTCTGTCGCGTCTTTTTTTTAGGGTGTGCTGTTGAGTGGTTGCAGTACAGAATTCTTTTACTCGTTTCTGCAGGGGGCACCTTTTGTTGCATTGATTTTTAGCCCGTCGATAATTTTTGAGTGGAATCACGAAATCCCATTTAGTGCTTGGTCTACTTATATCTCGTCTGTGGTATGACATTCACTGACGAAATGATGAGTTTAAACTGATTGGAAGTCTGCTTCCGAATGCGCAGACACTGATACGATATGAGAAGTCAATGATTTACGTTCAGCATTTCTACTTTACATTTTCAAGATATGACAAGATACGGGTAGTGTCAATTAATGTTATTAACGAGGAACCACATTTTCGAGAAGATTTCTTATTAACCACAACAGAGTACTTCAGGATATTCTGCTACAAATTTCAATCCAACGTTTTAAACGTGTCCATCGGGTTGTTAGCGTCAATTACCTAGCCATAACTGACACTGTGGCTGATATTATGTAACGAGCTTTCTACATCTGCGTATTTTGATACGAGTCAGTCTACGTAAATAAGCTAAACCGATGAACAGCAAAACAAAAGCAAAGGTGAACGACCATCATCCGTACCAGTGTTTTTCAACCATTTTTATCTCACGGCACACTTGAACCTATAGTTAAACTTCCGCGGCACACTTAAAATATGATGATAAAAAAAGAGAGTAAGAAAAGAGTATACCTTTTTTTGTTTATGTTATTACACGTTTACTATAACAATGATATACTCGTATAATAAATTTAACATTAGAACTATGGCAACCGTCAAAATGATGGGGCCGTTGAATTTAATAAAAACGTTCAAATTGATAAGGTTCCATTTTCTAGGATTTTTTGCGGCTCACTTTGCATAATGGACGTAATTGAATGGATTCATTGCTTTTTTCTATTCATCTCTATTTTTTAGGACGTACACGTCAATATATAAATATAACTGAATATATTGTCCTTACTATAGGGTTAATGTGCTTTTAATTTTGATGTGCACACTTATTCTGCTCTGGACTTCTTTCGAAAATAATTTAATCAATGATCTTTACAAATTTTCGCGGCGCACCGGTTGAGAATCACTGATCTATACATACTTCATGGATTTAAAGGCGTCTGACTTATTTTCGGTATTCGTATATTGACATTGATTTAATATGATCTGTTATGACTTTCATACATGTAATTCCATGTTAATTTAATACGGATGACATTACGTATTATTGTTCAAATTCTATGATTGTTGAATCATGAGATTTACCGTAAATCCGTCGAGCTTTAGGATATTATCATATTATATCTCATGTGATATGCCAAAGAATATATTCGACGATTTGCATTCGTATTAGGACATTTGATAAATGACATCATTTTCTGTAGTAATACAACATATCAATTGCTTTCCACATAAGTGAATTATTAAGCAACCAAAGATATGAAAAGCAAATGACTATTCTTACCGAGGGCTTAAAATAACTTTTAGTATTAAATTGACACATTTTCTGTATATTTAATACATTGACGTCAGCTCTGTAATTTATATTTCTCTGTATAGGCGGTTCTATTAATTGTATTTTTCTTCGTTGATCGGCACTGTGTTAGAAATTGGAATACCACTTTTAACGTAATAAAAAACAATGTGAATAACTGAATAGTGGTATATTCATTATTTATATTTATATTCAATTATATTATTATATTTATAATCAGTCGTTATTTATATTTGAAAACTGATTGGATTATGTTCATTTAAAGACTTTTTACTACCAGCAAGAACGATGTATATTAAAATGACCCATCTGGTTAGCTCCGTTTGAACCACTGGTACATACCACCCGATGAGACCTCGTTTTTACCATCGGTGGTACTCCCCGACGTTAACCTTCTATAGCACCATGTAACATTGAAATCACATATTCGTCTACCCATATCTTGCATTCCTTTTGCTTTTTTCGTTGTAATAATAATTATAAAAGTACGCGAAACGATTGTCATCTTTTTCGGTGCGTTTAGATAGTAATTTAACTAACTATTATAACTAACTAACTATAACGTAACTATTTTCGCGTAATGTACCTTCTTACAATCGCGTTTCACTAGATTTATGTTATACGATTTCCTTTTAGAGACGAAACAAATTGGACTATAGAGGGTTAACGTGTTAAAATCTAACCTTTATTATTTAATATTATATCACTGAGAAATATGTTACTCATTCCTGTTTCAGATAAAGAAATGCTTAAACCTGGCGAAAATAGTAAAGAATTGCTCAAATACGATACACATGGTTCGATAACCATAGTACCAACTGCGGATGACAATGACATGGACTACACCTGCGAGGCTAATCACCCAGCTATACCTATTGATATGCCTCTAAGGGCCACTATCAAACTTTCAGTTTTCTGTAAGTATTAGATTGGCTAAAAATTTCGTGCAGTTTTTAACATATTGTAAATAGAAAGCGATTTTGAATTTGAAACTTTCAGTTTTATATACTTTGTCAATTTATTTTGTTCGGTAATGTACTGTTCATGTGAACTCTTATCTTCCTATATTTTGGACAGCTTTATACTCCCGTGTTCGTAAAAATCCATCCATTAATTCGCAAACAAAAATTGTTGCAAAACGCACGAACTTTTTGGCGAACCCAATATATCTGCACAGTATTCTTTTCGTGCATAATATCGTCGAAGAAAATAAATATCTGAATCTGTGGAGTGAATACCCTTCTTATACCGGTTGTTTCAGAAGTCATTTAAGAGTGCTACAATTAAATACAATTTCTATTTGATACATTTTAATAACGATTTTTTAGCACTACGAAATTTTTAATTACAGGGAAATATTTTAATTATTCATGAAAAATGATGCTTTTGAGGCAGCCTCCATTTTTGGCTTCGCGAGGAGTAGCTTTTTCAGAATTGATATGGTGTTAATTGCCTGATTCTTATTAACCTACACACATTCCTTTGAGTATATCCAAAGAGAATAATCGCGAACTATCAACAAAAAATAAAAAAAGTATTGGTATGATCTTTTATTCGCCCTTTGCACTCGGAAGGCGACTTTCGGTAGCCACTCAATTTATTGCGGCAATTCCAGTGGCGACTGAGCGGCAACATTGAAATTGACTCCAGTTGTCGGTGATTTAACGTCTAATAACAAAATATAACTGGAGAACATTTTAATGTCGCCTCTCTGTCGGCGCTCGAGTTGCCGCAATAAACTGAATGGCGACTGAATCGCCTCCAGGTGCAGATGGTAATATGTCGAAGACGTAGCCGACTTTTGAAACACCGTGTAGTAAAAGAAGATTTATGCTAAATTTGCTGTTTGAATACTTCTAATCGTAAATAAAAGAACTTATCTCCCATTAAACTGAAAAGTAATTAATATTGTCTTGGAAAAGATGATAATTAATAACGTAGTAACCCGAACAATTCAATCTCACAGATTTTCAGATTACAACTTTTAATAGTGTATGAATCTTAATTATGTGCTTAAGAACAAAAGCTATTATATCTTATGTAGCGTATTAATCATACCCTACCAAATTTAATTACAACGAACGAGCAAGTAATGAATTTGTGCATATCCTTGTCCCTTTTGTCGCCTACTTAAAAGTTCTTATGTACATATATCGAGAAATTCCAATACTAAGTGACTCGTAATTTTCTAACATGATCTTTTACTTTAAAATGAACGTTTCTGATGGATTTTACAGATCCACCGAGTATGCCCTATATCGAAGGATATACGGAAGGGGAGACAGTTAAACGCGGTCAACAGGTCGAACTTACCTGCCGATCACGTGGTGGAAATCCACCGGCACAGATTGTCTGGTTCAGAAATAATGAGCAAGTCACGACGGTCTACCGCACCGAGGGTAGCTACTCTGAAAGCGTACTGTCAATCATTGCGAAAGCGCAGGATAATAAAGCGAGATACAGATGCGAGGTTTTCAACATAATGAGTGTGGAACCGATGAAAGTCCACGTCGACCTCACCGTGCTTTGTAAGTATTCCATTGCCGAAAATGTCTCCTTCTATTATGCCTTTATATACATACTGCCGGTAATAAACTCTATATTCAGAAAGGAATATCATCAGAAAAATGAAAAGAGAATGTTGAATGAAAAATAGGTCTACTATTATTCATATATTTCCATGTAGCGAACCAATTTTAACTTACGTTCACTGAATGAATATAAGAAGTATAAAACATGATTAATTATCGTAGCAGCTTCTTTGATCTCGGAATAATTCGAAATCTTAAATAGAGTTTAAATACATAAGTTTATGCTTTTTAGAAATTGATTTTGTTCGTTTGTTATTATGCAAATTTTCTTCGTCCTTCAGTGAAGGCTGATTTTGTTGCAACAATTTTTAAAAGGATATTAAATTAATACTTCCAATTATGCACAATTCGATGAATCCTACCGGTCCTAGAATCCCCTTGAAACATGATTTGAATCAAAGTGCCTTCTCGAATAATATTCGTTCAATTAACTCTGCACTTTCGTTTGTAGTTGCGCCTTCCGCTGTTTTAATTACTGGACCCAATGAAGCAAAAGCCGATGAACAGGTAGTGATTACGTGTACTACGGAGAATTCGAATCCACCGGCGGATATAAAGTGGACAGTCGATGGTCACAATTTCGACAGCAACTCTTCAAGGACAGAGCCAGCGCCACAGGGTGGTTGGATTACAACTTCGAATATAACATTTAATATTAATCGTACGAGTCGCAGTATAGTAGTCATATGCGATGCTTCCAACGTCAAGCTTACTGAAAATGTAGTTAAAACACACACCATCAATGTTATTTGTAAGTATACATAGAAATACTTTTTCTTCCTATCTTTAAAATTAGATTTCAACACTTAATCTGCAGGCCGGTAGAGCGCGCGCCTTTCGCGTAACGCGGCCCGCTTTTCGTGCTTACAATTAGTACATAGAAGGGCATCACACCCCTCCCTCGGGGAATTATGGGCCTACGGACGGAATATATAAATTAAAAATGGAATATTCCGCGGATTAAGTGTTGAGTTACCCTATAATTGTATTAATCCCCTGGTTGCAATTTTACTTCTGCATTTCAAATAAATTTGTTTGTTAAGTAGCATAAACGAACCGTTTATCTTGAAAAATGAACTTAAGCCACTTTCAAAATGAACGACTCAAATATCTTTGTAAAAAAGACTAAATGAGCCGTTTATTTTGGAAGTGGCCTAAGTTCATATTTCAAAATAAACGGCTCAAATAAGCAGTTTATAGTAAGTTTTAATCCTTTAGTAACGAAAAACAGTCTGCGGGTTAATACATACATGTATATATAACATAATAATTATTAATCAGTATAATATTATTAATATTAATAATCGCATTGATTTTTAATTATCTACAACGATCCGAAATTCTAGCAATTTGAATTTTGTGAAAACAATTTATATAAGAACTTACTAACATAATTATTAATAGTAACTTATACATTAAATTAAACAACGATATATTTTTCAAATAGAATATTTGATTAGTAACCAATGGAAGAAATAATACAGAAGCATCTCGCAGTGCAAAGATCGCTCTTGATAAAAATCTTTATTTGTGTAAACAAATAAATTGTTTATCGAGGGAAATATTCACACTGGGAGATGCTACTATATTATTTGTTCCATTGCTTACTAATCAAATATTCTATTTTGCTGATTAGCATTGCTTTTGCATAAATGTATTCCCTATATAATTCATGCGGAAGATTCATGTAAATTGATAATTATATTTGTCAAGCCCATTGTTAATCATAACTTTGTCAACGTTAACGGATATAATGTTCTGTAACACGTTGACCTCCATGGCGGTCAGCAGTGACCACCGATGCCAATATTACTAAAACTCGAATCAAATATATTGCTAATATTCGTAAAATTGTCAATATTTTTAGTTTTAGACGTTATATAGACGTTACAGTCGCGTATCGCGACGTATCGTATACCACGGATTTCAGCGTAGCGCTGAGCGTGTTAAACTTGTATATCGTATTCATAATATGTACACCAGCACTTGGTGTATCACTATCAAATTGAACGCTACTTAAACTTCTTTTTCCTTTAGATTCTTCTATTGTTCAGTTTACTTTAAATTTGGTTTTGTGACTGGCATTGACAATACAAATAAGTGTGCTATTGTTTACAGACCCACCGTCAAAACTTAGCGTCACCGGTTACGAAGACGGCACGACGATAGATGCTGGCACTGTATTGAGGCTGATGTGCACTGCAACCTCAGGAAACCCTCTCGCTACAATAACTTGGTACAAGAATGATATACAGGTACGTTATTAGCTTGAGTACCTACAATTATATTATTTAATCATTAAGTTCTGTCAAAAGCTTGAAGTTTGCCTATTCATTAAAATCATAAGATCTTATTTTGTCACATAAAATGATATACACTAGAATCTCTTTTTATGGGGTAGATACGTTTCACAGAAATTCGCACAAAAAAGGTGTAGCTTTCTTTGTAAAATTAGGGATAATTTGTTGAGATACCAGCAGCGCAAAAGAGGTAACTTACACACATTCATTTGTTTTGTTTCGTTTATGAATAAAAAGATTTGAAATTCGGACGAGAAAAACTTTATTTGTGTGTGGGAATTATTATTCCCTTTTCTCTTGAATTGTTCCCAACAGAAAAGCATAAAGGGAACGCAAATAAATGGATAAGCGTATTACGTTATTAAAACTTTCTAGATTTCTTGGATTACTTAGTTTTGCTTGCTTTTTGGCTACACCGCATTACAAAATGATACGACTACATATAGATATATTATATCTTTAGATACATTATAGATATATTAAATTGTGCAGGGTGTGCACTTCAAATTCATACTTTTGCCAATAAAGTTCACCTTTTTTCAGATCCTGTAGTATATTATGTAGCACTACGCTCATATTTATTTAACATGTACTTTTCGAATGAATTTTTCATAACTTTGAATTGAATAATGAAATAATAAAGATAGATTCTATATTATACAATAGTAAATCTCTCCGTGTACTTTATTTATGTTACACATTAAATGTTCCGCATTTCAGGTACCTGGAACGACGAGAACGCGTGATCACGCAGTTTCCAGTGAACTGACGATGCTTGTTAATGCATCCGATAATAATGCGCCCATACGTTGCGAGGCGGCAAATTCAGCGACCGAAATAGCAATGCGTAAAACAGTCGTACTTAAAGTTAACTGTAAGTTGTAAACGAATCATCAACTATTAGTACTTCCAACTATTTCCCTTCACCATGTAAAGAGACTGCAATGCCAAGGAATACTTGAATTCGTTTAGAGTATTCGTTGAAGTATGTACTGGCTGTGCAAATGCTCTTACTTCTCGCTAAGTAGCAAATACATTTTGTATATACGTATATATCATTTTAAGCGAAATCTCATAAAGCGGGGATGCTTTATGTTCCTTTCCATCAGTATAATCTTGTTATTCCTTGGTATTCTCTGTATTTCTACCACTGTTTTACAATTCCGAGAATATAACACGTATTAAGAAGCAATTGCCAGGGGAATTCATCAAGCTAATCTTGATATAATGGAATTGAATGATCTTTGTCAAGAGTAATGTTTACATTAACCCATTTGCATCATAGCTCGAAATACCCAAGCAACTTTATAAATCAGAGACCCTCAAGTCGTCCCGTATCACCGCGGATCGACAAGTTTTTTTTACTTTCGGTTTTTACTTAGAAATTACGCGTGATAATCAAAATAGAGAATAGTATTATACATGCATACAGTAAATAAACTTAGAATTCTAGGGTGTCTAAGCGGTTTAAACTGAGTTTATAAGAAGACTATTTTAAATTGGTATCTCTGTATCTATTCCCTTTCAAATCTCGGCACGAACTGCCTTTCGATCTATGAAAAGACTTGAAGGAGAACGTTTCCAAAATGAGGAGGGGTGACTTACGCCCCTCTGTACAAAGGGGCTCAGTTTCTCGCAGGGCCCAAAAGTCGGCCATAAAATGGCCGCGGCTGCGCCGACAAGTGTCAAAAGGACTCGGGCCGTCTAAATAAAAGCACAGCGCCGAGTTCCATGGGCTAAATAGTGTCCCATGGATTTTCTCCTACAGAATTGATATTAGACTTTTTATTAATTAGTATGATAATCTTTAAAATGATCGATTTTGGTACTGGCCTACGTACTGCTAACAAGACGCTCGCGAATTATTCCGCTTGCGGATACAAATGGGTTAAGAGATGCTTCTATATTATTTGTTTCATTGCTTACTAATGAAATAATCTATTTTGTTGATTAACCCTTTGACTGCGGAGCGTTCGCAAACGAAAACGTGCCATTCGAGCGGTACAGCGGTCGCAAAAACCGCCACGATACACCGCGCGCTACTGCACTTTGCATTATTCCTTAGTAATACAAATAGTTCACAAAATTTAGTTCTTTTCCATTATTTTGCGACGTCTAAAGACGTCGTTCATCTCAAACGGGCATCTTGCACTGAACGCGTTCTTGCATAAGCGCTGTTTGCATTCAAAGGGTTAACATAGCTGCTGCACGCGTGTATATAATGAATTTACATAAACTTTTCTGCTTATCAATCCGATTTCAATTCGTTTTTAGTTCCACCAGAGAAGGTTAAGATCAATCGAGATCCTCAAGATCTACGTGCAGGACAGCAAGGTCGTATAATTTGCGAATCAAGTAGCAGTAATCCAGCTGCAGAAATTTCTTGGTGGAAAGGCGGAATTCCAGTAGCAGGTTCCAAGAATGGTACGAAACCTGGATTGCACGGTGGATATCTATCATTTATTGAACTCGCATTAGACGTAACTGAAGAAATGAATGGAGAAGTGTATATGTGTCAGGCAAGAAACAATGAAATGGATAGGTCGATCCATGACGCTACAACAGTCGACGTGTTATGTAAGTAGAAGTTAAATGACATTTACAAGAAATTCCATATTTTACAATTTATGTTAAAATTATTTTGTTAAATTCCCTTTCAGTTATTTTTATATTAACACATCCTGCCCTTTATTCGTAACGTGTATCCAATAGCCATGCTTTTGCATTTACTGTTTTTAAGTAACTCGCAAATTGTTCGTAGTTAGAAAGTGATAACTAGTTTTTATTGATAAATGGAAAATCTGAAATATCTCATTATCGGCTTCCATCGGCGGAACATGAAGTTTGTAATACGCGAAATGTTTGTAATTGAACTATGTATTTAACAAATAGAGCAAATTTAAGTCTAGAGAAGAATACAAAATTATTATATTTATTATGTCGGTATAATTATGTAGACAGAATTAAACAAATTCATTTTTATTCCGTAGATAAACCAATATTTACACCAGTGGAACCCTTCAAGTTGATCGGAATGGAAGGAGAACCTTACGGGATTTCCGTTAACGCTACTGGAAATCCAAATGACATCAAATATACTTGGACCAGAGATGGTTTACCATTAATTAGCAATAATAGAAGAATCTCTGTTCGAGGTTCTGTATTAAATATTACAAGGCTAGATCGCCATGATGCTGGAACCTATATTTGTGAAGCAAGTAACAAGGAGGGTAGCACGTTTTATCAGTTGAACCTGACTGTTCAATGTAAGTGTATTACAACATTTTTTTCTATAATAAACTGCATAAATTAGGCATTTTATTGACTAATGTTTTTTGTGTGCTATAGATTCAGCAAAAATTAAGCGGACATCTGCATCGGGCATCGTATATCCACCTGGAATTGAAGCTAAGCTGTTTTGCGAAGTTGATGGAAGTCCCATTGGTGATGAATATGTTACGTGGCAGAAGGTCGACTCGAACTCCGAACTTTCCGGACGTTACTCTACTTCCTTCATCAATAAAACGTCATATCTGCACATTGAGAATCCTGATCAAGAAGACGTAGGAGAATACCAATGTAAAGTGAACAACGGAATCGGCAACGTTACCTCAGAACCTATTCTGTTCATCACGAATTGTAAGTAAACTTGTTCGTTTCCATGATATACTCTGATTCACTTCAAATAGACATGACTTATTATTAGAATTCAGTTAATACTTCTGATACACTTTTGACAATTCTGTGGAACACATTAGAAAGTTAACAAATTGCTGTTGATACTATCCTAAATTTACCGAATTTAATGAAATTCGCGGACATAGAACCGTAACATAGGGTTTTCAATGAAGGTCTTTTGTGGAAAATTTCATATTATATTACACAGTACATTTTCGGAAAAGATATTAGAGATACGGACAAGTCATCAAGTCGGGAGTGGAGAATGTTTTCGCATCAAAACTTGGGAATCGAGTTTTTTCAAAAAGGGAATTACGGTATTGGAAAACCGTCGGTTAAGGATCAGAGTAACGATGGGGATTATCTAATAGAATAATGTTTAATATGAACAAATAAATGGAGTTTCATGAAATATGTGAAAAATGATTGGGTTACTTTCCGGTACCCCTAATAATATAACAAATATTTTCCAATATTATTTGTACGATCTCAGTGCGTTTAACAAGTTTATTAGCGGTTTTCTTCTATTTGTTAAGTATCATTATGGCAATTAAAATATAATCAGAAACCATAGCATAGGTATTTTATTTTATCGCAATTAAAGAAACTGATCTTTTTTCTTCCTTTTCCCTTTTTTACATAGTTAAGCCACAGATGATAAATACTCCACTTACAAGGAAAGCAGCGGCTAATAAAGGAATAAATGTTCAGTTGTTCTGCAAGGCGAAAGGGTCGCCATTACCCCGATTTTCTTGGGTATTCAACGGGAAAACATTATTACCGAATGTGACGGAGCACAAGTACAATATCGCACATAATGACGTAAGTGTAAACATAATTAAATATGAATAAGTGGCAAGAATGTTAAACGCGATTCGGACAAAGGTGCATTACGTAAAAATCGTAACGAAATTATTGCTTAGACGCACAGAAAATGGTGACAATCGTTGCGCGTACTTTTATCATTATTATTACAACGAAAACATCAAATGAAATGAATGATACGGATAGATGAGTATGTGACTTCAAAGTTACATGGAGCTGTAGAGGGTTAATAAAGCATAAACGATGGTATATTATCTGTGTTTCCTCCACGTTTTTATTTACAATGTTACAGCTAAATGAACTGACGTCTGAAGCGACGCTGACCATCATCCGTGTAACTTCCCACGATTATGGGAAATATGAGTGTCGCGCGATGAATAAAATGGGACAATCAACGGACATCATACATTTGGATGTTACGTCGCCACCAGACAAACCAACCGATTTGGAGATTTATAATATCACACATGAGTCTGTTATTTTGATCTGGAAAAGAGGTTTTGATGGTGGTTTACCAACATCTTATCAAGTACGCTGGAGAGAGGCATTGGATTATGAGGATCGGTATCGCTACCTAGACGTGAAACCAGGAGAATACAAAGCTACTGTAACTGGATTAGCCCTTGGGACCTACTATGTTTTTAGCATAAAAGCTATCAACGAAAAAGGAGACAGTGGCTTTTTGCCCGATCTTGTGAAAGTTCAAACACTCCGTAAGTGAAAAAGTCATGCTTCTAGTAAAATGCTGTTTGCTGTAGAATTTGCTTTTGAGTAATATATCATTTAATTTACCGGTTTTTGATAAGCCACTTATTTGATATAATATCTGAAAATAACCTGTCCAATTGATTAAATTTGACGATTATTTTAAAAGGGGATTACCATTGTTGCCCATTTTGTAATTTAAATTCTAATACTCTTAATGTAAAGAATAATTAAAATTTCTCGCTTCATTTTGAGGCTGAAACTTTTACTGCTGTAATATTTCTTAAAATACTTAATAAATATCGACACTTAATCTCTCAAATATTTCATCAACGGCAAAAGATCGTTGATTATTGTTCGGAAGGAAAATCAAATGGAAATTGATCAAACAAGTGGTTAGTAATTAGTACTTACAATTTTCGTAGAATTAGCTATATTGCTTGCATTTTAGCTTCTATGTGCTTTTTTGTAGACATTAGTGTTTTAGTTTATCATCGTTAGATGCAATCGTATATGCGGCTATATTATGTATACATTTTCGCAAATTTTTCGACAACACGGTCAAAGCTATCAGTAGTAAAAGAGTTTATGGAATGTACAGATAAAGAGTAAAACAACCTGCATGAATTTGAAAGAAATATGAAATCCGGGTGCTTGTAGTCGTAGCATTAAAACGCCAATTTAATGATGCTGCAATGAAGGCAGTAAACAACTTATTATTGTAAAACCGTTTAATGTCCCTCTTTTCAATCTTCAATGCTAGATACATGTTTGCGAGCCGGATTAATCATTGCCACGATTAAAAATTTGTATAATTTAATCGTTAACAAAAGTATATTTAAATGTGATTTATATATTTGCCACGTTCAATTAAATCAAACGGATTTTATGAAAAATAGATAATTCGATGAAAAAAGGTGAACATATTTGCTTTTCATTACATGATGTCAATGACTTTATATCATTCTATATTACATTGACCATTGTATCATCATCACTACTTGCCCTTTCACTTCATATCATCACCGTGGTATAATTAAAAACCAAATATTATTTATGCAATCTTTAATTAAAAGTGCGGTACTTCGAAATTTTGGTACACGAGGGAACAAAGTTGGATCGTTTAAGGAATATTATTTTAGTCATAGAAATAGAAAACTTGGAATATAAATAACATCATTGTATCGGGTAAAATATTCAAAAAATACTCTGAAAGGAAGTTGGTACTCCTTCCTACGAATTATTAGATGTATGAAAAAGTTTGTCTTTCCGAGCTTCTGAGTTTTCCCATTTCATACAGTCACCTTGAAACTGTTACTGAATAATAATGAATGGCGTTTTAGAAATATCAATAGCAATGAAATGGAGGCTACGACTTTTGCATGCACCTAATAGATATCATTGTTAATAAAATTGGCGAAGAAATCATTATACAGCATGGCGGTCTTTAGTATTAAAAAACGAGTAAATGTGACTAATACATAGAGTAATCATTGCATGAACAACCACCCGGTGATGGGGCATTGGCTTGGGTTACAGGCGAGGCACCACCTACCGATGTGACATCCAGCGAGATTAATTCCTCCTACATCATCGTCATTATCATCACTGTTTCTGCATCTGTTTGCCTACTCATTGCTGCGCCCATAGTCTTTGCTACATTAAAGTCGAAAAAGAAGGCTCAACGTTCTGGTAAATATAACTTATTGTCACACTTTCTTTTTGCTTATCCTTAGGTCCAAATAAAGCGGAAAACCTGCCGGACGTTCTCTTGGAAAAAGGGGATTTCGCGATGAATTATATCTATACGTTTGCAGCAACCTCCCTCATCTTTTTTATCGTTAATCTTCTGATCATCGTGTTGTGGTACATTTCGCGAAAACGAAATAAAGACCGTAAGTTAACACCTCGAGAACCAGTGGGACCAAATACCTATGTCCTGTTTCTTAAACGAACGATGTTCGATGTTAGGCATTTTTGTGTGAAGTATTTGTTTTCTGATTTCGTTTTCATTCTTTCTGCGCAGGCATTAATAAATCGCAGACGGCAGACATGTACGCACCATCCACCGTCAATGGAGACACCATGACTGGTGAATTAAGTTCTGTTTCGGACGAGAAGAGCGACGTTAACTTCGACACTAACGATTACGTGGTCAGTGCGATCAGTCAGTATGTTCTTAGTAACAAGTAATACCGGAGGGTAGGTTTGAGTTCTATTAACACGTTTCTGTTTCGCTATTAGTTTCTCTTTAATTTGCTCTCCCTTTTATATTTAACTAACACAACACTCACTTATGGTTAGTTACTTCTATTTCCTTTCTTCTTTTATCATTTTTTATGCATTCAAATACCAATAAAACTACTCGCCCGTAGTTTCATTGATCTGCGAATGCTCCTCCGAGTATTAATACCTGTAATTATAATGACTTTCTTCCAGTATAATTAACAATAAATAAAGGTTTTGGGATGGATATTTACAAATTTCCTATGCACGTGCTTACATCGAATTTATCGTAATGTATCAGAATGATAAATATTAATACGAAAGTAGAATACAGCGGTAATATTTCCGCGCATTATGATGTACGCAACTCGGTAACGTACTTCATACTGATACGATACGAACGAAAACCTACAAAATTATTCAATTCGGTAGTAGTTACGATATTGTCTCCGAATGACAACGGACCTGAATATTATCTTTTTATATAACGTAGCAGGACGAAGGGCGGAAGACAGCAGCTAGCACATATTTAATAGACCCAAGTATGCAAGATTATGGAAAGGGTAGCTTGGAGATGCAGGTACATCATCAGGGAACTCTTGGTCGTCGTGGCAACCACATACCACCGCCCGTTAACTTGGACTCACCGCCTCAGCGAACAACAGCCAGTGGAACCCTTTCAGGTACGTTGTTTCCAAAACTTCAGTTCATTAACATGTTCCCTGCCACGACAATTTGTTAAAACACACATTTTTGCTTTGTTCTGTACTGCATCTTAAACATTACATCTTTTTCTTAAATTACAAAATTTGCTGTCTTATAAATATTATAAGACATATGTCGTAAACGTAGGGTACGACCCACACGACGTGAACGGAAAGTCACCGGAAATCGGTCTGGCAGGAAACATGTTAGAACAGTATACAGTATACACAGTTAAAGCACGTTTAATATTATAACGTACTCAGAATGCAATAAGTAGACCTTAAAACCTTGTATGAAATTCGCACAATATTTCTGTTACAGTTTCAAAATCGAGTTACATCGGTAATCCCAGTCCAGCACCGCCGAATGATGTAAGCTTCTACAGTGTGGAGATGGACAATGGTCGTTATATTGGATACGAAGCAAATCACAGTCCAATCCCAGTGGTAGGAGAACCAAGTTCTGGAGTGTATTATCCATCAATGAGCCCTACTGGACACCTTGGGCCTGGACACATGGCCAGTTCGGGTACCTTGACGCGTAATAGGACTCTACCACGTCCGGTTCCACCTCCGGATGTTACTGTAATGACTGCTGGTACAAAGTCACCGATTCCACCGTCAGTCCCACCACCACCAACAACGTTTGCACGCTCCATTCCCAATAATGCACATACTCATGGACATCCGCTGTCAACTTTTACACCAACGCCAGCTTATTCTGACATCGACGGACATCTTGTTTGAGGCTCACCGATTTTCGGCCCCAGCTCGGTACGCGGTAAATACCGTGCCGTTCCGGTGGACGAGACGATCACCGTTACTGAAAGAACCACACGGCTCTAATCTTCAGAAAAACTACGAGAGTGACTTCGATCTCCATTCTGGCCTCTAACAGTCGACTCACTATAGAATACGACGAACTGTTTATCCAACGTGATATTTTCGTGTGAGTGTTTCGACGACCTTCATCCTTTTTGAGCACAGAAGAAAGTACGAAGCATGTAAATACACAGAGACCATATAAAGTTAACGTAATTTTAATGAGCACGCGGAACTTGTTATGACTCATGATGCATTTCTTAGACTCTTTAGTTTCGTTAGTTCGTGAATATGGTGTACCTCGACGGATGTTAGCGTGTAGTTACGTTCGCATATCACGATTTTAGTAAAATACGGTCGTTGCACAATGAAGATGTGCTGAAGATTCGGAAGATATCTTTTGTGACGTGCTCTACTTGTATCGGTAATTCGTTCTTTATCCATATGATTATTTTATATTGTATTGGCTTTGCTGAAGTGCACCGAAGTCGCCTGCCAACACAGACGGCGCCAGAGCATCTAAAGCATCTGCTACGAAGAAATGGGAATTCATTTTATCGTAGAAAAAATCGGGACAAAAGAACTGCGAAGTGTAACATTCCAAGACAAATATTCTATAGTGAATGATGCCTAAGACTAACATTGTGTGGTAAAACCAAGTATGGACATTTTAGGTATGTAATAATGCATACAAATAGCATATACACAGAAAATGCTAACAAGGTAAGGTTTTTGTGAAACCTGTGTTAATTAAGCATACTTCGATAAAATGTTACAAGTTCAGTAATTAGAGCTTAACCGACGTCGGAAAGATATCTTTTGATGGGACTTATCATTTTGAAAGTAATTCTCATTTAAATATCGTGAGCATCTTATTACCATGTCACATTGAGAGCGCTATTAGTGACAGAGATACAGTCAACAGTGATACCATCTGTATCGTTATCATTTCCATCTCATACATTCGCAACTTTTCCGTTCGTCCAAAAATGCCCACGGCCGTCCATGATTTCATTTAAAATCGGTTTCATCCAAAACCTTATATTGGCGGATTTCTTATTTGAGATTTAAAGGAAGTGAGACAATCGTTTAACACAGGGAAACAGTTGAACATTTATAAACAGTAGTTATCAAACTGATTTCCTTAAAGCCATGTGGATGTCATTCGTATTATGGCACGAGTAAAGGACACGGCTGAATCTTGAAATGAATCTGAAAATGTATCTAAAGCGGTCATTAACTTGATGGATGTATATTAGTTGTTTTCTAATAACGACAGCGTTTACTCGATAAATGAAACTTCACACATTTTTGCTGGTCGAGAACATCCATCGTACGAAGCTGTTGCGATTGGTCTTATCAGTCTTACAATTCCACTTTGAAACATTTACATTACCTGAGATATATTCAAATGGCTGGAAAAAAGTATCCTCAATTTCCGCGTCAACCTGAAGATTCTTCCAACTTGTACGAAGTAAGACGTACTTTCTACGAACACGCATTTCGAAAACTCTTCTGAACTTCAGAATCTGAATGAATACGTACAGATCATTTACAAAAACAAAAATGTTAATCGTATAATAGGAGATATCCAAATGTATTACTTACGTGTTTGCATTTGCATATCGTGAGACATTCTGAGTCTTTGTTAATATGAGTCTTTTACTGATATTTTTAATGGCGCTTATTTTTATGTCCCTATTTACTTAACTGATTTTTGCCGAACAAAAGTTCGACTCTATATAGACGATACAGTTTTCACTGCCGATCCTAAAGTCAATACTACGAATAGTTTATTGATTACATAGCGTGTCTATATATACTTTTTGCCCTATACATGACATATACATTGACAGATTATTGTCGTTACTACGTAATATTACTATGGCGATGAAACATTTATTAATTATATTTGTACTCGAGTCATTTTCTCGGTAATAATCAATCTTTCGTTCGGACATTTAAAACATTATGCAACTTCTACTAAATACATGTGTTGCAATACATATGTATTATCGAACTCGAATAAACGTACATGCATATTACGATTGAATATGACACGGATACCAATAAGACATAATTGGGAAAAAGTGAGAACTAAGGAATATGTACAGACAGATTCGTAATAATTACTGCAAAATTTCACGTGCATTATATATTATATTTATATATCCGATGAAGGATTCAAAGAATCAATGCTTAGTTTTCCTTGACAAAAAACTTCTAAAATAGTAAGAGTTTGTGTAATTAAAAATTGTAGGTCTAAAGATTTGCTGACACTTGCGAACGTTAATAATTGGTATTAACCAACAACAAAACTATTGCACAATAATGAATGATTTAATATATCCTCATATCGTTTCTAATTGATACAACAATCGTGTTTGTAGGCCATCTTTTCCGTGCTTTACATACTAAAAGATGTCATACATTGAGTCATAAAGTTTATTCTAAAGACATTCGCACCGGATGAGGCACATGTGAATCTTTGGGATTCTTTACCAGAACCCTGATAACTCAAGTGGAATTTTTAGATACGTTACACTTTGGTCTTAAAACGATTGAGTCCGTTTTGACTTAGTTACATGTTGGTTGTTATAGCGTTTTTTGTCAACACAACGTTACTTAGCAAAATTCTGCGAGTTTGTCCCGTTACGCGCGGCTGAAAATGCGCCGACGCGAAAGTGTTAAATTGGGATCTCTCATAGTACATTCAATTCATTAAATTTTGTATGGTAATATTACCATTTACCCATTAAAGACTGAATCCGTTCTGATTATGCATTTGAAATAAGATTGCCAGGAGTTCGCGCACTCCTCACTACCTTTTCTTCCCACCCTGCTTTATCTTCGACTTCTGTGACGTCACAGTGGGACTGGTAGTAAGGCACATGCGCAGAACGAACGAAACTCGTCTCAATTCTTGGCAATCTAATTCCAAAGCTAGTTTAATTTCAACTAAATACCATCGTATTCAATATTTTACGGTAATCGTTGCATGATGGTCATAGTACTGTTGTTTGTTTGACTTGTATTGCACGATTTCTGTGGGCATATATTCCATGACGAACAGTAACCCGGGGCTACTTAAATATCCTAATAAGAGATTGTATCGCAACGACGGGATACGTTATTACGAATTAGAAGAAGGTAAACAAAAGAGAGAGAACAAATAATGAACATAATCAGTGATATCTAAGGAAAACAGCAAAAGGAAGTAAAAGTGAGTGTCTCGGAGTAGTGATATCTTCTAAAAAGACAATAGTATATAAGTTTAATTATACGATGAGTTTAATTAAGAGGAACTATTCCCCTGGCACAGCCAAATTAGAAGTTGCATCTGCGTGAGAGAGGGTGATCTTTTATGCAAGCAGCAAGACAGTAAATGTAGTTCAACTAAATATTTATACATATATATTTTTGCATTTATTTCGATTAAATTGATTATCCTTGTAAATATTGCGATATGTCTCAGCATTTCACACACTCCAAAAAAAGTAATTAAAAATGGATCATATGAGGGTCTCACTTTACCTAAGCTATAATGAAGTATTATATAGGGATTATATACTAGGCCACGTGTATATCTCAAAACAAATTATCCCAGTTATTGGACGACGTAACGTCTTTCCGTTTATCGAAAGCCTAAGTAGTCAACATATATTTTTGAAAGATACGGAAAAATTCACCGAACATGTTTTGGCCTATAGTAAAAACTGTCGCAAAGAATCGCTCTTGAGGTTTATGACGTACCTCCTAGACGCGTAAACAGAATAGCCACCGTGACACCATAAACTTCATCCTATCTCTTGGATCCATCAAAGTTAAAGAGCGTTATAAACATGCGAATCTCTTACGAATATAAAAAGGAATAAGCAACTACACAAAATCCAAAACTCTTTGAGGAATGTTGAAGTTGGTGCTCATTGTTATGTATGTTGTCAAATTTGTGCACATCGCTCATCACTGTCATTTAGAGTCTAAGTTTAACTCGCGTATCGGATGTAAGTCAAAATATATATATACACACATATAAATAAGATTGCTCTAACGATAAACGGAAAATCTTATTGGAATGTCAGTAAAATTATCTGAACTGATTGATTTTAAAGAAACGACTGTTCACGATCGTGATATGTATTGTGTTTCGAGCAATTTTATTCGAATCGAAAATCTTTGATGCGACACAAAATGGTGCACGTTTTGGATCGTGTCTAACAGTGATTGTTAAATCTGTGCTCTCCATTATCCTTTCTTTTTTTTACGATCGTTGAACGATCCAGGATTGTACGCGAGGAATCTAGGCATCTGAACTTGTTATGTCGTTTGAATGTATGTATGTATTATAAAGAAGGAATGGAAGACGTAAGTGGCGAAAAATTCGGATGTAAACAAAATCTCGTTCGCAAATTCGTATACTCTCGACGCCGTTGTCAAATGTGTGTTTCGTGCTTGAGGATCGTTTGAAAGTTTTAAAAAATAACGTTTTTCCGTAGCATGCGCTATTGTTGTTTGATTACGGCGAAAAGAATGGAAAACTGATTTGTTACGGTAGTATTCTACAAGCTTAAAGAAAAAAAAAATAATAATAATAATAAACGTGTATTGTTATCCGCTGCTGTTGTGTATGGAGCCGCGCAGTTCGGCTTAGACTGATGATAAAAAAAATTCAAGTATGCTCAATTAGAGAACATGTTTGCGCATAATTAAGAATTCTATTTACATATACATGTTTTATATTTGTAATTAACAAATCATCTATACTTAATATTACCTGATATTATTAGATTATGTAATCTCCAAAGTATTTGCTCATCAAAGTGCTAGGCATGTTAGACGGACCGATATTCGTCCAAAATGGTACCTTGGAGATGGACATACCATCTAACAGTACGATATTTGATATTTTACACAATAATTAATAATTCCGTTGATTATTCTAAGACATAGTCAATCCTAATTATACAATCATTAAGGTACGAAGGCATATTAATCGTTTTACATGTATATAATGTAAATATATTCCTTAGGTAGACACGAAAATGAAAGAACATAACGAATTATATCAAACTAAGGGAAAAAAGAATATGGTCGAGAGCTTTCATAATAGTTCAATGTTTCTATCACTTTATCGTGACGTATTCTTTTTTCGGTTTTTTTTATCTTCCATTTTACTTTAGATTGATTCGCCTCTCCGATGAAACAGCATCAGCTGTCGAAGACATCGCAGAACGCGACTGTGATGTCTTTAAAAAAAACGTAATGTACTCGGGAGATTTTATAAAATATCGTTAAGTGACTCGACGACGAAACTTTTATCCTTACCAAACTTATCCGTTCCAAATTGTCATTGCCAGAAGAGTGCGAAGACTGGAAAACTCGTCGTGTTGTTGATTCGCTTCTACGATGTACCAGCAACGCGACCTTCTATTATATTCGATTCATTCATTATCTGACGGGAAACAGCGTGTGAAATTGCGTTCTTCGTCGTCGACGATCCTCTTACCGTTTTGCAAAAAGAGGATGATTTTCGACGATGTTCATGTAAAAATACTCTAATGTCATTACCCATGTCAATCTTGTCGGATATATCTATATGTTGCTTCCGTTTGTGTGCCAACAAAATCGACATTTTTCGATGTGTAATATACGAGGAAGTAAAGCAGAGAAAAAAAAGATGGCGAGGATGCCATCGGTCCGGCAAATAAACCGATGGATCTTTTTCCGAGACATTTGAATCCAATGAAATTCTTTGACGCGATCATCGCTATTTTTTAAGTACAACGGATATATTCAAAGAAGAAAGGATGAAGAAGCTCTCCGATTAAAAACGTTGTAATATAACTAAAAATACCAAGATTTTTGGTACATTAATAGCTGTATATACATAGTATTTTTACATTCTAATTCTAAATTACATTTCCAATTCTAAATGGTATACATGCATTATTCTGTGAGCTTCGCTTGTCGTCTGTGTATCAACGAGACAATGTCGTATCACGTTTTACAAGATGTGTATGAAATGCAGCACTCGGCGATTGAAAAGATATTTTCACTTCCGCCAGGCAACATAAATCTTTCGCAGGATTTCATGATGCACACCTTGTGCCTTTGTCGCAGCAGGATATTCAATTGAACTCCCAAAAAGTCGCAAAGGATGACTCTTAGTGCGTACAATCTATCATGTTGCATTCGTTGTGCATAGTTTCAGTAATTTATATCTATTTCAAATATGTTCACTTATCCAAATTTCGTCATATTTTCCAATTATTATTGTACTAATATATGGCTGCCAGTTTTATTCAAAATCACATTCATAGACATATATAACGGACTACAAAATTCTTTCTTCTTGTATCCTGTTGTTCAAATAATTATGCGATCGTTTGTGTTTATGTGTCGTTAAAAATACAAAAGAAATGCGAGATTCTTTTATAGGAATTCGAATGCGGAAGACACGAGATTTGCGGAAAATAATTTTGTACACATAGAGACAGAGCGAAGCTCAAGACACTAGTCCTTAATTTAAAACCAAAGTAAAGAAACACATTGTGTAGCTTTTAAGAATCTCCATTACGTATTCACACCTGTGTGTCTATACAGACATAATTATAATTAATAATTCAATCATCGTAATTAGGTAAAGAAAAAACTAACCGGTAAGCGAATAGATAAAAAGTAAGCCACTTATTATGTGTATAATTTTATTTACTTTCTTTTTTACTACACAATTAACACTTTATCTAGAACTTTACGTCGGTTAGGAATGTAAATTCTGTATCTGTACATTGTTTTCCTATTTCAACTATTAAGAGTGATCGTCAACTATATAATGTGTGTGTATATTTTCGAATCCCTGATTCCCAGTTTTATATTGTTTATTATTATTAACCCTTTCCACTCGGAGGCGATTCTCAGTCGCCACTCCAGTTGCCGTAATAAACTGAGGGACGACATGAAGATTTTGTTCAGTTACATTTTGTTGTTGGACGTTAAATCATTGACAACTGGAGTACGTTTTAATGTCGCCTCTCAGTCGCAAAGGGTTGAGAGTGCAAAGGGTTAATTTGTTTATTATACGAATTACTAAATCAGCCAACTATAAATGCTTTCAAGGTGTTAACCCTTTGCACCCGCAGGCGCCCCAACGGCGACCAGCGCACGCAACATTTAATACCAAATTCAAGTCTTCTATTTGTCACACAAATTAAATTAACAAAATAAACATATAAGCTTTATATTCTAAGATTCATTCGCTAATTACCATAGAAAAAGACTGTTTATAATTCGGTATTTAGTATCACAAAACGTCTTAGAATAAGTCGTTTATATTCGAAATTTTCTTCGAGTGCAAAGGGTTAAAAATAAATAGATTAATTGCTAACGAGAAATACGATAACGGAAGTTATAAAATAACTGTTTACTGACACTTTCAACTCGCGTGTGAAAAATATTTTCCAAACAAGAATAGTTTTCAGTTTTTGACGTAGACGGAATTTAAAAGGCCGGAATTAGACGAGCAAGATAAATTCAAAAGTGATTCAAAACACTTTTCAAAATACACTTTTCAACACTCTATAGTCCAATTTTGTTCGTGCCTTAAAGGAAATCTTTTAAAGCAAATCTAGTTAAACGCGATTCTAACGAAGGTACTTTACGCGAAAATAGTAACGAAATTATTCCTTAAACGCACCGAACGAGGTGACAATCGTTGCACATACTGTTATAATTATTATTACAACGAAAAATTAAAATGAAATGAAAGGTATTGATAGACAAGTATGTGACTTCAAAGTTACATGGAGCTATCGATCGTATACACAGTAGCATACTTTGAAATACTGATAGCTGCAATTACGCGTCATTTTACATTTACGAGATGAGCTCTAAGAGAATAATTAATCTGAGACACGTCTTACGATTGCCTCAGTGAATCTTGTCGCAGAAAAGTGTCATAGAGGACTGACACCGAGAATGGACGTAACGAGGTTTTTTCATCAAAGGTATTATAAGATCAATAGTATACTGTTAACTATTGTTGGGATATGGCCATTCCAGACAAACCTTCAGAAGCTTGCCCACATCATTGTACATGTGCTTGTAGCTGGCTCTCTAGTTATTCCTCAGGTAACAAACAAACGTACTTCCACGCCAAAGAAATGCTCGCATAACTCATTTATGACAGCTTTAAGTTATGCTTTATGTTATGCTTCTCTCGACAATTATCTAACAAGAAGGATACGAGAATAATTTTCTCGTGAAATACATATATACAGTAGAGTCTTCATTATCCGAACTAATGGGGAGACAAAAATGTTCGGATAAGACAATTTTATGAAAATAGAATGATCACCTTTCTCAAATGAAATTTCATTTATTCAAATAAAGATTCAGATTAATTAACAGTTTCCTTAAATATTTATGGATTCGATATCTTTTTGGCTGTTAAATCACATCATTTTTTCAACATAAGTAACTCTGTAGAGTTACATTCTTTCTGCACCTATTAATATCTGTAATTGTGGATTTTCCAGCAACATGTATTTTTGCCAAATCTGTTACACTTAAACCACTTTCGAGTTTTCTTATTACGTCGTACTTTTTTTCAATAGTCGAATTATACGCTTCGGTTTAATGGCCATTGTTACACCGAACGCTATCAGGATTGATAGCGAATAAAGGAAAACACAAAATACAAAATATGCTTTTCAGTGTATGTTAAAATTGCGATGGCATTCGGGTTCATACATAAAAATAATGTATTTCTTGTAATGCAAAATTCAGAAGGTCAACATTAATGAAATGATTATACGACAATCCCATTTTTGTAATTAATATGATTATATTCCCGAATTTTAACTGATGTTTAATAACTCTTTGCACTCCATGGGCGATAAAAATAATGTTACGTCGCAGGTCGAGTGGCTTTTGGCTGGATTTATTATAGCACATAACAGGGGGTAATATAAAATTATACAGAATTTCTACAATTACAATTTCAATATGGATCCTCGAATTAAGGTGCTCGAGAGAGATTGGTGGCGTGGTTTGATTTGCTTCAAGTCGAGTTTTAAGATTTTCCTTGCCTGTGCGGCGTGCGTTTTCAGGATCGACAAGTGTTCCAGGTCATAAATTAATTTAAGTTAATTAATGGATTCAATCATGTGCCTTATGTATGCCAGACATGTCAGATAAAAGTATATAAAAAGATGTAAAATCACAAACAATGTGCCGTGGTACATTCGAATAATTTAACTAAAAATCAGAAAAGTCATTTTGATCACTTTGGTACTGACGAGTCACGATTAGATTGAATCGGAGCTCGAGTAGTCCCAGCCTACTTTTTCTTCCCACCACTGCTTCATCCCCGCCTACTTTTCCTTCCCACCACTGCTTTATCCCCGCCTTCGGCGACGCCGCGGTGGGAGTAAGACTAATAGCGTGCTCGGAACAGGGCACAACGAATGAAAACTTGTTCGAGCTCTGGTTCAATCTCACAAGCCTGAACACTCAGTAGTTCTAGTGTTAAAGCCCAGAAAGAAGTTGTTTGCCAATTAAACCTGCGACCGCCCTGCAGGCGCTAAAACTTGACAATTCTCGGCAGTACAAGCCACGCCTATCAACCCGTCGCACTCAAGACAGGGTCTTATGCCCAATAAAACTACACAGTTTTTAGAACGTTCACACCCCTTTTAAGGCAGTCGATCTACGAATCCAGCCAATAGCAGCTCACAAAACTCTGCATAATTCACTCGGACACTGCCGCAGACGCGATATAAGTAGACCAAATACTAAATGGGTTTTCGTGATTCCACTCAAAAATTACCGGTGCGATAAAAATCAACGCAACAAAACGTGCCCCCCTGCAGAAACGAGTAAAAGAATTCTGTACTGCAACCACTCAACAACACACCCTAAAAAACATGGCGGACGAAGTACAATAAATTGAGTGGGAATGCATCGTTACTATATTGCTACAAGCAAATGCGAGTGTGTTACGTGCATCTATCTACCGTATTCTCAAGTGTATATATAATATGTACAAGTATACAACACTGTATAAAAAAGTATAGTTCATCGTTGAAAGATAGTCAAGCGATGTTCCTAACTTATTCGCTAAGCGAGGTGTCTAGCTTCTAATTAAAGTAGTTATTAAATAAATACATCACTACTTTATCATCATCGTGAGAATAAAATTAAATTATTACTATTCAACTGTTACTTTGAAAAGAGAATAAAGACAAAGTGGCTCAAAATTCCGAATAAATTACAAGGAATGTTGTAGAAATGCAATCGTGGAGCGTGTCTTGTGACTTTTAACTAATGTTTAAACATATTTGCAAATTTATATTGTAAATCTAATTTATAATACCTCATTCTTAAAGGTCCACAGCATTTTTGGCAATAAATAAGTACTGTCTACATTTTATATTTACGTCACATTTTTTATGCAAGTTTAAAAGGAGTCTCGAAAAATGGGCGTGAGGAACGTGTCTCGCAATATTTAAATAATTTTTAAACATATTTGAAAATTCGTACTGCGGAAGTAATTTATATTATTTTATTTGCAAAAGTTCACAGAATTCTTTGCAATTTATTAAATCTCTCTAACATTGATATGTTCGTCACAAATCCTGTTCAAGTGACAAGAATGACCCTTTTCTTGAAAATTGATTTTTTCGCAAATCGAGGATGATGGAGAGAAACGATATGAAGAAGACATAAAAGAAACAAAGGATGTAAAAATAAATAAATGCATAAAGATTTATAATCTTGTCTTTTCAAAATGACACTTTTGGTTTTCCAATATTTTCACTAGAACTGTGTGCTTGTATTGCTTGTCGACCGTATCCAAAAGTATTTGGAGTGGAAAGGGTAAAATATCATGAATATTGTCAATACTTAAGTAAAAAATTACATGTGCGATATATAGGTCACTGTAGTGTCCGGACCTCCTAAGTAACCGGAAAGACAAAACCGGTTTATAGAGTGTTTGAATATTCGAAGGCTCTGATGATTAATATGTCCGTTCGCGAACTTTTAATATACGAGATTGTTAAAACTTATTTCAATTTTTAATTGAATTTTAGATATTTGCGTTAATCGATCTACGCTCGGATTTAGATGGAATTTTTGAGTGTATTCCACCCTTCATTGTATTCACTGGCTGTGTGATCAAATTAATAAATTCCCTGTATAAAAATTCTCAGGTGAGTAGATTGCAGAAATATTATTCGTAAATATCTTTTGATGTATATATAAGATTCGGTTATTGATTATAAGTTTGTCTTTTAATATGAAAACCCCATCGTATAATTTACCGATTGAGAAATAATCTAAAACTATAACACTATTTCGTTAACATTAAGTAATATTTTTAATCCTAACATAAGTGACAGTCATCAAAGTATTATTCTAATAGTTTCATTTCTCGTTGAAGTTCTTACAATATATTTACGGAAAAGGTATACGAATGTTTATGTAGTAAATAACCGATTATTGTAGGAAGATAATATAGTGTAGGATAATGAACACATTTACGCGAATTACAAATATAAATTTCTACCTACGTAGATTCAAATGTTGTTGAAAAGAATAATAGCCGATTGGAGTTCGTTAGAAACTAAACATGAAAAAGAAATTCTTTGCCGATATGCTCAGAAAGGTCGAAACTTCACAATTCTCTACGTCGGTATGTAAGGAAACTATACTTGCAATATATTGTCCGATTAGTTCATGTTTTCTGTTAATATTTACTTATTAACCCTTCGTTGCGACTGGACGTTATATTAATTGGCAAAAATGCAAATTTATCGGATTTCGGATATAGGACCTTATGCTTAACACATGCAAAATACTCTTGAGCTAGATTTTTGTACTGCAGATCTTGTTTGTATTGTAAGATATAAATAATATATTTCTTTCCGTTTCTTGTAGTACCGTTAATATATGCACATACAGTGGACTTCCGTATAACGCGTATCAGAGAACGAAAAGCTTGCGACAGTCCTCATATAAGGCGGTCAATCAGTCCAGTTTAACACAGTATATAAACATCACATTTTTGCGCACTAATTAACACTATTGCGTGAAATAATTATCTGATACTGTTTTACTTATAACGCACTCTACCGCGATACAAGTTATGATTTAATCGGTTCAATGAAAATATTAGAAATATAAAAAACCTTAAATTCTCACAACATTTGGAACAATCCGTCAAAGTAGCGCAACAAATAAACGTTTTGTTTAATATCTCATTTCTATTAAAAATTATATTAACTTCGGCACAGCATTAATAATAGACGCTTTATATCTTAATAATAATTCATGCATAAACTATGTATGGCGGGTTTCTCGTGTTTTACGGTAATCCACTGTAACTATAACTGAACAAAGATCTAAAGGCTTCAAGTTTGTGTTCTCAATATTTGGTACTTCTTTATTGTTCTTTACTGTGTAGACCTAACCTATATTGCGATTTCAGACTTGAGGAGAGTTTGTCAGTTGTGTGTGAGATTGTTCAACAAGATTTTAAGCAGACATAGTATAGTCATATCTAATTCTATACCACACAATTGTTCAAAAAAGGAGTTTAAAATTAGATGCGATTTCCATACATACATATATGCATCTTTCGCTGTACAGTATGACGTTAGCGGAATTCGGGTCCGCGTGCTGTAAGTCAGGAACGCTGTGCGTTCCGCTAACCTCATATTGTACAGCGAAAGATGCATAAATGTATGGAATCGCAACTAACTTTAAACAGCTTTTGTAAAGACGCGTGGGCCATCGTACCCAAACAGTGTGTGCTATCGAATTGTGTCTATATTACGTTTCTTCAAAATCTCGTTGAGAAATCTCACACACAACTGACAAACTATCCCCGTTAAATCAAATATAACACAGAAGATTTTCTCGCTTATTTTATCCACATCAACAATCGATAAATATGAATTAGTACTAACATTTTAGTTAGCTGATAATATAAGTGACTGCGAATATAGGTGACCTACATACAACGAAAAAGAAGTATCAAATATTGTATACATTTCATGTTAATAAAATACTATTGTGGTATATATTGTTTAAACTACTAGGTATTATTTACACTTGCGGGATTCTATTTGTGACAATGCCATACATGCGAAGAATGCTTCGAAGTAACAGAACAGAAACACTTTCGGACGACTTGCCTTTCAGAGTGCAATACTTCATCGACGATCACAAATTTTATTATCCGATTTTGTTTCACAGCATTGTGAGCGTTATTATTTATACGACGATCATTAACGCAGTTGATGTGATGTTCTTTGTTTTCGTTGAACATGCTTGTGGCTTGCTTTCTGCTTTAGGGTAAGAATTCAAGATTTCCGAGAAGTTGTTTGTTCACCTTTCAATAACGGAAGTAACAACGGAGTGTTTTAAGCTTCTCTCTGTGAACTGAAATTTTAGCGTTAACCGTGTACTCAGGTGTTATTATTTTAATTTAAGGAAAAAACTTTTGTTGCGTAAGTATTTGTCTAATTTTATTGATTTCTAAGAAGATTGGAATAAACAAATTAAAACATTTTATTTAAAATATACAAATTACGAAGTTTTGTATAAATAAAGAACATAAATTTAAGATGGAATTTTTGTCAAAACGTGTATGAAATACATATCAGAGATAGCATTCCTAAGAAAGCTTTGAAAAATTCTCATTCGGGAACTTTAATGTACGTGTTTATATGCCGGGTGCATTTACACCCCAGTCCACGGAGAGAAGGTTAATAGTACAGACATCCCCCGTACAACACGGATTTGCTCTAATACGGTTTCAGAATTGAGAAAATCCCAATTCGATTGTCGGAAACGGTGCTCTTGGAGAACCTCTGCTGATAATCCGTGACTTCCTCGACTTTTTGGCTTTTACTTACGACACCAAAGTCCGTTTTGCATATTTTTTGAGCGCTTTTCAATGAAAAATGTCTTCTCTATCGCGTAGAGTAATTAAAATCCCCGTCAGAGGTCTAATTTTGACGATAATTTGAAAAAAATCTCGAAAAACGAACGCGCGTCATATATCTCGCCAACTTTAACTAATATTTAAACTTATTGGAAAATTCATATTGCGAAAGTAATTTATATGTTTTTATTCGCAAAAATCCACAGAATTTTTTGCAATTAATAAAAACTGTCTAACTTTTATATATTCGTCACAAATCTTGTTCAAATGACAAAAAAAACCCTTTTCTTCAAAATCGATTTTTTCGAAAACTGAGGTTGATGGGGAGGAACGGTTAGCGGATTCGTTTTCAGCGCTTCAAAATCTATAAGGGCCGCCTATTCGTTTTTGCAACCCCAAAAAAGTCCAAATTTGTTGGACAGTGTAATTCTTAAAGTCAAAATATTATGTCTATTTTCGAGATTATGCATTTTTATAGCTATCGGTTGGAACGCATAATAGAAAAGGAAGATGCAGATCGTTGGTTACCATCCATAACTGAGAAAGAAATTCACTCCAACATTGTTTATTGTATTCAAAAACATCAAAGAGCAATAGAGTCAGTATCTACCATCCAATTATTGCTAAAAAAACTGTGATTAACGGCGGCATAATAAATGAGAATAACATAAGTATTCAAATTCCATTTTATAAGGTTTATCAGTACGTTAGAGTACGTCTACACTACGTCATTCTTATTACAACTTGCATGCAATATGATAATCATAAGTGTAACAGCTATCGAGGTGCGTTTTGTAAACAATATATTTCTAGGATGTTGTTTTTCCATCTTTTTTTATTTCACGGCACACTTGAACCCATAGAAACTATTTACTTTGAAACAATTACATATAAATTAATTATGCACATATATTTTTCCTGTATTTTTTACTATATTATGTGTATGCTTATTATAACAATGATATATACGTATAATCAATTTAAAGAGGTTTTAATTTTAATATGTACATTTATTGTACTTCCGACTTCTTTCAAAAGACCTTTAAACAACTTTGCGGCACACCGGTTGACAATCACTGAAACATTAATATACTAGATAGACTATAGAGTAATATAATAAACATAAACATATTGTCACAGGCTACAAGAGACGTGAAGGATATCCATGCTACTATTAAATATGGATCCTATATTATAGGACAAATGATACATTTGTTTTTCGAAACATGGGGAGGTCAGGTTGTGATCGATCATACTACTAATATACGCAGATACGCGTAAGTTTGATCAAAGTCTAATCACAATGTTCTTTCCCTTGTATTCAATAAAACATATAATAAAATTATCATGGTATATAATACTCTACTTTCGTGTAAATGGAAAAATGTTCCTATCTTTCATCAGAACACTATATGTCACGAAATATCGACAAGATGCTAATCGCATATTTACTTATTCGATTAGGTTTTGACTACAAAATTTAATAGAATTATAATAAATATAAAAACGAATTTAGATACATATATGTATTATAAGTATTCGTATGGAGAAACTAAAGTATTAAGCATCTCTTAGCTACTATACGCCACTATGACTTTCTCGTATGTTACCTTATTATGTTTTGTCAAACTCTTTGAAAACATGAAAATATATAAAGAAATTATAATTTATTAATCTCTAACTCTATTCTAATGTATTTTCATAGTGAAAAACACCACCAAGACACAAATCGCAGTGCTTTTTACATTATTTTTTTCGCGCAGTCCGCGTCGAACATTACCGTACAAAGATACAGCGCCGAGGAAAGTCCCGCCGTAGCTAAGAGGTTAATATTACATCGCGCATGTCTTTAATTACAGTTACAACGGAGGATGGCACACGACATCGTCTAGGTGTAAAAAACTTCTTTACATGATCATTATGAGGACTAACTCTCTTTCGGCATTAACAGCTGGGAAGGTAATTGTTATGTCGTTCGCAAGTTTTGGTGCTGTGAGTACATGCAAACTATCAGGTGCCTGATAAGGCAGTCCCAATTTTTAAACGATTATAACTTCTTTATTTGCAAACGATTCTGTTGAAATTCGTTTTATGATAGACTATTTTGTTTAATATGTTTTTTCCATTTTTGCAAGTGAAATGTGCCGGTAATTACGAAAGTGGTCTAATTGTAAGTCATTTTTATCTATGCCCCTTAAAATAAATATATTTCGAATTTCGGTTAATATGTAAAACTTCTATTGTTCGTGTGATAAGAATGTTGAAAGGTGTTGACAATACAAAGATTATAGTTGAGAAGATTGTTTCTATTTATAACTTAAAAAGCTTTTATTCGTTCCTTCCGGAAAAGTCAATTAGGGCACTTTTATAATTACCGCACAAATGTGATGTCTAGGTTAGGTGTAGAAGGGAGGGTATAAATATGGTGGAGTGCTCAACTTGAAATCTATGTGACAATGGATGCAAAAACAATGAAAAATTGTCATCGTAACTTACTAACAACAAGCAGTGTCACAGATTCACGGAGTTCACTTCCACGAAACACTTAATGCAAGGATTTTTGCGGACTCCTCGTGAAAATCTCATTGATCTCCTTGCATCTGTGACACGTTCTGTTGTTATTAACTTAAAACGACAAGTTTGAATTGTTTTTATATCCAGTGCCGCATGGATTCCACGTTCAACCCTTCACCAGCTTTGTTCCCGTACCCTGGATCTCTAAAATCTCACAACGGGCTGCTTTCTTGGCTCTCTCTTCCACACTTAACCTAGGCACCATGTTTCATCTCGAAAGACGAAAAAAGCGTGTCAAACAACACCTCAAAGAAAAGAGTCTATAATAACAAGAGTTTTCGCCGTATCGTTTTATAAATAAAGAGGTTATGATCATTTAAAAATAGGGATTGACTTATCAGACACCCTGTATATCATCATCTTCTTGCATTTTTTTAATAAGAATAACAATTTGTTCAAGGTTGTTAAAACATCGATATCCTACTTTACGGTATTGCGTTCTATCCAATGAAATGCTGACGATTTATAACCGGCTGCTTTTAAAAAATAATACTTGGAGAAGATAATTTGCAAATATAATAATATATAATATTATAGTGTTTGGTATAACATAATATTATTACAATATTTTGGTATGAAATCAATCTTCAACATGTTTTTATTGAACGGCCGAAATCAAGAATATCTTAGCACAAATGTCTTCCAAAAAATTGCGATAGAAATGCATTAAATAGAATACTGACTAAAACAATAAATAATAAATTTTTAACAAAAACAGTTAATGATAGTAAACGATGTACCACATTTTTTACGTACAGAAATAGTAAGTATCAAGTATGAATGCAAAGATAGAAAAAATTCTTTTTAAAAAATCAGTTCTTTTTTTGGATGAAACACTTATTAAGATATGGTTTTATGTTGCACGAAATCTACCGTATAACATAAAATTATCCAATTATCTGTTTACTTTGAAAAAATACACATTCAGCTGTTAAAATATATGGATGAGGTAAATCGGTAGCAAAAATTCGAAAATTGAAACATTCTCAATTTGAATGCCGCGTAATGCATTATTGAGTGAGGGTTTCATTTGCATTTGTTATATTCGTATTGTTAAAGTTATAGCATGTGTATTGTTAATTAACATGTCTCAGATTTACTTATATATAATGTTTTTCATCAGTAGAATACACTCGTCTCGGAAAGCAAGTTAACGTTTAGCATCTGCATACAAATGTATATGGTATATGTTTAATAATGACAATATAAATTTTTGAAATGCATTTTGTTATTTACTTATACCTTAAAAATACAAACAAAACAATAATTTGATTTTATATTAGTACATAAACAGAAGCAGATGGAAAATGTTGATCGTACCCATTACGGCAGCATCGGACAGTAAGTTGACGCTCCGAAAGTCATATTAAATATCATATATTTGAATTAAACTAATTCCGGACGTGGTATCCTTTCACTTCTATGATAGTTTTAAGGTGGTTTGGCATTCTGGAGATTAATTTATTAATAATATCCATGCTTATATTACGTCATTTCGACCTGAAAGCTTCTATAAAAATATTTCTGTTTCTTCTATAGTTTACTGGCAAAGGGTACAGCCGGTTAAGGGGGTCAAAAGTGCCCCTAAACCAAATTCGACTTGCGATGGGTCATTCGATAGCTTATGAAGAAAAAACAATTTGTGCCAAGTTTCAACTTTGTATCTCGACGGGGGGGGGTGCAGTAAAGGCAAATATCAAAAATCACCTTATTGTTTAATTTCCCCCAACTGAGTGCATAAAAAATTCTGAAAAAAATCAGAGCTACTTCAGTTAACAATATACAAATTATAGAATTTTTTCAGATTTTTATGTTGGAAATCCAAGCTGTGAAAAATAAAAAACGCAAAAAAGCCGAAAAAATCGGTTTTTAATTTTTTTAACTACTGCGGACATAACCGAAAAATCTAAAAAAAATTAAGAGCAATACTATCACTAATACCTACTTACTCAAATAATATAATTATAGTTCTGCAACTCCTTCAATATAAAATCGGCATTTTTCGGCATTTTTCGGCATTTTTTTGCGTTTTTTATTTTTCACAGCTTGGATTTGCAACATAAAAATCTGAAAAAATTCTATAATATGTATATCGCTAACTGACGTGCCACTAATTTTTTTCAAATGTTTCATGCATTCAGTTGGAAGAAATTGAACAAAAACGTGATTTTTCGTTTTTTGCCCTTTACTACCCCCCAGTCGAGATACAAAGTTGAAACTTGGCACAGATTGTTTTTTTTTCATAAGCTATGGAATGACCCATCGCAAGTCCAATTTGGTTTATTGGCACTTTTGACCCCCTTAACCGGTTAGACCCTTTAACAAATGTTTAAACATCTTTGCAAATTCATTTTGCCAGTGTAGTTCATCTCATTTTATTCCCAAAATTCCACAGCATTTTTTGCAATTAATTATAACTATTTTACTTTGATATGTTCGTCACAAATCTTGTTCATAGACAAGAAGACCCTTTTTCCAAATTGATTTTTTCGAAAACCGAAGGTAAGGGAGAGGAACGGTTTGCGGATTCGTTTTCCGCACTTCAGAATCTATAAGAATCGCCTGTTCGTTGTTACAACATTTTTGTTGTGTTGGACAGTGTAATTAATGTTTTATAATAAATAAAGTTTATAAAGTACAGTTCATCGCTGAAAGACAATCAAGCGATATCCGACTCGATATTTCCAACTTATTCGCTAAGCGAGGTGTCTAGATTCTAATTAAAGTATACATATAAAGCAGCTATTAGCTCGGTTGTAATCATAGAAGAATTCTAATTCTAATTCTCTACAATTATTACCGATTACCAGGTCTCACCACGTGGAGGTTGCTGCTAGCAGAGACCCGGGTGGGTGGGTGGATGGCGGGGTCGCAGATCGCGTTCCGCGACCGAAACACCCACCGTTTTATTCCAAGTCCTCAAGGTACATTTGGCTTCGAGTCAAACTCGAAGAACTAATAAGACATGTAATTCCTGGAACCCTATAATTTCTTTCTATCCAAAGAGATATTTTGTCGTTCAGTGTCTGGCGATCCAGAATGTCCACAAACAATTCATACATTAGAAAAGTATTCTTGAGTTTTTCCCCGAAATATGTCACCGCTCAAAGTACAAATGTCATATTTTGAAATATAGAGCGCAGAAAGTTTTATCTGTTAGCAATGAAACTCATTAAATTAAGTTCTTTTACAATGTTAATTTATAATCAGGTCATTAATGTAATCCATTTTGTTTAAGATTAACATTATATCTTTCATACTGCAATAGGTTTTTTAAGCCGCGATTGCCTAATGATGTTTACCGTTTACCTTCTTGCTTAACTTTTTACATGCAAAATAATTATTCGGTAATCAATTACAGTCATATAATCTTGTTATGCAATTCTTGCTAGTCATTGTAGCCTGATAATTTTATCAAATTTATTTCTCATTCTAGTTCGACAATTATAAAACAATAATTTAAAAAAAAGAGTATTATGGTGTATTATAAAAAAAAGAACGTACATCACTATTAATAAGATTTACTACGTTGTTATGACTATAGTTGTTAACTTGTTTGATAACATGATTAAAATAACCTCGTGACTCCATGGTAAACATGAATTCATACCCCATCTAAATATTTTACACATATTGATTCAACCTTACATACATTTTCAGGTTGTACTTTTTATGGAGCTTTATTTATTTCAAAGTTATGTAAAAACTCCGTATAATAACCGACATATAACTGCTAATACAAACAAATAATGGATACAAACTTTTCAGAATTTTACATAATAATTTATCATATTAATAAATAATTCGATATTAAATAACAAAAGTCAGAGCACTACGAAGCAATCGGAACATCAGAAACTATCGAATGCGTTAGGATTTCTCTTTTATTATTCTCTGTTCTACCGTAAAACATGTTTCAATATGGCAAAATAGCCTGTTCGTATACTTTATTCTATATTAATTATACATTTCGCTTAATAGGCGATTCGTCGAAGTATCCCCTGTTTTTCGTTATTGCTATTTCACATATTGTCGACATACCCCAACAAGTTTGTGTAATGTTTCTTGCCGCATAGTTCGCCAACCTTCTTGTAGTAAAGTAATTTCTTGCGGGGAAACGAAAAACCCACCGATAGCAATAAACGGACCCGCCCGATTTTAAAGATAACAAAATCTTATTACACCCAGGTGCCAAAACAATATATGTCTGCATGGCAAGAAAATAGTTTAATATTAATGGTGAAATTATAAAATGGACAACGGATTTATATTCCATTTACTTTTAATGTTCATTCTAACGTTTACTTGAAACGTCTTACTTATGTGTAATCAAAATAAAACTGCTGCAAGATTGTTACGTACTGACCAAGACAAGACCCTTATCTACGCCTCGAGACAGTTGAGTGTCGTATCAGTCTTTTACACGGCGCATTAAGTCTTCGATCTTGTTTTTAGACAAAACATTCGAAATTTATATTTATAGAGATTATTGACCCTCCGTACTCGAATACCGGTTTTTATGACAAAGCTGTTTTTGGCATGTATGTATGAAACATGACTATGCACATTTACAACTATAAATATGTAAATAGCATACATTCATTTTTTAATATATTATTTATGTATTATTTTTATTATATTATGAAACATTTTTCAAAGCACTGAATATTTTCCTTCACAAATGAAAGAAAAAATTATGACAAATACTTAGTTTTCATTTGAAACTCCCAATTTGGTATCGCTTTAATTTAAGGAAATATAAATAGCATAATTTATTGTAAAATTATTTGAATTATTTCCAAATACTAGCATCTTCTGATGTAAATTAAAACATTTATATTTCCTTTTCACAAAGTTTTTAGTCAAAGTACTTTGTATTATACGTCTGGTTTCTCCAATTTGTCATACACGTAATCCATACACATACAAAGTTAATGAATTCGTCTTTCGAAGCACTATCAAATGATCTGAAGAAAAATACATAGTTCCATTTAAAAAGACGAATTTCATCGTCATGTCTTATTAAATAATAAAGTGAAATAGAATTTGCTTTCATCAACAGATGTGGCCCCTTGTACCATGCAATCTTCGTACAACAATTTGGTTTTATCTGCAATAATTTCGGAATGAACGGCTGTCCATTATTACCGCGAACACCCTGTCCATATATGTGCATACAAGTTAGACAACAAGTCAAAATAGAATTCAAATACAAATTACAATGTCAACAACAAAATTTTCTTTTTTTGTTATTCCTTTCTTCGAAAAATGTGACCACCATTTCGGAACAAAATTGAAATGCCAAATGTGAACATTATTTTTGGATAGAGGAGATATAATTGGTTTAAGGTGTTGAGTGTTGAGTGATTGGTATAAAGTTCGCGAGAGTAATTCTGTTCAAGTGCGTAACGATAAGACTCGCTCGCGATAAAACGCGTATGTATTTGTCCGAACTGACAGAACTGCAGAAGTTCATAAGAGATCATTCTGTTGAGAAATAACTGCATCCACAGTAGTGAGTGAACATTCCGCGAAATCGTTGTTTTTGTCCTGCGCTCTTGGAATAGTTTCACGAAGTAAGTTCAATTAACGCTTTAATTACAATTAATATACGCTAACAAACTTTTCCAGTTATATGGCCACTGTGTTTTAAATCCATTTGGAAACACGAATCGAAAGTGAAAATGAAATATTAGTATTGCAAATATAAAATAATTGTTTACGTCTTAGAGTTATTTAAAAGTTGCATATTTTCAAATATATAATCGTATAATTATAAAATCTCTTGCATGCTTAATCGGAAAATGTGTATTAATATATATATATATATATATATATATATATTATATTTTCCTTTATGTCAGATTAAGTTTTAATAAAATTAAATGCAGGCACAACATTTTTCCTTCTGTAAAACGTAGAAAAGGAGGGAGGAAAGAGATTGCTACACTTTCTAATAATATTTCCTAATTTACATTAATCAGTTGAATTATTTCAAACATTTACAGTAACTTGTTATTTTTTATTTCCTCAAAGGCGTTGAGATGCAAACAATTCTAATATAATCGTAGTAGTAAAGAAAACATGCATTAGAAATTAAAATATGATAAACCACTTAATGTTAATAACGTAACATCTCCTAACCAATTTATAATAATTGTAATTTCATCAACTTTTTTCCTTATCATTTCTTAACAAGAATGAATTTTTACTAATAATCCACAGATTAGACTAAATAACAAATTATCACTAGCACTAAAACTACCACAATTAGTAAATGTCAAATAAATTCTTGAAGTGAAAAGATTTACCATTTTTCACAATTCAGAAATGTTTAAACAACATCGTATCAATAGTTGCAAAATAATTGGGTAGAATAAGCACAAACGTGTGTGCAATTATTATTAAAGTATTACGAAGTGTTGTTATGATCTGCATTGAAAGAGACTGATAAAAAATCTTTACATTTGTCAATGTGGTTTTCTGACCAACAAATGTAAGTTTTAAATATTGTATTTATATGCACGGTTTATGCAAAATAGATTATTGTCTTTCCTTTTGTAAACAAATAATATTTCTCATCTACAAGCTACATTGAAGATTCGTAAGTAACGTCGCGAATAATTAATAAAATAAATATTTGGTAATAATGAATGTAATCTCCCCAGAGGTTGATAAAAAATAAAATTTATGTTAGACATTAATCCCCTTTTTATTTGGGTACTTCAAAGGCATACTTCAAAATTCACACTTTTATGCTCAATTAATAAAAAAATCATTTTGATGAATTATTATTATTCGTAATAATTATTATTGAACATTATTGTTATTATTCATTCAAATTGATCTTTCGGGTCATATTTGGGCCTCTTCTTTGATAGGAGCCGCCAGATATATCCCAATCCCACAATAGCATTTGATCGTTTATTATACTGAAGAGTTTAGATTAAGGAAATTGGCAATTAGTGCTAACTTCATTTGACATTAACTGCGACTGTCAGCGTTACAACTCTGTAGCTCTGACGACATGATACACTTCCCATTTATTAGGTTGGCTAAGTTCGTGCGGTTTTATCGTGTGAATAGAAGGCGAATGTTATTCAATTTTGTGAATTGTGTGTCACAAAATTTGTATTTTGTACTGAGTGATACGATTTGTGACATACAAGTGTATGTCAATTTTCTTTATTCAATAATATACAATCGAGTCTTTTTTTAATGATATGTGGTGAATTAAAAATGCAAGAAAAGATAAGTAATCCAAGATATCTAGAAAGTTTTAAAAGTATAACGGACTTATCCATTGATTTTCGGTCTTTTTATGCTTTTTTGCTGGGAATTAAGAGGGAAGAGAATTCCCACGCACAAAGAAAACTGTTCTCGTTCAAATGTGAAATGTTTAAATCCACAAACAAAACAAGTGAATGTTCGTAAGTTACCTCTTTTGTGCTGCTGGTATCTCAACAAATGCCCTAATTTTTCAAAGAAAGCTATACCTTTTCGTGTGCGGTTTTTTATGCGGATTACTGTGGAATGTATCTACCGCATAAAAAGGGACTCAAGATTAAAAAACTGATGCAAGCCACACGAACTGATTGGCCAAGCCAATAAATTTCCCTTACTCTGAACTAATCCGCCAATAAAAATTTTCATTGCGTGTTAACCAATCAGTCCGCTTCTTAGTTTCGAAATCATCTACGATTATAGTGATTTTCAATATTTTCATCCAAGATGTTCATCAGAATTCTTAGTGAAGGAAATAGTCTTAGGACAACGTTTCCAGAAATTGTTTAGTCTTCAACGCAGGAAGCAAATACGAGGTGACAAATTTCTAAGGTAGGAATCCAAAAAGTTGTCACACATTATCGCACATATTGTGATGTCCGGAAAGTATTAAAATTGTCGATGTAAAATTAATAGTCAATATTTTATGGAAATCTTTTTATGCGTCTGATACGGTACACGTTTTTTCTTTAATTACATATGTAAATACACTTACGTTATTTTAATGAAACTGTAGTTATGCAGTTTGTTATACATCTTGCTAGTTACTTTGAGTAACTGGTCAGATTAATCTACGAAACATATTTATTCTTAATAGTAGAAAACATATTCAATTTGTTTATCTCAATTTGGAATGTACATCATTTCGTCTGCACCAAAGTGTCATATCATCGTATAATCGCACAATGAACAATTTAATACCTAAATCAAAGTCAAATAATTATAATTAAAATATAATCGCAGTGAAAATATTCCGTCTAATAACAGTTTAAGATCAGGTGAGATTATGGTTTTATGAAGTGTTTTTAACCTCTTAGCTAACCTCTGCTGGACTTTACGCGGCGGTGTATGTGCGTACGGTAATGTTCGACGCGCGCAGAAAATAATGTAAATAGCACTGCGATTTGTGCCTGATTGTGCTTTCCACTATGAAATGACATTAGAATAGAGTTAGAGATGGATAAATTATAATTTCTTTATACTTTTCATGTAAAGAGTTTGAAAAAGAAAGATAATAAAATAACATACGAGACAGCCACTACAGTGGCGTACTATCCAAAAAGATGACATACGCGAAAGCCACTATAGTGAAACTATCGTTAAACTATCTCTTTAATCTAACAAGATTGTAAGATCATTTGTTCTCAAACTCTTAATAGGCGGGAAATGTTCACTTTGTGAATATTTTAATTCTTCTTATTGTCAGATCTTAAACTCTCATAAATGATAAAATATATCTGATTTTTTGTGCAATACAGAATTCGCTATAATATGTATTAAGTTGGCAGGAAAGTTCGTACCGATTTTGAATAGTTTTTAACAGTTTTATTAATTCTAATTGAGCAGCAAAAAGCATTTTTTGAATTCTTGACGTTTTCTATGGCAGAAACAAATGTATTTCAATTGAATTTTTATGCGAGGAATAGGAGAAATGTAACAAGTGCAGAATTTTATATTCAAAACCATGGCTACAACGATTAACCCTTTTTTATTGTGGCAACTCGAGTGGCGACTGAGAAGCGACATTAGGATATTCTGCAGTTTTGTTTTTTTATTAGACGTTAGATCACCGACAACTATAGTCAATTTTAATGTCACCACTCAGTTGCCACTCGAATTGCTGCAATAAACTGAGTGGCTACCAAGAGTCGCCTATCGAGTGCATAGTGTTAAAATACATGGCATTTTATGATATTCGCAACAAATCTCGTTTGCAATCAACTTAAAATTTATCGAGAATTTATTATTTTCAATTTTCAGTAGTAATATTACGAATCATTGATCGCTTATTACTTGTTGCTGATATCTCGGACCTTGTACACTACCGGTCATAAGTTGGTGTAATAAGGGTGTTGATGGGTGTAATAAGATTTTGTTACCTTTAAAATCGGTCGGGTCCGTTTATTGCTATCGGTCGGTTTTTAGTTTCCCCACGAGAAATGACTTTACTACAAGAAGGTTGGCGAACTATGCAGCAAGAAACATTACACAAACTTGTTGGGGTATGTCAAAAATATGTAAAATAGCAATAATGAAAAAAGGGGGATACTGCGACGAATCGCGTATTAAGCGAAATGTATAATTAATATAGAATAAAATATACGAAATTTATGAGACGCTTCTATCTTTTAATATCAACATACATCAACCCAAAGATAGATATACCCAAAAAAAGTATCCCATTTTATAGACAAGATATTTAATAATTTGCTTAACGATAGTAAGTGACCCCAAACTTATTGGCCGGTAGTGTATATTTTACACGATATCTTTTGTTTTTAAATCGCTTCACATGCTTTTAATTTTAAGACAAAATATTCTAATTTACTTAGCTGGGCAATAACACTGATTTTAACTATGAACTTAGAACTATGCACTTTACATAGTATCTTGAATAAAATTAGAATTAAACAGTTATTTATTTTTACTGAAACATATGCGATAATCGGTCTTCCATTCTAACTTTATCTCATAAGTGACGCAGATTTCGTGACAAATATTAATTTACTATACATATGTTATTCTTCATAAGTTTACGAGATAAAATTCATGCAATCGAATAGACACCAAATAACTACTTTAAATACATCCTAACTGGTTCATCGTATCATTTTTATTGGTTTTCATGGATTTGATACAATTTTATCATGCATAACATATATCTTGTTTCAATACATTTTACACTAATTTTTTCGAGAAGGTATCTAACCTTGTAAAAACATAAATACCTTTAGTCAGTATTTCATTAATAACAAAATATAATTACAATCAATTAAGTAACAAATATTAAGCTCAGCGTAGAATCAAAACCGTGACAGAGTTCAAGAATGTAATGTTTATTTTGCACGCAACTTTTCGCGTCGTTTTGGAAGGATAGACAAGATCTATATTGTGCAATAACATATTCACATTATCGACAAAGTTTTTTTTGCCTTCTTAGCAAACTTCAATTATCTAATCACACTGTACGACTCATGATAATCAATGCAAATCGCATGCTGCATTTCCATACAATGTTGTACGACGCAATATACATTATGTACAAAATGTTGTGAAAAATAGTTAATATTTCTTTCAGTACGAAGAGAGCTGTGCAAATCTAGTTTGCCAATACAAAAAGATCTCTAAAGGAAAAGCATGCATATGAATATATGTCAGACCTTTCTAGGTTAGGAATATTAATATTGCTTTGTCCGGAAAGTTCATGGCGATTTTTAAGGAAAATTCAAAGCCAACAGTTTTATATGTAGCTATATATTTATTCAATTATGTACGCACCGGTTTGTTTCACAAACTTTGTCCATTTTTCACGCATCTTGAAGATTCCATCCTCCGAGAACTCCTCAATTTTTTACCCGAAAACAACTGAAAATTGGCACGAACTTTCTGGTCAACCCAGTATATTGAGTTGAGTTATAAATAAGTTCCGTTTGTCCAAGCGTTTTTAGTTTCAAAACTGCCAGTAGCAAATCAAATGTACTTTTATAACATATTTAGTCAGCTTTTTAATTTTCATTACATTTTAAATAATAGTTAGCATCTGTAAGTTATTCTAATGTCAAATATTGGTTACAAATGAATGAAATTATTTTTGAAAGTGGTATAAATCCAACTTTTCAGAATATTAGATTAAATATAATTCTTCATTACGGATTGATATCTTCTTTCTATTGTTGGTAATAATAAAGTGAAAAGAAGAAATAGACATGTAACAATTTAGAAAATAACGGCCCAAGCGATAGTAGGTTGATGGTTTTGAGTTTAGAAATTGCGGTGTTTCAAAAACATGAAATTTGCGAAGATTCGAAAAATATCGTGTAATACAAGGAAATATTTTTTGATGACGCAAAGTGATATCGCACAAAACTGAAACAGCACGTAGAAAGTACCGCGTACATCGGACCTCGAGTGATAACTTAAAATGACACAAACTGAAATCAAAATTCCAGAGAAAATTTCTAATCCTTTTGAGACTTACACCCGCCATAATTTCGAATATCATTGACCTGCTAACATCATTTATGTCATTTGAAGCAGGTTCAGTTATAAAGCATTAAAAATAGAATTTTATAATTAAAAGAATACTGTATATTTACCATAAACAAATATCTTTTTATGTCAAAGAATGATAACCGTTGAACCTTTTTGTTAATTTTTGTATGATGTATACTTATTGTTATAATAATACTTTATTTGTCCAGAAATAAGTGTCGATTTGGGATTTTTATGAAAATTTAACGTAAGCGAACGTTGACGTTTGATAAATAAATGTCATATTTGACACTTATATTGACTTGATTTTTGGCAAACAAATTGGACTTTTCCGTAACAAAGGTAGTATTACTTTTATAATTGATAATATTCATGGAGCCTGGGAAATACATACAAATTGTAAATATTCAATCGAGAATAATCTCAGGTTCATTATGAAGTAAAAATTTGCGTAAGTCGTCGTTAAAAATATCTAATAATGTATTTGATTTTTACATATTTATGACGCAAACATTTGCTGACGAAATGCCGTTTTATGATTGGATTTAGCTGAAAGTTTGTGTCGGAATCTGGAGAAATGAATATCACTTTCAATAATAGTTATAAATCGATCAAACTTAATCCGATCATTTGATAGGTTATGTTCCATTAGCACATGCTTATAGATCGTTTCAGACATTACGTGGAATGTTACGACATCACTTTACAACCATCTAAAACGTATGAAGAAGTTTCATAGAATTATAATAAATATGTAAAACAAATAAGGACCTAACCTATAGTAATTTTTATAAATAACAAAAACGTATCAAATGGATACAGCCAATCACTGTGATAAGACAGTAGTGCATTGGGGGAGGGGGTGGAGTTGTTAGCTATGCATATAAACTTTTTATTTCAAGTAATAATTTATCTACAGAAAACTGGACAAGGACAATAATATTATTCCTAGTCTGCACAAAAATGTTGATTAAGAGGCATTCTAATCTACGCCGCCATATTTTCTACTTCCTTTGTGATTTTTCCTATAACACGATGATTGCCACGTTGAACTCTAATCAAATATATCGCAAATATTCATAAAACTGTCAATATTTTTATGGTTGCGATAAAGATGTAAAGTAACCAATGTGTCGTGACGCGTGTTGGCAGGTATTGTATAACACGGATATCGGCCCTGTACTCAAGGTGTTCAATGCTATAAAACTTTATTACCGTCGGCCTTTTGTGGGCAAGTTTATTCACATTAGGTTGGTTCATAACTACTTGCGGTTTTCACTTCATATTGAATATATTTCGTAACAATTACCTATCAGCTATGTATGAATGAATATGATTTGCAAATAGGTGATCCGATATGCAAAATGTTTCATTTGGAATGCAAAAAGATGAATATATAAAACCTGTATAATTAAAATTATTATTTACCAATTACTAAAACACTAAATAATAAACATCTTAAAGTACTGAATAATTATTAATACTTACAACACTCAATAATCATTGATTATCAAAATACTTGTTAGTCTTGCCACATTCTATTTACGTTTACAGAAACCTGTAGTGTGAAAAATTCAAGTTCCCTGAAGTGACAACGTAACAGAAGCTTTTCGGATTAAGGAAATATAATTCTACTCTGAGCTGTTGATAATAAATCCCGGAGATGATAACTCTTATATTGGTAGCGATCGTTCTGATATTAATTTACCACCATTACACAATACATCATGGATACAGAGGAAAGTACATTAACTTGATACCAGGACCTCGAACATTACCAATTGTTGGAAACCTACATATCTATCAAGTACCTTCAGGTAAGCACAATTTACTTGATAATTAATTAATTGGAACAATTATACCAAACATATATTAACACTAGAACTACCGCACATATAATCAGTTATGCTTTCACATTTATTTATATATAAATTATGGCTCGATGATTTGAGTTAATTAATGGATGGGTACAATTATTCGTTTTATGCATATAAAATAAAAGTATATAAAATCTCAAACAATTCGCCGTAGTATATTCGAATAATTAAAGTAAATATAGCAGTCAAGTCATTGTGACCCCTTTGGTAGTTCTAGCGTTAAGTATCGGAAGAAATTCATGCAGATTTTTAAATCCAAATTCAAATACTCTGGAAAAAATACATACTTTTTCAAATCTGATTTATAACTTATAAATGCTATTTTGTACGCTTTTTCGGCTTAACCAACCATTTGTTTATCCGGCCTAACTAAGGTCCGACTCCATAGAGGCCAGTTAATCGGAAGTCTACACTCTACATACAGTCCCGCTCAAAAGTTTGGAGCACCCTGTGCTTTTTGAATGAAACATATTTTTATAAATAGGCAAATGTATTATTAAAAATATTGCACTTATATATGAAAATAACATTACATTAACACTTTGCCATTCAGCACCACTTTCGTGACTTACAAGGTGTTGGGCAAGTACTGCTGGCACGTTATGTATTGTTGTTTTTCCCCAGTTTCCTTATTAACTTACATTTATTTACATATATCTTCGGAATTTCGCGTAAACCAATTAACAGGACCAAGGGTTATTGTGATTTTCATATTTTTCATTCCCGCTCAAAAGTTAGGAGCATATTAAGATTTCAAAAGAAATAATGAGTTTCTTAAGTAAATAAACATTTTATTTATAATATGGTTCGGTTATAGTATTGAAACGGTAATTATTTATATTTAAAAGCGAAAATTATAATTTGTTTCATCCAAAAAGCACGGGGTGCTCCAAACTTTTGAGCAAGGGTGAACATTGGGGTGGCCCTTATTTTTCGATATCGGAATTTTTCTGAAGGCGTCCGCCCAATGGTTCCATTTGATGAAAAAATGATTATGGCCAAGTTTCATCGCAATCGGATAACGGGAAAGTGTGCCACCTGGGGTTTTATTATTGCTCAAAAACGTGTGACCGCGCGGCCGTGTAGTTCGCGGCCACGCACTACACAAGTACGTCGGGATTTTAACTAACAGCTATTTTACTTAAGAAAAGGTTTCTTTATTTAAAATTTTGTTGCAAAATTATTAAGCTCATATGTAGGTCAAGTTATATAATAAGTTTACAATACATTGATTGTACTCTGAAATTAATTTTACTGCTCTCGCTGCGGTGTCATTTACAACTTTTAATTTCGAAATTATATCAAGGGCTTGTCTGTAATTATCGTCTTGGTACCACGTCACAGGATCGTTTTGCAAAAATGTAGTATTTATATGGAATCTTTTAAAAAACAATTTGGTTTCTTTACTAACAAAATACTCAATGCCTTTTCCAACTAAAACTGAAATATCTTCTAATTTTGCGTTAAATCATTTTGGACTGTGATCAATGTTACTATCCTCTTCCGGAGACTCTAAAGCTTTAACCATTTTTCTTTTTATATTTGGAGAAATATTGTTATCAAAAAATGCCATTGCAATCGCCTCTGGACTTAAATACCATAAATGGTTTGTAAATTTTCTTATTGCGACCTGCGATATGGTATCATCGACATCATTATGTAATACCATATTTAAAAAAAAATCTAAATCCGTTTTTGCTGCTTCAGCTGCAAAAAGGCACGCGGAACCAGACTTTTACATAGACCCTAACAATGAAAATACAAATGTCGCAAATACCGTTATATTCCTCGGCACTTAAATTAAATTCTTTGCAAAATAAAAATATCTTTAAACAATAAATTGCCTTTGCCATCCATCGCGCGTGATGCATGGCACCCGGTCTTCGAAAAGATATTTCCCGATTCGGTACATCTCCAAGAAATAGAAGCGACAATTCTAACAATTCCTTATGATCTTCACGCGGTTGATTATTTTCTACATTACTTTGTAAAAATACCTTAAGATTATCTAATTCATATAGGGGTAATAAAAAGGTCTATGCTGTTTTATGATCATCCTTTAACAAAATGCCTTATAGAGCGGAAAGGATTTTCGCAGGTATTGATAGCCCTTAGAGTTTGGTTCCAAGAATGAATTTTCCTTAGTCTCGAGGAATAACAGCAAATTGTTTTATGATGGTAACAGAATTAAGAAGCAAACTGTAATTACATGACAGGACCATTCAATAAGGTTGAGAAATCTTATAAGCCAAATACAAAAACTGTTTGAAAGATCTTCTATTTAATCTATCATTTGTTTCACTAGCAATGTACGGAACAGTTATTAGAGCCGTCCTATTTACTTTGAACGAAGGGTAATAGTATTATCACAGTCATATAAGTATTTAACTGAAAGCACAATGCACATAAATTGTAGTTATTGAGTCGCCAATAATACACAGTGTAGCGGGAAAAGCCCAGAGTCGATGTTCCTTTGCGCCTATGCGTCGGTCATTAGTGCGACAAGGATGGTTGCGAGATAATACCCGTCTAACCTCTTGCATAGGCGTAGCCCGGTTGGCGGCCGCGCGCTTTAAAGAGCAGCACGTTGCGAGAAGATGAATAATAATAAAACCCCAGGTGGCACCCTTTCCCGTTATCCGATTGCGATGAAACTTGGACATAATCATTTTTTCATCAAATGGAACCATTATACGGACGCCATCAGAAAAATTCCGATGTCGAAAAATAAGGCCCACCCTAATGTACATATAGCGTGTTAAAAAGAAATGTAAACATTAAAGTAAACCGTTATCTTAAAATTCTTCTTCTTCTTCCGTCAAATAGTGATTTTTGAAATACCCTAATTTAATTTAATTATATATAATAATATCGCAACTTAGTAATATATATCAATGGGAATATGTATTTACAAGCGAATTGCCAAAGAATCAAATACATAACATGTATTTACATATGTTATACATGCATTTATATGATGTTATGATTCATATTTGTCGTAAATCTTCTTGTTTGTTCTGTTCTTAATATTTTAAACGTCCATTTTTCTTTGCTTATCGTTATAGATGTCCTCTGGCAAGTTACGCGCCAAATGAGCAACAACTACTATCCAATTTATAAAATTTGGGGTTTTGCGGATTCCTGTATTAATATTCGTCATCCAGATGACGTTGAGGTAATCTAGATATTTAAATCCGCCGATAAATTCGCAGATTTAACACGTTGATTGCCATGGGAGTCACCGGTGATCGTCGATGCACAAACCAATTTTTATTACTAAAAATCGAACCAAATATATCGCTAATATTTTGAAAAATTTTCAATATTTTTAATGTTGCGATAACCATCTAAAGTAACTACCGTATCACACAGCACTTAAGCAGTTTTGTTTTTAGACGTTGACGGCAGTCAACGTGATAATAATGAATCTATTTTTACTTTTATAGTCCTGTATATAACACTGTTTTATCTACAAATACCATTTGGTTTTCGGGAACTATCTGTTCCAAATGATTTGCGACAAAAACTATTAACGTGCATTCATATATTTTACAATGTACTATTTTTTCAAAAATTCGATACACCGCTGGTGTTTACAGTAAACTCCCGTATAACGCGAGTTTCTACAACGCGAATTCCTCGACACGCTAAAGATATTGCGACAACTCTTTATATAACGCGATTCTCGTACAACGTGCTATATAATAAAATGCGGGAATCCCCCGGTAACGCGATTTCATACAACGCGTAACTGTCAGCCGAATGTTACGCGCTTAACGGGATAAATTCATGGAATTTTGTCAAATAAAGTTACGTTCACAAAAAATGTTATAAACACCGATATATAACTTAGACAAAACGTACTCAAACGTTTTGAGACCGAAGTGATTTATATCTAAAGACTCACATTTGATTTATTCGGGTTCTGGTAAAGAATCCCAATGACTCACATGTGCGTCATCCGGTGCGAATATGTTAACACTTTCACGGCCGCTCATTTGACTAAAAGTCTCGCGACTACCGCGGGCATCTCTCGCCTACTGAAATACGGAAAGTTCAAAAAACCAAATATTTTGAGAATTAAAAAACGCCAATATACTCGCAAGAATTGGAAGGCAGTAACTCAAAAACAGTCAAAATGGATTAGCATACAAACGTCAAATCTACGATCTCGAAATATTTATATAATGATGGTCTAAGATTTCTAGTGCGAAGTCACATTTACATGACACCGGCCGATAACCACGGGCTATCGAAATCACGTATACGTGACAGCGGCCGTCAGTGTTAAAATAGCGATAGCTAAATGAAACTATAATATCAAAATTTAAAAATAAGTTATCAAACTCTCAAAAATGAGAGTTAAATCCAGTCAGTTTAACAAATTAATTAACATATCGTAATCATTAATCTTGAATTTTATCTACAGGTTTTGCACTCCAAATTAATTCTTTCGCAGATCATATTCAGCTTTTTGCAAATCAAGCTTTTCTACGAATTTGTTTTCTTAAGCTATTGTAACAAAAATCAAATCCAATGTAAAGGGTGAATTTGATTTGCAACAAGGTGAATATTATCTGTAAATGGCTAATTTGAAGTGCAAAAAGGTGAATATGATCTGCAAAAGGATTAATTCGGAGTGCAAAACCTGTATTGATTGACTGTTAGAGCTTGGCGCGATGCATACTGATATTAATACCATAAGATACAGGGTGTTTCTTAATATGTGGAATCCACTTGAGGAGTGGACAGGGGATTCCTTTAAATTATTCCTTTAAATTATTTAGGTTATGCTGGGAAGTCATAAGCATACCACTAAAAGCTCCCTTTACCAACTTCTTCGTGGTTGGTTTGGTACTGGCCTCCTCACTAGTGCAGGTAATACGTCAATCATTCTTTATAAGCTTACTGAACGTTGGGGAAGAGTTATAGAAATAAATAGTGACTAGTTCGACAAATAAAATTACTTTCCAGAATGTCTAAAGTATTTAAATTTTGATTTAAAAAACCACACGAGCTTTTTCTATTACCTAATATCTAAATGACATTGTAAAAAATAAAGTTACTTTTGACTAATCGGCCTTTATCTTGTGAGTCACTCATTTAAAATTCAAACGTATGGTTGATAGTTACAAGTTGCCATTTTGTTGCAGATATACGTAATAAATACAATTGCGTTACATTTGAAATATTTGTTTCAGGCACTAAATGGCAAACACGACGTAAAATATTGACTCCAGCATTTCATTTTAATGTTCTGCAAAACTTTACCGACGTTTTTATCGAAGAAGCAGAACGGATGTGCGTGGCATTAAAAGATGAAGGGGGAGCTGTTGTTAAAGATTTACTGCCTTTTGCCAGCGGGCACACATTAAACATGATATGCGGTAAATCATATATTGTTAAGATGCTTTGAAAGGATGCTCTGTACTTTTCATAAGTATAAAGGTTAAATAAGAGAACTAATTCTATCAGGTGTTTGCAAAAGTTCTAGTCTTTTTTTTCTTTTAAATTGAAATATGTCCCCGTCGTTCTGCGTTTTTGTAAGGTTGGAATTCGACTGTCTAAAACGCCATTTATTACTATTTAACAACAGTTTCAAGACGACTGCATGAAATGGGAAAAATTCGGAAGTTCGGAAAGACTCAAACTTTTGCATACACTTATAATAATAGATTTACGACACTTGTAACAAATATACAGTTCACAAATGGGTGCTATCGTATCTATGTTACGTTATAATTTATATTACGCTTTTAAAAATTTTACTTTATTATTTAGAAATTGTTGTGCTATTTATGAATTCTTATTTAAAACATTTTTCCAGTATTCAATTTATCTGAGAAAATATTGTTTTTTAGTAAGGTCGACTTTGAAATAGATCCTTTTTTCATAAACCTTGTAATATTCGCGGATAAGTAAGTACGAGTCAACAACTTTTAATATTCTTTACGTTTATTTATCCTAAATAGAACAATTTAAATAAAAAACGGTTATTGATAAACCGTTTGAAATAAAAATTATCATAAAAACTGTTTTAAACAAAATTCTACGAGGTTTTCGTTCAAGTTCGCTGCTGTACGAATACTTTTTGCACTCACTCACATATCGAGATGTATAGCTTTTTAATTATAATTATCATCACATTTGTGATATTGCTTCATACGAGGCATACAAAATATTCCCACGAAATGTCAAACTTATATTTGTTGCATTGATCATTCTGTTTTATAGATCATTCAAACAGACGATCTTACGTATACTAAACAATTATCTTTTTGTTTTTACAAGAAAACTACTAATAATGCTATTGATTAATCTTATCGCTACTTGCTTCTTTTTAATTTATTTTACTCGATATTCTAACTCGACTTATTGATTATAGCAAAGAACAAGAATATATTTTCAAAGTTTCACTTCAGGTTTTCGAAATAGCCAAAAATTGTCTGACCTAATCATTCGGATTTTCGAAACATTGCACGAATATGTTACTTTAAAATTACACAAATGCATTGTACAGCGTAAAATCTGGAAGTACAATGCATTGTACGTATAACCAAATTTGCACATTACGTAATGTGAAACTTTAAAACAAATTACGAAATGCGAAGTATGCGTAACGAAATCCTTTTTTTATCAATTTATAGAAACTGCTATGGGAACTTCCTTAAATAGAAAGGGACAGTCGCAGTCCACGTATCGCAAAGCTGTCTACGATATGGGACAAGTTATAGTAAACAGGTAAATAAAAGGTTATGTTTTATAATTTTCAACAACTATAATTATTGAAACAATTTTAACTTGATTGAACTCCGTAGATTATTCTGATTTTGTTTTATTTGATGTGTTAGCGGTGAATCTAGTGCCGTTATGTAGATAGTTTTTACTTAGATACTGTATTTATCCTTATTGTTAGTGCAAAGATGCAATACATTAAAGATTGTTATTTAGTTAACAAAAGATTTATTACCAAATAGGTAGAAGACAAATTTTTACCCACTACTAATATTTAAATTAGTTTTTGGGTCATGTATCGGTCATAGGTCAATCGAACTCCGTTCCTTGCTCAATGTTTGTTATATTTACTGTATTATATATTAATATATATGTAATTATAAAGTGCTCATTCGTTAGTACTATTATTATAATACTTTTAAACAATTAGGTTGATCAGGCCATGGTTATACAACAATTCCGTCTACAGTTTTTCTTCGCTAGGACGCACTGAGACTAGATTGCTGAAAATATTACACGGTTTCACTAGAACGGTATGAATTCTACAACTTCTGTTTTTTACAATATAATGTTAGTTATGGAATCCTTTCGGTGCTGGTCAGTGACGGAGCTACAATACCGCACGACCCCGCAACGTGCGGGTGCCCCAAAAGTCGGAAAGGGCACAACATTTATTGTTCCGCCACTGCCTGGGGCCCAAAATTATATTTTGCGCAGGGGCCAAAAATTTGTTGTTTCGCCACTGGTTGCAATTTAAAGCAATCGTAATTCTTTAATCGTGGCTTCTCGCAATTATAGTTATGTATATCTTTTGGTTTGCGTGTGATAAACAATCTTTCGGTATTGAAAGATAACTGATTATTTGAACAGTTCAATATAATTCAAATATAATTGACAGTAATTCAATAATTGACCGGAACCACCAGGTGTAGCAAAATACCAATAGTTGAGCAGTCAGGTGTAACAATGTATAAATTACAGCGCCGGCGACAATCTGCTAAACTAGCAGATAATTAGAGATCACTGGGCTATTATATTGATAAGGCATTCAGATGACGTAATTTTTGCATTGTGACACTAACACTAAACCATGAAATTGTCATTGATATTGAACTATTAATAAGGCATAAACTCATCCTCTATCTTTATCTACACTTACCACTTTTTGGAATAACATTACTTTCTCGTTTGATATAGTAATACAAATTATTATTATAATATTGAATTTGCAGACTTTTGATATTTTCTACCATTGCTTGCTCATTCACGAAACCGTTAGTATTAAAAAATGGTGCTCTGTATATGTCAGAAATTTTTATTGTACACATAGAGTTTATGCATTTGTTTGGAACGTAAAGCATAAGTTCGTTCGAGGTAACGGAAATATTTATTTATTGTAGTATCATTCCTAGATTATTTCAGAAAGGAAAGAATACCATAATCAGACGGATGGGCGTTATTTAATGGCATTTGGCGAAGATAAAACAAACGAGGAAGTTGAGGTCAAAACTTATTCCGGAAGTACGTCGGATAAATTATTATTATATAATATTATATTATATTAACACGTTCGCTAATAACTTTGTGAGCTCTCTACCTTTTTACCGTTTTTTGTGTTGTTTATAAAGAAAAATAGGTTTAAAGAAGTTTTAAAATAGAAACCATACCCAACACTATACTAAATTAGAGATTTTAAACAAACGTTGTAAAGATTATTAAGCGTTCCTTCAAATGTCATGAGACCGACTTATTTTTTTTATTGTACTTGACAATTGTATATTGTTAGTTTAATACATTTTCAATGAAATTAACAGAAGAATGGCATTTAATTAGTGCAGAGTATTCAAAGAAAATAACGTGAAATATGCCAAAACGCCTAAAACAAGTGATACAACAAAAGGGATATCCAACGAAATATTAACAAAGACTAATAAAGACGTAAAAAATGTTAATTTTCGAATACTTTTCTCACGGAATAATACATGATTTCGATTAATTTATATTATAATTTTTACATGAACATTTATTAAACTAACAATATATAATTTTAAATTCGTTGATAATTGACATAGATACCACTATGTAGTCTTTTACTAGTATCCGAATACTTTTGGGGGTTAATGTACATTTAATATTTCACATATTTCACGTGTCTAATGATAATGAAAATTGATTTAAAAAGTAAATATATAAATTTTGACACAGTTCGCAAAAGAAGGCTTGCCATGTTGGATCTTCTGATAGCTGCACATAAAAATAATCAAATAGACGACGAAGGAATCAGAGAAGAAGTGGATACCTTCATGTTTGAGGTATATTTTAATTTCTCATTGCTTCAAATTATGATTTATCACATTTATATGTAACTTTTAATTATCCATGCAGGGTTTACAATATTCGTTAACTATTCACATTCCTTTATTAGAAAAGAAATATTGATGCGTATGGATAATAATGTAATGAAATTAATAATGCTTTAAAAGAATTCCATTATAGAGTTGTCGCGAATCTAAGGATACACCAAGGAAAGTAGTGATTCTACTTGAAACTGAGCTAAAAATGTCAGAAAAATAGATCTGACATCGTTTCATTACATTATGTCTAAAATATTAATTTTGAAAAATATTCTTTTAAATAGTATTAACCAATTTTTTCTATATTTTCACTACAAATTATACGTTGTTGTAACAGGGTCACGATACAACGGCGATGGCTATGTGCTTCACGATAATGCTTCTAGCAGAGCACAAGGAAATACAGGTGCCTACATTTATTCACTAAATGCACTACTAAAGAAATACGTATAATTATACCGGGTTGCTTGTTATTATTCGGCGATCCTCATGTGGACACATTAAAATGTTCCTTGCGAATCTGGCAATGAGTCTCCGTTTGTGAGCTATTCAATTTAAATGTTCGCCACTTTAACCCTTTCGCTGCTGTAGGCGCTTTAGGCGCTCAGTTCGTAGTGACTGAGGGTTTTGTTAAAATTCACTGCTGTACAAACACTTTTTACACTCATATATGATTTTTACACTCGAATATGCTATGTTAATAAATGTTTACAAAATGTACATGTAGCACTTGTTTTCAGGATCGAGCTAGAGATGAGGTTGATGCTGTGTTTGAAGAAAATGGTGGTAAGATATCAATGGCCTCTTTACAAAGTCTATCTTACCTCGAAAGATGCATTAAGGAAAGTCTTAGGCTGTATCCTAGCGTGCACTTCATTTCTCGTCTCACAGAGGAGGATGTGCAATTATGTAAGTAATTTGTTACATGGTACCTTACACACGTGTATAGGTCACCCTTGTACAGCGCGATACTTGTACAACGCGGTACTTATGTAATCCGGTTTCGATATATCGCGGTTTTGATATAATTGATATAATTTTGATATAATGCGGTCCTTATGTAATGCGGTACTTATACAGTGCGGTTTTGTTATAACGCGGTACTTAGGCAACGCGGTTTCGATATAACGCGGTACTTATGTAACGCGGTTTTTATATAGCGCGGTTTTGATATAATGTGATCCTTATGTAACGCGGTACTTATACAGCGCCGTTCCGATATAACGCGGTACTTATGTAACGAGGTTTTAATATAACGCGGTACTTATGTAACGTGGTTTCGATATAACGCGGTACTTATGTAACGCGGTTTCGATATAACGCGGTACTAATGTTACGCGGTTTCGATATAACGCGGTTTTGATATAATGCGGTCCTTATGTAACGCGGTTTCGATATGTCGCGGTTTTGATATAATGCGGTACTTATACAGCGCGGTTTAAATATAACGCGGTACTTATGCAGCGTGGTTTTTATATAACGCGGTACTTATGTAACCCGGTTTCGATATAACGCGGTTTTTATACGGCGCGGTTTTGAGATAACGCGGTACATATGTAACCCGGTTTCGATATAACGCGGTACTCATACAGCGCGGCTTCGATATAACGTGGTACTTATGAAACGCGATACTTATGCAACGCGGTTTCGATATAACGCGGTACTTATATAGCTCCGATTTTGATATAATGGGGTATTCCGCCGTTGGAAGCAAATAACTAAGTACTCCTCATTTTTTACTTATCAAACGAAAGCAATCATCACTTTTTGACTACGAACAAACTATAAGTAACCTTAAAAATATTACTCGCAAAGAACTAACTGGCTACGAGACAGTCACTAAAATATCTGGCCCGCAAAATGATAAGAAGCATAGGAAAAAGCAAAAAAGCGGAATACATTTAAGAATGTCAAATAAAATGTATCCATTCTTAATTTTCAGCTGGTTACTTCATTCCGGCAGAAACCATGACTCACATACATTTATTCGACATACATCATGATCCAAAATTCTGGCCTAACCCGGAAGTCTTTGATCCTGATAGATTTTTGCCAGAGAATACTCGAGGACGACATCCTTATTCCTACGTTCCCTTCAGTGCAGGACCACGCAACTGCATAGGTAAACAATTTCTAATTTATTATTCGCCTGCTTTTAAAAAGAGTAATGTAGCCCCAGTTATACAGTCTTTGTATAACGCAAACATCTTCCAAAACATATAACTGTTTTTGCAATAATCTGTTCGCCACCAGTGAAATTCCGACACTAATCTAAAATCTTAACGTGTTTTATATTTGATTATTGCATTCCACGTTACTCGAACGGCACATTATGCAGTAAAAGATGCATAAATATATGATAATCGCGTAGGAAAATCTCGCGCACAACTACCATTTCCTGTATTCGACGCAGCCATATTCAATCTTTGTGGCTATGACAATCTATTCAGGATAATTGTTTAAGGCAGCCTAGCATCGATTTAAAGTTTCCCATTCTGACAGATTTCTGCTCTATCCCTAAACCATTACTTTTAGAGACATGAATAATGATACACTTTCTTTCTTAAATTCGAATACTCGATTTTTTCGAGTAATAAACACTTTCCTACTAAGCACTTGTTCTTTGCACTCATACACAATTTATATTTAGTTACAATGCTTTTAAATGTAGGTCAACGATTCGCCATGTTGGAATTAAAAACCATCATTGGATATTTACTACACAACTTCCGGTTTGAGCCAGTGGATTATTTGAAAGACCTCAGGGTCAGTGCCGATTTGGTAATCCGTCCAGCGCACCCAATCCGTACAAGATTTATACCCATCAAGTAATTTCGCTTTGTCCATTTCTTATATTTTAATACAATACTTCATGCTACATCAGTCACGTAGACCTTTTGATAACTCGAAAATGCAGATGATAAGAGTCCGATGGAGTCAAATTTTATTCATATTTTAAGAAAATTCTTTTATGATAAATATAGAGTAAGTATAGTTCTTACTTATATTCTTACATTATACGTAAATAAAATGGGAATATTTTCGTGATTATTTTTGCTGATATACATGTATGTATAGAAAATATAAATCCAGATATGCATGTATGCTAGGAAATACTATGATATATTATGTTAAAAGTACATGTATAGAAAAAACACTTCAGACTGCATCGTTTAATTGACGATTTTTATTATATATAAAGACTTGTTTTATTGTATTTTCATTTCTAATTTGATTCTCCTATGATTATCTCACAGCTGAGCATATTTTTAAACATTCGTGTGATAAGATTTTCATCTTCCACAAAAGTTTGTACGAATTTATGTGTATGCTTTAGGATGACGTAAATACAAGCATGCCATTTAAAGTCATATGAATAGATTTAGCAATTATCATAAAAGCATTATTGAAAAGCTCTTATGAAGGCATCCTTGTAAAAATATATTTTTTTAATGATTTGTTTGTAACCAAAAATTTCGAAATACACCAATGACAACTGTATTATGTAATTATTGCGTTACAGTGTGTTGATGCGCAAGTCATAAACCACTACTTTAAGTACACCCAAGTTTGCGCAGAGTAATTGGGCAAGCAATCCTTAACCCTCTATGAACCAATTTTTTGGTGTCTAACAATAAAAATGAACCCTTTTGGAAATCAAGCTTTTATAGAAATTTGTTATCTTAAGATATTGTAATAAAAATAAACCTAATGTAAAGTTACTGTTCCTGTTAAAAAAGGCGATATTCAATCCTGGTACTCCCCTCGTCAGATATTTTCACGCGAATATGGCACCGTACAATTCTAATAGGTTTTCGTTAGAACTCGCCACAGTCAAAGGATTAAACACTGAACTTTTGGAGTTGAAACTCAGAAGTCGTAATTTTCGATTCCACTATCCAAACAGATCGTACGACGGCGGCGCGGAAACTGCTTCATTTCACCGAGCGTTCGCTTTGCGCAGGACAAAGGCCAAATCGCACGCAGAGCAAACGGCAATATACACGTGTACACTACCGGCAATAAGTTTGGGATCACTTACTATCGTTAAGAAAATTATTAAATATCTTGTCTATAAAATGGAATGAGATACTTTTCTTTGGGTATATCTGTAGATTGATGTATGTTGATATTATAAGATAGAAGGGTTGGATAAATTTCGTATATTTTATTCTATACTAATTATACATTTCGCTTAATACGCGATTCGTCGAAGTATCCCCCTTTTTTCATTATTACTATTTTATATATTTTTGACATACCCAAACAAGTTTGCGTAATGTTTCTTGCTTCATAGTTCGCCAACCTTCTTGTAGTAAAGTAATTTCTCGTGGGGAAACTAAAAACCGACCGATAGCAATAAACGGACCCGGCCGATTTTAAAGATAACAAAATCTTATTACACCCAGGTGCCAATACAATATGTGCCTGCGTGGCAAGAAAATAGTTTAATATTAATGGTAAAATTATAAAATGAACAAAGGTTTTATATTCTGTTTACTTTTAATCTTCATTCCACCGTTTAAAGTGAACGTTTGAATGAAGACAAAGCAAGTGATCCCAAACTTTTGACCGATAGTGTACATAAACACATTTTTTGTCACGTACATAAGTCGTTGGTGACCTACCTGTAGGTATTGAATTTACTTATTCTAAACGTTTGAACGAATACATACCACAAAGTATAATACGTGCTAACTGAATTCAAGTCATACTAATGCCATTAAATACAGTAGATCGAAAAAGTATTAGCACACCACTTTGGAATTTCTGTTTTCGAATACCTTTACGCACTGAAGTAATATATTAATATCAAATACGTCTTTTATTGTCTCTTAATAGACGGATGTAGTGTATTTTTTCAGAACGCTCAATAATATACGTGTAAAAGTTTAACCCTTTGCGATCGGCAGATTTCGCTTTTGGGAGTAAGTACCAGTAGGTCGGAGCAAATCTGTCGTTTCGCAATTACTTTTCCGTACAGGATTTAAAGTCAATATATGGATATTAAAACACACAGAATTTGTTGAAACTGATTTGTTGTATTTAATACTACTTATAATACGTAAGGTTCCCGAAGGTTCCCGCTGCGGGGTTATTGACTTCCACGACTATTTAAAAATGTCCCCGCTACGGGGACACCGACTTCTACGACGATTTAGAAATGTCCCCGCTACGGGGACACCGACCGCAAAGGGTTAACCCTCTATAGCCCAATTTTGTTTGTTGCTAAAAGGCAATCATATAATATAAATCAAGTTAAACGCGTTTCTAACGAAGGTCCATTACGTGAAACTAGTAACGAAATTATTTCTTAACCGCACCGAAAAAGGTGAAGATCGTTGCGCGTAGTTTTATAATTATTATTACAACGAACAAATCAAATGAAATGAAAGATTTTACAAGTCCGAGGCTTCCTTCTCGTGTTAATATCGTTGAAGTTTTCGTCTTCTGACTTTAAATCCATGTTTGTGTGGTATCGCACCATGAATTCCAACACCTTCAAAGTAAACTCACATGCATTTGTCAATCTGCGTAAACGACATCTTAATCTTGAATTTAATTTTCATTAATGATACATCTCTTCTGCGTATAACGTCCAATGGATTCTTCGATTACCAATCGAAATTTCTTTCCGTTATTCTCTTGCACTGTTATTAATGTTGTTTATTACAATACTTCCCGTTAAACAATAAAGTCGAATATTCCTCGAATGGTTTTAAAGGGGAATGTCATTTCAAGAGACTCTAGATATATGAAAATGATCTTAACATATTCGCTAGCACGATCTGGTTGGAAAAATCACTGCTACAGCTCATGCTTTATAAGCCAAACAAAGCATCCTACAGGGTTTGCTCTCCAAAATAACCCTTTAGATCGTATTCACCTCTTTGCATTCTAAAGTAACCATTTTGCAATAAGGTGAATATGATATTCAAAATGGTTAATTTGGAGTGCAAAAAGGTGAATATGAACTACAAAGGGATTAATGTGGAGTGCAGACACTGTTTCTAAATGTCACATACACATATGTGACACTGCGCACTTGATTGGCCAGCGTGTCAGCAGACATGTAACGCGTGGTACCGAAAGATATAAACTGTGTGTTCACATAATACTGCGACATGGAACGAAGCTCTGGGTTAAGTGGGGGTTCAATGAGTAGCTGAGCCAAATAGATTGAACAAATATCCACAAACAACACTTCCTTATTATATAATATCTACTATCGATCTAATATATCTAATATATTTCAGGTGCATACTTACCATCACTATATTTATAACAATATAGATGGGTAATATGCAAATGTATTTCCAATTAATCGAATCTTTTCTGTATGGCCACACACCTATATATTGTAACGCACGTTTGTTTAAACTGTATCCAGGATGATCGAAGAAATCCATGCTAAAGTCAACCGTCTCGCGAGACGTACAAACAATATAGTGAGTGATATTGTAGCAACTGTTTTACATTCTCTGGTAAATACGCTCTCCACTGGTAAATCACCGAATAGTAAATAAGCATAACGACAGAGGGCTGAAGATAATTGGCGCTAGTTAATCGTATAGGATCTAAAATTGGATCTAGAAAGTAAGAAAACCATATAGCATCTGAAATAATTCACGACACGCAATACTGGAAAGCATTGTTACTAAAAGTTGCATGGTGCATCATGCGAAATGTAATGGCTCCTTATCATGGAAAGACATAATAAGCGATAACAATATAATTTATGTAGAGGCAGTTAAAAGGAATACAGTGATCGTTAACGAAGTTACTTTGACAGTGTAAAGGCGCTTGCGCTCATAGCAGAGGGTGAACTCACAAAGCGTGAAACTAAACTCACGTGTCTTTCTATAGGCTCCTTTAAACTATAAGAAATGTGGTCAATTGTTTCATTTATTGAAAACAGATTTACAAATAAATATTTTCCATGCTATGTTTAGTATTGTTCATATTTATTTATTCGAATTATTGACGTACATTAAGTGCTTTCTGAAACAGAAAGAAATGTACAATGTACATATGTATGTCGTTCTTTAGATTGGCAAAGTTACAGGCGAGGAGAGTTTGTCAGTTGTGTCTGCGATTTTGAAGAAATGTAGTATAGACAGAACTAATTCTGTAGAGCACAATTTTTACGTGAGATGGCTCTCATGTTTTTCAAAAAAGGAGTTTAAAATTAGCTGCCATTTCCATACTTCTATGCAGTTTAACCCCTTTGTTACAAAACAAAAATGTTTGTTCGCCATCGCACGTAAGAATTGTGTGCTTTAGAATTAGTTCTTTGTATACATTTCTTCAAAAGCTCGTTGAACAATCTCACAAATTGACAAACTCTCCTCGTGAGTCAGTAACTTTAAATCTACCACATTAATCTCTTGCATGGTGCTTCGCGTTAAACAATAACCACCAATATTCCTCAAGCAATTTCATTTTAAATATGAATATTAAAAACTTCCTTTGAAAGGAAATAATAAACTTCATCAAACTTACATAAGCGGATTCATTAGATTCCTTAGATTTTTTATTAAGGCAATACGATGTTGATTTCAAATTCTTTTTCTGGCATCGACATGTTCATATTATCCAGGCATATGCATATAATTTTCTAAATGTTAAAACCTGTGACATTTATCTCGTAGAATTTTAATCTATTGTATTTTAATACACTATGTGCGGGTCGCGGCAGGGGTGCTATTCATACTTTTACTACGATTTCATTCTCGAGAACTAATACTTTAAACCATGATCCGTAGGTACTAATTCGTTCCACATATGAATTAATCGAGTTTAATAAGTACCTCAACACATTCGCACCGGATGACGTACATGTGAATCTTTCGGATTCTTTATCAGAACCCGGATAACTCAAATGTGAGTCTTTAGATAAGATACACTTCCGTCTCAAACCGTTTGAGTACGTTCTGGCTAAGTTATATATTGGTTTTTATAGCATTTTTGTCAACATAACTTTATTTAGCAAGATTCTCGTATGACTCGATTAAAAATGTCTCGACGTGAAAGTGTAACGTAGTACACAAACTGTACATTTTGCCGCCCGGCGACGCCACGCTCGCATTGCTCTTTTTTCCTATTTTCCTTTGCTTACATTTATTTACATATACCCTCGAAATTTAGCGTAAATCAGGTAACAGGATCAAAAGTTATTGTGATTTGTATGTTTTACCATAATATATTGTGATTACAAGTCAGACACAAAAAGGTTCTAATACCTTTCCCGCACATAGTGTATTAATATAAAATGTTATTTGTTGCAATCCAAAGCATAAAATAGTGATGAAAGGTCTGTATGTATGTATGTATGTATATATGTATATATGTATATATGTATGTATCGTCAACACTCTCGCTTCTCTTTTTATTGCGTTGGTCAAAAAGCTTGCGCGCTTTTAACACGAAAATAGAAAAAGATTTCTACTAAATTTGGTATATCTTTCCAATTTTCTTTATTCAATAACGTATCGTCAGTTTTGACTCCTGTCTTTCGCACGGCCTCATAATTCCGCATTCAAAAAAATCCCGCTAATTCTCCGCTAAAACAACAGATACAAACTGCAGAAACTTGGTAGCCAACCTAATAATTTACTATTACTACTACATCTAATTATGGCTGTGGATTAAAGAATGAGCGTGTTCTACAGAAGAATAACTGAAGTTTCCCAATTGTGATAAGCAAAGAAATTACTATTACTATTAAGACGTGTTTCATTTCATTTCAGTTTATTAGATTCTTCGAAGTCGTGGGAGTTAATACTGATGTTGTTATCGAGTGGGTACCGCCTATGTTGACAGTACAGGCCAGCCTAGTATATTACATAAATGCATCAGTTAATAAGGCAAAGGTAAATGATTGTGACACATGCTGAGTTTCTTATTTTCTACGCTGACCACGGTCATCAAATTTGATTTTACAAAATTACTTTTAAACTGAAATGCTCATTTTCGATTTCCCCGTGATTTCACTTTTACCTCTTCAACCGTCTGAAAAGAGCGCAATTTAAAATATATAATAAACTGAAATGCACCAAGTTGTACATGGTGCCAAGTCATGGTGGCTGGGATATGAAAAGTAACTTGATCCTTGTCAAAAATTCCTGAAGATTCCCGAAAAAATAAGCGGTACTTTATACGTTAATTAGTTTTCGAAATTTATAGCCGGTTTTTTTCTCATACAATTATTTCGAAAGCTCCGTTTCGGCGGAACGGGGGATTTGTCTTGGTCAAGAGCCGAGGGAGGTTGTAAAGAAACAGGCAACCCCAGGTACGCAAATAGTTAATTAAACAGTTTGTGCTTGTACCCCGAGGTCGATGCACGTTTTTGTCCTATTAACGGTCGATTTGTCGATTTTTGGTGCTCGAGCTCGGTAACTAGGCTATAGAGCCGATGTGTGTTCATACCGTTATGGTACCGCCAATGGCAAAATTCGTACAGTGAGTGTAAAAAGTATTCGTACATCAGCGAATGTTAAGAAAAACCCCGTGGAACATTGTTTTCGCCCAGCAGTTAACCAACACTTCTATTTTTCGACAAGAGATTTTTTACAGTATCCTAATCATTGTGCAGATGATGCGGCTACTGTCATATATCGAGAGCAATACTAAGTTTTACATGAACCTGCAAGAAGATGATATTCTGGAAAGGTATGCGTTGGAGGGTCGCAAAATGTCTATATATTACGCAAGTAAGTAGAATCGCATTACCAACAGTTGGTCTATTTTTACGGTTCAATGTTCGATACAAATATTTGAGCATAAACAAAACAAAAGTGTTATATATATATTTTCCTGGTGCTACAGTTCAGTAAATTCAATTTCTTTGTCTGTTTTAATCCATAGCAAACGTAGCCACGTAATCATAGAAGAGAAGCATAACACTAAAAGATTTCTTATTTTCTTTTTTATCATTTGTTTCAACTAACTGATTCCCGATAAAAATATTGTGGGCTCACGATTAAATACAATAAATAGTAATATGCAGTGGCGTAGCCAGGTGGGTACGGGGGTGCAGCCTGCCTGCACCCAGTGACACCCAATGTTCTTGATGAATGGATTATATTGAAACAATACCAATGCTTACCCTTGCTTGAAATTGTTTTTAACAATATGTGTATCTGTAATTTCGTGAGAACATAGATTCTCTAATCGCAAGATGAAACTAATAAGACATTATTTAAGGTCAACAATCGGATAACCTAGATTATCGGACTTAGCAATACTATCAATAGAAAGTGAATCTGTGAAAAATATCAATTTTGATGAAATAATTGATAAATTTGCTGCTTTAAAGAGTAGGAAACAAAATTTCTGATATAATTAATATACATCTTTTTTCTGTTATTTTCTACTTCTATACTGTTTTTATGTTTATGTTTTATTCTTGTATTTTGTAAGTGCGGTTTTTTTATATACCTTCTGTTTTCGTATTTAAGTTTGTGATGATTAATGAACCAAAATTTATATTGAATTGCTATAAGGATCTCATAAGAAAACATTAATCTCATTTGATAGAATATTTTATGGTTTATGCGTTCTAACGACCAAACATTTTACATAATATTGAGGGAGAAAGGGGCGACACACCATGAATTACCGCACAGGGTGACACCAATGCTAGGAACGCCACTGTATTACGCAGTTTTGGAACATTAATTTCTACTTTTCTAATACATTAAATTTCTACCGACAATATTAACACAATAATACAAAAATCTGTGTATCACGTTTAAATTATTAACCATTTGTACTCGGAGGCGATTCTCAGTCGCCACACAGTTTATTGCGGTAACTCGAACAGCGATTAAAATGGCGACATTAAGATTTACTCCAGTAGTCGGTGATTGAAAATTCATTGACAACAAGTAAGTGGAGTAAAAAATCTTATTGCCGTCTCTCAGTCGCCAATCGAATTACATCAAAGGGTTAAAAGAGAAGAAGCAATAAATCGAAATGATATCACAATTCCCACATCTTTCACGTTTTATATATATATATATGTACTTGTACTTCTGACATTGTTCTCAGTCTATATGTTCTCGTCAATGTCAATATATTTGATAATACCGGCTGCCCCACCATTGCTTGATGTTTTGAAGCCCTTAAACAAATCCCGGGAAAGACTACTGCTATGTGAAGCGGAATATGGTGTCGATATAAAAGAATATTATTACTACGTACTTCTACATCAATGCATAACTTGCACTGTTATCACAAGCGTACTAATTTGTACCGATACTTTGTACATGGTATCCGTCCAACATGGATGTGCACTGTTTGCTACCGTTGGGTAGGTATAATCTACACTATTATATAAATTTCAAAGTGCATATTTTCAAATGCGTTTTCTCAATAAACATGAACAGTACCCACAAGTGTGTTCTATCACTTTGTTCGTGTTGACAAGAAGAAGGTCTTAACGTCTTTATTTTTTGAAAATAATTCTTTTTAGAGGAAATAATGAAGGATTATTTAACACATCATTTATAACCTATAAACCCGTACTATTATCCTATCATGTTATCCTGTTGCAAATAAGTTGTACAACTGCGGACCCAAAAGTTATTCGATGTTCTTCAAAGGGACGACTATATCGAAGGGATGAAATTAATGGTTCGCGAAACGAATTCGCAAATCGCGGAGATTCGGGAACTCGTTTTATAATATATAAATTGCACTTACTCGTGTAGCACATCTTCACACACCACTCCGCGCGCGACGCCTTTCCGCCAGCCATGTTTTCTGGAACTCCCGATCTCGACTCACGTTGAAACACAAATGCACGCACGAACAAAGTGTGTGTGTGTGTGTGCGAACACCACCGGTGTAGCAGCTAACCCGGACTCGTCGAATCATAAAGGCAAATACGTAATGCCTAAAGTTTTGTTGAAAGGTCATTTCAGTCGTGTACGATTGGTAGCTACTTAAGAAGTGCCCAAAGCTCGCACAGTCCCCATTACTTTATATTTATATAATTTTATACAGTAAACTCCCGTATAAAGCGAGTTCCTACAACGCGCTAAAGATACTGCGACGATTTTTATATAACGCGATTTGCTTACAACGCGCTATGTAATAAAATGCGGGAATTCCCGATTTACTTTAGTCGAGCATAGCATAGTTTGTTATCTCGAATTTCCTATAACGCGATTTCATACAACGCGTAACGTATTAACCGGGTTATACGGGAGCCTACTGTATTATATATTTATATGTTTTTATGTTACATATTTATATATTTTTATATATTATATATTTTTTAGAACGAATGCTTTATCCCTTACTTCGTCGCTGCCATGGTGTCAGAAATTGTAGAATTTTAGAACGAAATTAATTCATGTTAGGAATTAAGAAAGATTATATTAAAAGATGTACTATAGTAGAAAGATGAAAAATATTAATATTAATATTTGAAAGATAAAATATAATATAAATATAATATTTTAAAAATAAAATATTAATATTATAAGTTGCTTACGTTAGTGTCCCAATATTTTTGCAACGTGAAATTTGGACACTATTTGACTTATCACTTGACATTTAAAAAAATACGTGCGATAAACAAATAACACAAATATTTTTATCAAATACAATGTTCAGTTTAATATATTAGAAGATAATCAACTTTTTAACACTAGCATAAACAAATATATGCAGTAATAATATCTCGCACACAATGGTGTCCGAACATTAATACAAGTCATTGTACTTCTTTCAGTTACCATTTAAGAACTGCACATAAGCTGCTTGCTTCAAGTATAGAAATTAGGGAAAACAAGAAAAAGGATTCTTTTTATGCTGAGAAAGATGGCCGATATTTTCTTACTTCAGATAACCGTGCTAAGATTTATAAAAAACTTGTGGCATGCATTCAGGGACACAATAGAGCGATCAGGTTTGTTTAGTTTTTATGTACACCCCCGCTCAAAAGTTTCTAACGTGTTAGGGTTTCAAAAGAAATAATGAGTTTCTGAAGTAAATAAATACTTTATTCGTAATATTGTTCTTTCAGTTCCAATTTTAAAATACATTAATTTAATGTTATTTTCATACACAGGTTCAATAATTTTATTAAAACATTCACACATGTACGAAAAATTTGTTTCATCCAAAAAGCACAGGGTGTTTCAAACTTGTGAGCGAGAGTAACTTCTTTTTATACATACGGTCTTCTTTTACACGGTCCAAGAGAAAAACCGCCTCTCTTTTTTTACGCGGTTTATTTCCTCTAACATGATTTCAAAATCATTTTCGACGACCTGTTCGCTTCGTGGTTGGCAGCTTTCATGAAAAGTACCATTTTTGTGAAAAGTACCGTTTCAGTACCATTTTGATTGCATCTGCTAAACAAAATGAACATACTAACTGTTTTATTATCTGTAAATACCATGATTTTGAAACACTGAATCGCCAAATGATCGCACACTGGTAATGAATACTTACTAACAAAAATCTAAATCTTACAGCGGCTAGTATTAGCAGCCGGCTCATGTTTACAAACATTGTAACGAAACATAAAGTAGGTGCTCCAGAACACTTGCCGAGAAACCGAAATAATTCAGAAAACATTTATCTACGATCACTTCCTAACGAATAAGTTTAGGGCATAAGTATGTTAGTACTTTTATGTAGAGTATAAAAGACTGCATCGACCGGTGTAGTAAAATATATAGGTGTCCATTAGAAAAAAAGGTGCAGTTGCATTGTGATGTTGCACCAATGCACAAAAGTGCATAAAATGATTTGCATATTATGTGCCACTTAATACCACTTAATTTTGATCTATAAAATTTTCTCTTATTTTCAACCGTGTAGGAGATACAGGCTGTTCTAGTTGCGTGCGACACCCTGTATTCAAAAATATACTGTTACTCAAATGCAACATTTTAGGATTCAATTTCGATCATTCATTTTGTAATTTCCTTTTAACCCAGGTACCGCAACATTCTCGAATCATCGTTTTCTACACCAGTGTTTATTCAAATTCTACTATCGCTCATCTGTATGAGTGTGACCGGCGTTCAAGTGAGTATTAAACCGTTCAAAAAGATGACGTAAGCGAAAGCCACTATAGTGGCGTACAGTAGCTAAGAGGTTAGTCCGTTATGTATTGATGTTTCAAAATTTGACTAGATTATTATAAACATTTTCTCAAAACGACATAAATCTGACCCGCATTAATATAATAACGTTTCACTTTTTGAAATTTTTTGCGGCTCACGTTACACAATGGATATAAATCAAGCGATTAATTTATTTCTTCCATCCATCCTTTTTTTTTAAGGACGTACACATAAATATACAAATATAGGCGAATATATCGCCGGTAATTCTAGTGTTAAATACGAGTCGTTGTTTTTTAGTAGCGATATACGTTCATGTTTTCTTTTAATACATTCGGATTAAGTAACGAAAGTTATTAAAGTTTTAAATAACGTAAGTTATATGTTGGGGTTTATAATATTTTTTGTAAACGTAACTTTAGTTAGCAAAATTTCGCGAATTTTCTCCGTTACTCGCGTAATATTCGACTCAAAATTGATGCGAATGTGTTAACTTAATTCTTATGATTATGAAAGATAATAATTCAATTTTTGTACCTTCTATTAAACTAACTTCTATTGGGTCGTTCATTAAGTTCTCAGGATTTTGTATCTTAAAGTATCTATTACAATAATTCGATTACAATTTTATTCCTAATTGAAATAATGGCCGCCAGCTTGTATAATCTTTTCCCACTTCTCTGGCAACAGTTGGCAACAGTTCTCTAACTTCGAAATGGTTTCAGCGGTAATCTTTGCAGTTTGCGGCGAATTATCGTGTTGCAAAATCACTTTCGACCGTTTTGATGCTACTAAAAGACACTATTTTGTTAATCCTTTATCCACTTGCATCAATTGCTGGCTGTAGCGTTCAGCATTGACTGAATCGCTTTGTTTTTGCTACCGTTTTCTTTATATTAAAGAACAGTAAAATGCAATTACCTTCTAATGATAAATCTCAAATCCAAATAAACAAAGATTTTTGTCTGCCGTATAGAACTGGTCAACGATCTTTTGTTACAGCTTACAAGAAAAGTATAAACATTTCGGAGACGAACAAAATGGCGTAAAATATAAACATGGTACATCCTACCATTATCTACAAAGAATTCGCAGAACTTAGTTAACGACCTAATATTTTAGTAAATCACTATACGACTTTATATTAGCGATACCGGAAAGTAAGCTATTCGAGATTCGAGAATGTTTTCACATCGAAATTTGAGAATTTGATTTTTTCAAAATGGGAATTGTAGCATTGGAAGATCGACGTTCAAAGATCATAGATAACGATAGGGAGTATCTAATAGAATAATGTTTAATATGAATAAATAAATAGAGTTTCAAAAAGTATATGAGAAATAATTTTTATTAGAAACAATAATCTTTCCGGTACCTTTAATAGATGTTTCGTTAATGAATTACTTACTTTGTCATATGAATTGCAGACTGTATTAAAATTTGGGGATAGAAATGCAGTAATGAGATTCGGATCGTATATTTTGGCTCAAACGACACATTTGTTCTTTCTATGCCTCCCTGGGCAGTGGATGATAAGTCACAGCGACAATATGTACATCGACGCGTAAGATTATTCAAAATAATACTTTCTTGAAACCTAGGATGAACGTCTTGTATTTATATTATTATATTACTAGTATTTATATTATATATTACACAAAAACTCTGATTACATTATTCATTTATATTCATTATTGATTTTAAAGTATTATAATATATATCACAATAATATAATAATTTTATTTGTAAAACGAAACTCATAACTTTAACGTAATACTCTTTTACCTCTTTTCTGAATTTTTTTATAATCAGACTTGTATTACTAAAAATAATGTCCACCATGTTGGATCCATAAGATGTCCAAATTAATTAGATAAATATTTATATGAACTCTACATGTTTATACAGGGTTTCTCATAATTGTTGTTAATCCTTAAAACTTAATCCACGTAAAACTTCCACTAAAAATATGGATAAATAATATTTCTTTTTATGAAATTCATTGCGATGATCACTAAGAATATGTACATACGACGTGTCTGTTAAAATGTTTTAAACAAATAAAGTTCCACGAGGTACTTTCTTAAATTCGCTGCTGTACGAATACCTTTTACATTAACTGTATATCGGCAGCGGGAATTACGTTCAGAATTACAAGTAATTCAGATATTACAAGTAATCTTGACTTTCATTTAGATGTCAAACAGATTGGTACTATTTTCCGCCGGAGTCGAAAGCTTTATATAGATTTATTCTGATGAGAGCTGTAAAAACCTCTAATTTAACAGCTATGAATTTCATTATACTATCTATGGAAACATTTGTATCGGTAAGTGTTTATGCGCAATCAACTCAGATTACGAAAAAGCGTTGTCTTTATTGATTGCTTCACCCGCCAAATAAACCCTTATCACTCCAATTTCGTTCACTTTCATTTTCGAAGTTTTCAGTATAAAATTCATCATCAATACTGTCGATATTCATTTTTTTCACGGCCTTTTATAGAAGATATTATATTTAAAAAATCTGTAACAGATAAACTAAAATTTAATGAATTAGTAGTGGATCGCTGGTTTGCGTTTGGCAACGTTATTTCCGGTTGGAGTGATAAGGGTTGATATTAAGTGAAACAGTTGTGACACTACTAACGAGTCACGGAACTTTTTAGTACATCTTGTTGGTTTGGTTGTTTACAACAAATCTGGTTCTTTTCCGCAGACGAAGTTCTTACTTTTATATACGTTTACATATACGACGAAAGAAAATATTGAATCTCCACGAAACATTTTTTGGAGATTTAATATTTTCTTCAATTGTATATACATATATCAATGATACGCAATTACATTCTTCCATAAAGTATTGCAACATGAAACTATTGGGTTGGCCAGTAAGTAATGTCGGATTTTTCGGTTCCCTTATATCTGAAAACCATACAATGTTTATGGAAATGTTTTTCAACTCTGGATTTCGATCTTCCTAATATTTCAGCAATCTCGTAATCTATCAACCTTGTATAACCTGAATTATTTACAATTAGGCTGGAGATTTGATCGTTATTTCCATCACGAAACTTTTTGAACCATCTTTGCGCCATTCTTTTATTCTTTCATTCTTTCTTACTTTCATTTCTTTTTTATTGTGTGTACCGCATTTTTAACTTTGAGAAAATAAAACAGCATAAATGCACGAAAATACATCTCCTCATTGTTCATATTCAAATCAAGATATGCACTAAAAAAATGTAACCAAATATAATGTACTTTTTTTAAATTACACCTTAAACTTCCAGATTTTAGATTGTATATGCATTTTTTAAGTTACGAGTAGTTTCTTGTTTGTTTTAAAAGCAGCAGAAACCGTTTCTTCGGGAAAATCCGACACTATTTATTGGCCAAACCAATATATGTTTATTGTTATAAATGTGATTGAATATTGCGATATCTAAGATTGTAATAGTTCTGTGATTGTCTTTATAAAAAGGAGATCCCTTAACACTCCATATAAATATAAAATCTAATGTATGTACCTTTTGTTACCTTTTTCCACTCGAAATTAACTATTTTGCACATCAAATTCATCCTTTTACCGATCAAATTCGCCCTTTGCATTGGATGTTATTTTTATTACAATAACTTAAGAAAACAGTTTTCTAGAAAAATTTGATTTGTAAACGGGTGAAAGAGAGATTTGCAAAAAGGTGAATATGATCTGCGAAAGGGTGAATTTGGAATGCAAACCTTGTATTTATTTATTCTATTAAGAAAGGTTTCTTTACCAAATAGATAGTAAATATATTACATTTTACTCAGCTACCGATACTTACATTAACTTTTGAAACCCACAAATGTGTCATAAATATTCATAGACAGGTCTTTTCCTTACAAACCTTATTGAATTAGCAGATTCGATTTACGTGGTTCTCTAACGCATAAAAGAAACCGTCTAGAACGGAATTCCGCGTAACATACTCACCAACATTTCTTGTAGGTGGTACAGACGGCCATGTCATATTTTACCGTGCTATCTTCAGTGCAGTAAACAACAACAAAAGGAGTCAATGAATATAACATGTACAATGTAACCGAACTGAATATTGGCCCTACGTAGAAATACATCTCTCGCGTTATAGTAGAAGAATATCGCAATTGTTAAAACACAACAATACGTTGTTAAAACATTGTTAAACATGTTTTGTACGTTATAAACACTAGTTTCAACGTTGTTTACTAATGGCTTATACAACTGTTCAAATAAATAAAAAGGATGAACATGAAATACTTGATTTGTTTCTACATTTAAATTTAAATTTTGTTCTATAATACGTTACCTGTTGATGATTGCGAATGAGATGTTTAAGTGAAAATGAATGGCTACTATGGTTTGCTGTTTGCAAGTTTAAGAGATGAAGATGGCTTTAACCCTTTCGCTGTTGAGCCCGTACGTCGTACGGACATGCCAGAAGGTATTGGGTTGGTGCATAATTATCAGGCGTTCTTGAACACTATTTATTATGAAAAAGGAAACATACAAATTCAACAGTAACATTTTTATAACCTAAAAGTAGAAGAATATTTTCATTCATCAATTTATAAAATATTGTAAATTTTTATTAAAATATAGCACGTCAAAGAAACGCCTGATAATTATGCACCAACCCAATAGAATCAAAGTGAAACTCTTTCGTTTTATATAAAAAGAATGGTGGACCTAAAACGCATTTGCAGTTTCAACTAGATATACACTACCGGTGAGTCTGAGATATTCTAGGAATAGGCGGCAATTCCAGGAATTGTGCGAAATTGAATACCTCCTCGCACATCATGTTCTCCTGATACCAATTTTCGATTGTACGGCAAAATTTGAAGAAAATCATTCTTAAAATACAGGGTGTTCGGTGTGTTTTCCATAAGGTGTAATTGTTAATTAACAACTGCATCAACTCCCGAATCCAATGGTTGTACAAATGCAATAATTAAAGTATAATTAATGGATTTGTTGACGTACGAAACGCCGATCATCGTATCACAACAAACCGCGACTTTGACAAAAATAAGAAGGATATTATACCACTATTATTAGTAATTTTTTAAAGAAATTATTTATCGTCGCAACGATAGTTGCACTCATCGCGCACGAGTCCAAAGTATGCACCGTGCAACCTTTGGTGCATCCGGAAGCTGCAGTTCAGTAAAATAATGAAAGCATAATATATCTGAATCGTAATATTCGGTCATCTCAAAAAGTACAAGATCGTGGCGAACTATTTTTCTACATCGATAATTTAATAAATTTATCAAATTACGACTTAGTTCTTGAAATATTATTTATATTAATTAATTATTAACGAGCGATTCGATTAAATAACAACATATTAATAAAGTCTCCGATGAATCCGATTAAGTCCCTTTATTAATGGACCACTTGTCAGCCACAAAAGGGAAATCGTTTCAGTGGATTGGTGCCCAGTGCACCAATTATGACGTCATTCGCAAAAATATTCGATAATGCATGAAAAAATATTTTCCGACGAGCTTTAAAGTCGATAATAATACGAATACAGTCGATAACGATCGAAGAAAGTAACATATATTCAACGGTTAGATCTTCGAGGGAGGAGCCACTGAGATTGGCCAGGGGGTTCTACCCCACCAATTTTTACCCCTTTCTGGTTCCTGAGAAACTCAGGTAACATGGTGACCCCCTGCACAATGATTCTTCATTCCGCCGGGAGCTCCCGGGGAGGAAAGGCGTTTTTCCTAATTCTCTCTTCTTAAACTAACCCTCTTCCAAGCCGACCACCATGCTCTTTCAGGAAGGCTAATACCGACCAGTGCTGACCAATACTGACCAGTACTAACCATGCGCTTCATTCAATTTTGGTCTGTGATCTGTTCTAAGGACTTATTTCCAACGTGGTTACATGATTATATGATTCATTATTTAACTGTTTATTTATTATTTGATTATTTACTGATAACACTGTCCAACACAAAAAAATGTTGTAACAACGAATATGCGATTCTTATAGATTTCGACGTGCTGAAAACGAATCCGCCAACCATTTCCTTCCAGCAGCTACCGTTTTCGAAAAAAACAATTTTTAAGAAAAAGGTACTTTTTTGTCCTTTGAACAAGATTTGTGACGTAAGTATATAAGTTAGACAGTTTTTATTTATTGCAAAAAATTCTGAGGATCATTATGAAGAATATGATATGAATTACTTTTGCAATATGAGTTTGCAAATATGTTTAGACATTAGTTAAAGTTGGCGGGACACGTTCCGCGCGCTCATTTTTCGAGATTCGTTTTAAATTTCCGGAAGAATTAGACCTCTGACGGGGACTCCATTTGCTCTACGCGATAGAGCAGACTTTCCTCTTTTAAAAGCACTCCCAAAATATGCAATGTTGACTTTGGTGTCGTAAATAAAATCCAAAGGGTAACGCAAGTGAAGGATTGTCAGCAGACGTTCTTCGAGAGCACTGTTTAGTACGTACACTCGATGCTGTTTGAGAACCCCTGCTGGGAATCCGTGATTTCCGCTTTTACTTTTGACAAGAAAGCGCATTTTGTATATTTTAGGAGTGCTTTCCAAAGAAAAATGTCTGCTCTATCGCGTAGAGTAATTGGAATCCTCGCCGGAGGTCCAAGTTTTTTAGAAATTTGAAAAGAGTCTCGAAAAATGAGCGCGTGGAGCGTATCTTGTTAAATTTAACTAATGTTTAAATATATTTGCAAAGAGATATTGCGAACGCGACTTACATAATTTTATTCGCAAAAGCCCCGAGAATTTTTTGAAATGAGTAAAAGCTGTTCAAACTACAAGGAACGTTCGAATAATGTGAACCAGGAATGTCTTTCGCCAACTTTAACCAATGTTTAAACATATTTCCAAGTTAATATTGCAAACGTAATACTTGTCACTTTATTCGCAATTGTCCGCAGAATTTTTTGCAACATACAAAGACTGTCTATATTAGACTTCTATATTTATGTTACAATTTTGATGCAAACTTTAAAAGTCTTGAAAAACGAACGCGCGGAACGTGTCTCGCCAACTTTAACGAATGTTTAAACATATTTGCGAATTCATATTGCAAATGCAACTTGCATCATTTTATTAACCCTTTTAGTAACCCTAATATAATTGGTCTCAAACTCAAATATCCCAACTCAAAAACTTCCTTTTCGATAAGTGTATGGAACTATTTCGCCGCATTCAGTGTGTAAAATAAATCAACACAAAAAATTAACCTGATAGTTCAATCTGATTAATTTTTGGATATTAACCGTTTGAATATCAAACGCCGCGTTCGCGCTTCTCCGATTACACAGCGAAAAATGTCAGCCAATGTGGCATGGAAATTCCATATCAAGTTTTTAAAAGGCGATAAAAATCCATAAGTTTAATAAATATCATTTTTTATACGTACGTTTAAAGTGCAATCCTTCACATTAAAAGGGACGTGAAAAGAGTAACCGTACTCGACGTCTATGAGTAAAGACGAAGTAAACGAGGTACAATTACACATAATACGTATAATACATATAATAGTACATTATAGTACCCCTTGCGGATAATATATGTTATATTATGCCTCAGATTTTTTCATTAAGGTTATTATTATATAATATTTACAGAGCTATTGAAGTGCATCTAGTTACGTTTACCAACTTGTATATACTACATGTTGCAAACAACCTCGTAAAAAATACATTACCGTCCATTGCTCAGTGAGTACTTATTGTTAGTACTACGACAATTTTGCCACTCAACTATATTTCTTATTGTGGCATTCAGTTTATGCTCAAAAGTGCAGTACTGAATTTAAGGCTGAAATTACATTGCCGAAAAATAATTGATACTAATTCAAATGTATTAGGTACCGGAAAAAGTTTGTATGAATTTCTAAATCAAAATCCAAATGTTCTAAACATTGAAAAGCCATTAAATGCTGTGGGGAACACCGGTTACCGACAATGCGAATATTACTAAAACTCGAATCAAATATATCGCTAACATTTTTAAATATTTTCAATATTTTTTAGGTTACGATGACGATGTAAAACAACTTACGTATTATGCGTCCATATATGTATATACGTATTATACAATATGGGCGTACTTACTCATGCATTTGTCGTTACCTTTTCACTGATCATTGTTTAACGTATTATTTGTCGAGGTTAGAAACTTGTTTTTTTACTGTTCTAATTGATTTTTGCGAATAAAAAGGTTTAAACATTTATCGTCCGTCCGAAGATTTAAACTCTGATCTGCGTACCCTGACCTAAGCGTGTTATCAATTCCGCTCCTGTCAATTATTACCAATTACCAGTTTGTTTATTAACGTAACTTACAATATTCGTTGAACATATAACTTAAGACTAACTGATTGGATACCTGCCCGGTGGCCTTACTCTAACTATACGCCATTAAGTTTTACTTACAATTAGATGGATGAGGGTAAAGACGTGCCTGGGAATTATTTGTACAAGGAAAATTAAGTTATATAAAAACCTTGCTATAAATTCCACTACTGTCACATTGTACAAAAAACAAGGCATAAACGTCTACAACCCGCGACAAATTATAAACCCTTTTTCTACAAAACCCGTGGGCAGATGCGCACAAACTTGTGCGCAATAGAATTAGATCTGGCTGTACTACGTCTCATGAAAATCTCGTTGAAAAATCTCGGCAACCGCTGACAAACTCTCCTCGTTAACTTCAAACGATTTTGTTTTAAATGTTATACATATATTACGAATTCGTATAGCGAGGTATCGCATAACACGAATTTAGGTCCGGCAGTCAACGTGATAAAATATATGAAATTTAAAGATGAATATTTACCATAGGAGCTAGTATCCAAACGAAGATAACAAGTCTCACGATAATTTTCAAGTATCTTTCGCGGAGAGGTTGATAAGGCCACGCACCTATTCCCTTCAAATCTCGCTTGTTCAGTTGATACAAGCGTTGGTCAAAGAAGTCCATGCTGCTACTGTCAATGACATTCTGATGTTGCTATCGATTATTATAGGTAAAAGAATCGTTAGTAACCAGACAAGAAAATTTACCAACGGCAATTGCTCTGCTGTTTGCAGACCATTATTTCCAATTGTCAGACACATCAAATATGCAATCACTGCAATTTTCTACCGACGACGTATTAGTTTGTTGTGTCTCATGTAGAAGACGCAGTAACTTCATGATTTTTTAAAGTGAACAATCGCGCCGCTATTAGTTTACTATGTTCAGAAAAATGCAACCGATTGGAGCGTAGTTGTTAGAACGTCTTTCATAGAACACTTGTATTCCTACGTTTGTAGTTGAACAAACTTGGTTTTTCAAAGCCAATATAGAATTTGATATACTTGTAATGTAATTAAACGCGATTCTACATTACGCGAATGAACATTATACGAAAATAGTAAGAAAATTGTTACTTAAGCGCACCGAAAAAGGTGACAATCGTTTCTGTACTTTTATAGTTATTATTACAATGAAAAAATTAAAATAAAATGAAAGATACGGATAGACGAGTACGTGACTTGAAAGTTAGATGCAGCCATAGAGCAGGTTGAGTGCCGGACCGAAATCCGTGTTATACGATTCCTCGTGATACTTAGTTCTAACGTATATACGTTAATATCTAAAAACAAAGCCGTTTAAATGCGCCACGGCAATCAACGTGTTAACAAAAAGTCAGAATTTCATCAGACATTAATTTTAATATTTTCCATAAATTATATTTGATGTCATCTTAACATATTAATAATTCTATGTGGATTAACACATTTGTAATCTAATGAAGGCGTTTCTGAAAAACATGTGGAAAATCTCGAGATTAAACAGAAAATAGTTTGCGTTGCTAAAGTAGTGATTGAAATGTTGATTGGGGAATTTGAAAGAGGATTGATGTTAAAAAAATTGTATTTCGACAAGTTTGTTGTTGAATAGCAATCTGCTGTTGAAATATTTAATACCTTCTTATAAATGAATACAATGCAATGTGATTAATATAACTTATAAATATGTATCTGAATATAACATACAATGAATGTACGCCAGTATGTAGTACAGTGTGCAACAAAAGTTCCAGGATTCTAATTTAATAATTTATTGTGCTGAGATGAAAAACGTTAAAAATGAAAGAATAAAATAGTAACTCTGCTATTTGCAAGAAAATTTGATTTGCATGTGGAACTTGGGAAAGAGTCGTAGAACTAAATAGCGACTACTTCTTCAAATAAAATTACTTTCCGTCTATAATAACACTGTCCAACAAATTTTGACTTTTTTTCTGTGTTCTAACAACGAATATACAATTCTAATAGATTTCGACGTGCTGAAAACGAATCCGCAAACCATTTCTGGCCAGTAACTACCATTTTCGAAAAAATCAATTTTGAAAAAAAAGGTACTTTTTTGTCCTTTGAACAAGATTTGTGACGTAAGTATATAAGTTAGACAGTTTTTATTTCTTGCAAAAAATCCTGTGGATCATCACGAAGAAAATGATATGAATTACTTTTGCAATATGAATTTGCAAATATGTTTAAACATTAGTTAAAGTTGGCGAGACACGCTCCGCGCGCTCATTTTTCCAGATTCGTTTCAAATTTCCGGAAAAAATAGACCTCTGACGGGGATTCCAATTAAAAAGCACTGCCAAAATATGCATAGCAGACTTTGGAGTCGTAAATAAAAGCCAAAAAGTCGAGGAAGTCACGGATCGTCAGCAGGGATTCTCAGACGCGACATTTATGCGCGCACGTGAGCGTTTGGGGGACACATGCCGGAGTGGAGCGCGTCATAAATGTCGCGCCTGAGAACCCCTGCTGACAATCCGTGACTTCCTCGACTTTTTGGCTTTTATTTACGACTCCAAAGTCTGTTTTGCATATTTTGGCAGTGCTTTTTAATTGGAATCCCCGTCAGAGGTCTATTTTTTCCGGAAATTTGAAACGAATCTGGAAAAATGAGCGCGCGGAGCGTGTTTTGCAAGAAATAAAAACTGTCTAACTTATATACTTACGTCACAAATCTTGTTCAAAGGACAAAAAAGTACCTTTTTTTTCAAAATTGATTTTTTCGAAAATGGTAGTTACTGGCCAGAAATGGTTTGCGGATTCGTTTTCAGCACGTCGAAATCTATAAGAATCGCATATTCGTTGTTAGAACATTTTTTTTGTGTTGGACAGAGTTTTGAACTCAAATAGCTTCCGTTCCGATTCAGAGAAATTCCGCAAAGTTTCAACATTGTTTACTGTTTCAAAATCGGAATAAACAAATGTTAGCGTGGTTCTACTTCGGCCAGTTTACGGCAGCCAATAGCTAGCTTTTCTTTTGTATCAAGTACTTTTAAGTTACTTATTGTTCGTGGTTAGAAAGTAATAAATGCTTTCGACTAGCGAGTAGATAACATGAAATATCCCGCCATCTGCCTGCAATGTATAAACATAAGTTGCAGTGTAGAAAGTATGAAGTTATTATAAATAACGGCTGGGTGATTAATAAACATTTATATATAAGGATGTGCACTACTTTTCTGGATTGTAGCGGTATCCGTAACATTAGCAGGCCTTAACAGACCCACGCGCTCTGCAAAAAAGAAGTTTAAAATTAGACATTGTTCCATTACACTTATGCATCCTTCGCTATACAACGTGAATTTAGCGGTATTTGGGTCCGCGTGCCGCGAGCAGCAGCGCTATGTGTTCCGCAACGTCACGTTGTACAGTGAAAGATGCATAAATGTATGAAAATCGCTTCTAATTTTAAAGCCCTTTTTGAAAAGCTAATGGGCCATCGCACCTAAAAATGGTGTGCTATAGAATTAGTTGTGTCTGTATTACGTCTCCTCAAAATCTCGCTGATAAATCTCCCACAGATCTGACAAACTCTTCTCGATAATAAAGGGCGCGCGCCGAAAGTAATGTCTCGAAACTTGAATCATTAACATCTAAAATCGAAATGAAAGCGTAAAAGGAAAACGAGCGCGACCCCGAAAATTCATGATTTTAGAGGTTTAGACATTTACGGTTACAATAACGATGTTTACCTGAGTTATAATATTATGAAACTTATCTTTTATATATTAAATTGGATCTAGCGGATGGCACCAAGGAAACTGCTGTTCCCCTGCAAATGTTTTTATGGATCTATATCATACATTTATGATGCATCAATATCAATGCCAACATAATTTTTCAATAACAATATAACTGTATAATGCTTATATTCTGTGCTTATTACTCTATTGGAAAATAAACCTTCTATTACTTGAACTGAAATTGAATTAATATGTACTGTTTCATTTCAGATTATCAAGGCAACAGAATATTGGGGAGTTGACATGGACATGTTTATATACGCTATATGTCCGGTGAACGCCACATTAGCTTCCATAGCACAGTATTTAAATGGATTATTGAATGGAAGAGTAACTATTTCCTTATGTCGTTAATATACAAATGAAATATGAAACTTCTTTATGTCTATGGTTATGAAATTGAAAAACAATAAGTTTAATGAGCTACAATGTAAAAGAGAACGTTTTTACTTGAGTTGAAAAATACTAGCTGTTAAGATGTGTGATCAGCCGCAGATAAATCCTTGGATTGATCACTTCACTCGTGTTGTAAGCACGGGTGAATTATTATTTATCAATGATTCTTAGACACGAAACTTGGAGGTTTTTGGACTTATACTTATAAGTCGGATTTATTCACATAGAGTTGGATATGATTGCTACAATGTAAATGTTATTGGTTCGCAATATAGACGATAGTTACTCTAATGTGGTTACTTGGAATCTTGATTGGTATCTGACTCTTCCTCAGGAACAATATCTGAGGAAGAGTAAAGTGCCGGTTGTGGCGTTGCATTCGCGTCCAGAATTCTTATTGGCCAAACCTGTACGGAATTTTCTCGTTGGTTAAAAGAAGGGCGAAAAAAAGGAGAAGTTGAAAGCAGACGTCACTTCCGTGGACGGTGGGTCTTTCCCGCGGTCCCCGGCGCGACGTCGCCCACTGCAGCTACCTGAGATAGCGCTTCGTCGACTACCGGTTATAAATATTCCGTATGAGCCTAGTGCATGTAATAAACTCATAAAGCCTATAGATTTGGTGTGTCAAAAGGGACGTATAGACTTCCAAGAAGTCCAGGAGGTAGAAATATAAAAGACATAGAAAACTATTGATACAAAAATGGTAAACTACATCTGCTGGCCTTATGAGGATAGCGAATTGTGGACGGAGCGTTTACTTTATTACGAACGAAGATATTCGCGTCGTAACACTAGCATTAAGTTTGCGACGATTACAACATTGGTATCACAGTTTCGTTGTTGAAATATAAATGAGCAATTATAGAAATTAACATTTTTAAATTATAAATGTGCAATTATGACCAAACATATGAAAGGTTTTATCATACAAACCATACATTTTTAATTGAATATCTACATAGATTTACATAGTTGTGTGTACACAGTTTCTATGTTTGGATTATAGCTTCACTAATTCATGTACACTACCGGCCATAAGTTTGGGATCACTTACTATCGTTAAGCAAATTATTAAATATCCTGTCTATAAAATGGAATGTTTTAAATGTTTTTTAGATCTTACGTAAAGCACGCAAAAGCAAAATTCGAAAAGCAACTAGCCCAGTGCCCAGAAAATAGTTTAATATGAATGGCGTAATTATAAAATGGACAGAGGTTTTATATTATATTTACTTTTAATGCACAATATAACGTTTAAACGTGAAAAAACATTATTTTTGCAAAGGCCCGTGGAACTCAAACGGTTAAACAATAGTACTTATTAACCTACTTCACAGCAAGTCTAAAAGAAATATGGAAATGATGTATGAATAATTCGAAAATAACAATATTTCCCTTTAGGAAATATATTATTAACATTCCGAAGCTTCCTAAGGACTAAGCTTTCAGAGATTTCAGATTATTTAAAGGTCACCAATCGATTCATCAAGTGATTCATTGCAGATAAAGGACATCCTTACTCAAATTAAGAACGATAACGAATACTATATGAACTTTGTTGAAGAACGTGTAATTCTAGAAAAGTATGGGATACTGGGTAGGAAAGTCGTTGTATATTATTCTAGTAAGTATCACAAATCTTTCACGAGTTTCATTATTTAATTTGATTCCTATTTGTATCTTATATTTTTTCTTCGGATCTTTATCTAATGGAAAATATATCAAAACTTAAACATATTAAAATATATAATAAATATATAATATCTAGAGAAGGGGACTCATCATCCATTTTGTTGATTTTTAAATATGTTATCAGGGACAGTATTCTGAACAACTTTTTCCTATACATATGACCGCCGCTTGGCCTTAGTTTCAGAGTTATTCGCAGAATACTGAGATTACGAGGACACGTCATTCTACAGTATTTTTTTATTGCCCAGACCCAACTTAACTCACTGATAATAATCATTTTTAATATTAATAAAAAGGAGAGATTAAATGGAAAAATGGAGAAAGATTGTGGAAGAAAACGGTGCACACATAATTAAATAAATGTATATCGACATATAAAAATGTGGCCTTTGAGTTTTCCTTAAAAATCGGCTTGTACTTTTCGCAGCATCCAATATAATTCAAGCATATTGTTTAATATTTTTGAAAAATACGTCAGTGTAGAAGTACTAAGTTGTTGGCACTTGAATCCAGGAACAATTGTCACATACTGTAGATGGCAAATAACAATTACCATATTTATTAGAAATTATTATACTTCCTTTGTTTGATTTTAGTTTATATCTACATGTCGATGGTATTCTACATGCTAGTACCGACTGTGCCATTAGTACTCGATCTTATTATTCCTTTAAACGAATCACGGGAGAGACAATTAGTATTGGATGCAGAATACTTTGTTGATTATAACAAATATTACGTCTACTTATTAATGCAACAATGGATGACAATTCCATTTGCCATTAACGTCTTGGTTGCTTTCGACGCATTATATATATCATTGATTCAACATGGATGTGCATTATTTGCCGTCGCTGGGTAAGTAAGATCTCCCCAGTCTATGTTAACAGAAGTAGTTTCTGTTTTCTTGAGATGTGCGAAGTTTGATTTGTCTTGTTGAGTTCAATATATGCGTTTACATGATCAGTGTTTTCCTCGATAGCCATCAATTAAAGACTGCGCATATTTTGATCCCGGGAAATCTAGACCAAAATGCAAATGACCCGGTTACCGAAGACGCAATTCAGGATTCAATAAAATACGATGTCAGGGTTTATCAGAATCTTGTAATTTGTATTCAGGGACACAACAGAGCGTTAAAGTTAGTATGCTTTCTCCGGATACCTGAGTATGCAGAATATAGAAGAGATATATTATAATTATAAAAGACTACATTATAGTAGTGCACAGTCAACGTATATTAAGTTGATGCGGTTTTCATTTCATTTCGAATATTATATATCGCGCAACAATTGCCTATCAGCTATGTATTCTATGTTATGCGAAACCTTCTGTTTTACTCTTTTATGTGATTGTTAAATAATAGTAGAGAATACATCGTAGATTAATTTGTATGAACCGTTTGAGTGTCAGGCGGCGCGATCGCGGCTCTTCTGTTCCACAACAAAAAATGCCACATCAGAAAATTTGTTGAACACTGATACAAACCCATTCATTTAATAAATATCATTTTTGTATACGTTCGTTTGAAGTACGATCCTTCACACCAAAAATAACGAGAAGGAAGTAAACGTACTCGACGTCTATTCGTGAAGACGAAGTAAACGAAGCACAATTACACGAAAGACGACGAGCGCGATTGCACCGCCTGGTAAATACACGAATGTGTATAGCGAGACATCGTATAACACGGATTTCAACCGTCAACTTGTTCATGGAATATTATGTTAACTATATAAATTCTTAATTTCAATCAGATATGCAGAGCTTCTTGAATCGGGGTTTAGTTTATCGCTGTTCATCCAAGTGTTTCTTTGCATTGCGGGCATCAGCATATCAGGTGTTCAGGTACGTGTACGGAGTTTTGCGAAAGGAACTTTAAATGTGGGGAAGTGTGATATATCCCAGGAATCCTTTCATCCGGCTCGCGCAGTCCCCACTACCTTTTCTTCCCACCACTGCTTTATGCCCGACTTCTGTGACGTCACAGTGGGACTAAGGCCAATAGCGTGTTCGGAGAAGGAAATGATAGTGGGGGACCTGCGCACAACGAACACAAACTCGTCTGAGCCGAGTAAAAGGTTTCCTGGGATGGGCTGCAGCCCATTCCACGGAACCTTTCAGCCGATTCGGAATAACTAATACTAACACACCCCTACTAGCAAATCCAAATAAAATGTTACTTACGTTGCGTCGCGTTATCTTAGGATTCTTCGACGTCACAGGACGTAAAATTTGAAGTGTGTAACAAAGTAAAACGCAAAAACCGTCTTGATAGTAATGTTTTATAATACTTGCTGAAGTCAAGATGTAGACTGCATTCTTTCTCAGAAGCAGTTCCCGAGAAAGAGTGTATTTTGTATAATTGAGAGAATATCGCGTCCAAAATTCCCATTGGTCAATTTGTACGGAATTTTAGAACATGAAAGCTTAAACATTAAGAACTCGTAAACCACGTTTCAGATTTGTAACGGGTAAAGGAGATTTTCATTTATCTATGAGAGAAGTGCATCCGTAGATGTGCGTTTAAATATTGATGGGTCACACTGTACAAATATTGCTTACAAACTTTTCAGGTTGTAACGAAGATCGGTGACGCAGGCAAGCTGTTTAGATTCGGTTCTTTTATATTGGCACAAGTCATTCATTTGTTCGTCCTGTGCCTTCCTGGACAATTATTAATAAATCACAGCGAAAATATGTACCATGATGCGTAAGTCTGTAATAGGTAAATTCTGATAACGGAAAATACATAAAGTTTAAATCCTTAAGTCTATTTCCATTATAGTCGTGTGCAGAAAACAAACACTGCTATTTTTGTATGCAGGTGCACAACATTATGGTATACGTTTTCCCAAAAATCGAGGCGCTTGTACAAGTATTTACTTATGAGGACTTTAAATCCTTGTCAATTAACAGCTTTAAAGTTCGCTGCAATGTCAATGGAGACGTTTCTTGCTGTACGTATGTATATATTGCGTAATATTGAAATGTCAAGAAACAATGTAACAACATTTCATCTATTATTATTCGATATTATGATCATATTGTATAAATTGTATTCTAAATTTCTATTATTATTTTGCAAGTGCATTCGTGAAAGAAGAGATTTATGAATATCATGACATTTGTATTTTTAGGTTGTACAAACCGCAGTGTCATACTTAACCGTTTTATCGACCACACAATAAGTAATGAATTCATTTTACGTCTCTCATTAGTGCAATAGAAGATATTACTGAAGCTGATTATTTGTACAAATATATTCAGTGATTGTCAATAAATATGTTACTGTCAGTTAATGGACTATCAGCCTAACTATTCATAATGTTCCATTCAGAAAATGGATCATCTTGAAGCCTTTGAAAATAATTACCACGAAAAGAATCTTTCCAATCACCATATGAGTTCCATCGTATTATTATTTGGTGAAATCCCCGAACCGCGTTTTACGGTTTCGTACATTTGCTAAGGTCATTTTTCGCTATTTTATAGCGAAAGATGCATACATATATGGAAATCGCGTCTAACTTGAAACCCCATTTTGAAATATGGGCCATCGCCCCTGAGAATTGTGTGCTATAGATTTAGTTGTGTCTACGGTAAACTCCCGTATAACATGAGTTCGAACAACGCGAATTCCTACAACTCGTTAAAGATATTGTAACGACCATTTTTATATAACGCAATTTCATACAACGCGTAACGTATCAACCCCGTTATGCGGGATTCTACTGTATACAACTTATCCTGAAAATCTCGTTAAAAAATCTCATACGTAGCTAACAAACTCTTCAAGTTTTCCAAATCAAAACTATACGGAAACGATTTCAATAAAGATGGCATCGGTGACGAAAAAGTATAGGCCTTTGGGCTTGTCGTTGCTGACACAGACCCTTCGTATGTGTTTCAAGTGGCGACGACGAAAACTTCCCATTTCAACCAAGTATTCTTCCGGAAAAATGAGTAAATTTGTAAGCTCAATATTTTAAAAACTAATTAAAATCAGTCATACACATGAAAGGTTAAAGCATTTGCCTTGAGAAGCATCATCAAACGATCGGAAGAAGAATATATAGTTCCATTTAAAAAAACGAACTTGACTTTCATATCGTGTTAACTAATAAAGTAAAAAGCAATTTGCTTTTGTCAAAAGATTTGTCCCCATGTTTTTCTACCAGCAATACTACAGGAAATAAAGGACTGTCCGGTGTTACCGCGGAAACCCTGTATGCATGCGGAGCCAGAAAGCCGCGGACGAAAGTACGGAATGTGATACCTTTTAATTACATTTATACATCCTTTATCAATATAGCGATACGCAAACTATGTTCATATACATCGCATTGTTGTTCACTATAAACTGCTCACCTTTGCACAGCTTGAGGTCCTGGAGTTTAAATTAAAAATGTCTCCCCTACTACATGCAGCGTCGAGTTGAATGTGCCTTGAATTTCAACACTGATTGCCGCAGAGGTCACAGGGTTTAATGTCTCCGTATTATCTAGTTACTGTACATGAAATTATCGAAAATGGTCGTAGGAATAATAAGTTAACCACGGTGACATTGTACACAGGGGGCGGTAAAGAGGACTGAATTGCTCATCATAAATTCATGGAGTAATTATCGAAGATTTCTCAACCTGACAGATGACACAATAATGATATTATTGGTAGAATTAAAGTATCATATCTATGTGGCGTTGCATGCCGCGCACAATGTTTTAGTTGCATTCCCCTTCGTTCTTGTGGAACAAGCTATGACTAACAATAAGTAGACATTATTTCGTACACCTGCGTGACGCTGTGTAATTTATATTAGAACTGCCAATACGCACACATTGTGATATTCAAATATGAAGTTTGCGGTAATATCGCAAGATGATTTGGTGTGTTTTAAACACTTTTTTGACGAACGTGCGTACGTGGTATGCAAGTTCTTCATGTCGCAAGTTGGCGTTTGGCCATATCAAAAGCATAAAGACCAAATTTGGAGACAGATTTTCATAGTGCTATGCTATGCAAGTATGTTACCGCCACAGGTAAATATTATGTCTGAAAAAGTTACATATAACATTACAACCGAAAGTGCAGAATTGTGTTCTTGTTGTGCTTCATATTGTGATGGTCGAGAGGTGTGATTTTGGTGAGCGATGTTGACTGCCATTCGCATGGGAACGCTTTTGTTTTACAAAAATGTTTACAAGTAGTGAATTTAAAAGTTTGTAGACCATCTGAAGAAAATTGTAGTAATACATAATGCCTACTTCGCAAAATATAATTACTTTCCAGAATGTCCAGAGTATTTGAACTCATAGTAAAAAATCCACGCGAACTTTTTCCAGTAATTAATATATCCCCTTCATTTATATTTCAGATAGGTGGAGCGAACCAAGCGTTCGATGTTGACTATTACCTTGTCATGGAAAGCTTATCACCGATGCTAGCAATGATCACTAGCTTGATAAAGTATTTAAATCCAATAATTCAACCGAAGAAGGTCATTATCTATAATACGCAATAATTATTATTAGACTGTTGCTGTAATATTCAAAGCAGGGTATCAAATAACAATATTGTTATATTTTATCTGCTGAAAATAAATAATAAATATCTCAACTACGAGGGGCGGCTGGAAAGTAATGCTTAGTCGCTTAGTGGCATAAAAGTACATTTTATTTGCTACAAAAGCCTATATTTGTTTTTTCACGTAGTCACCATTTACAGCTACACATTTCTCCGAACGGTGAACCAGTTTTCTCATCCCGTCAATGAAGAATGCCGGCGGTGTTTCCTTGATCCAAGACATCTCTGCATCCTCCAGTTAATATACCTCTTTAAATGCGGAAAGAAGTGAAAATCGCCAAATCTGATGAGTATAAAGGGGTGGAATTTATTCAAATTTCAACTTCGCAAGAGGCTCCGCGGTTTTACGCGATGTGCGTGTCCAATTATTTTGCACCGCGATAATACTTCTTTCCGCATTTAAAGAAGGATATTAAGAGTATTTCAAACGGTATTCATTTCACCAGCGATGAACTGAAGGACGCAGTGAGGTCGTGGATCAAGGAAAGACCACAAACATTCTTCATTGACCGGATGAGAAACCTGGTTCACCATCGGAAGAAATGTGTAGCTGTAAATGGTGACTACGTGGAAAACTAAATGTAAGTTTTTTTTGCAAATAAAATGTACTTTTATGCCATATTTGATTCATTTGACTGTCTCTTTTCATTTCCGAGTTATGAACGACTGTGCATTACTTTTCGACCGCCTCATGTAGCAGAACGCATTCTCGTCATTTTACATATTGATAATAATAAAAAATCTGTTTTAAACTTACATGTATATCTCAACAATTCTTAGATATCGTATATCGAGGATTGTCATTCATGAATTATTCTCGCATATGTAACTCAATTAAATATTACAGTTGAGGACTATATTCTTTTCTATCGCAAAAGACAAAATGCATTTCATTAATTGCCGAGGCTACGAGATGATGTTAAAATATGAGGAAGAAGGAAGGAAGATCTGTATATATTACACGAGTGGGTACTTTGTTCCTTCCCTGTATGCCATCCAAAAGTCGATTACTCTGCTCCATGTTCCCTAGGCAACCATACAAGTTTGGTTTGAAACATTTTTCCATACAGCAAATAACTTGCAAGTTATTCTAAGCGATTGATCTTATTAACTCGTGTATATGTATAGAGGGTGTTTGAAAAATCGGGAAACGGTCAAATGTCTCCTAGGTGAAGCGTTTTAGTTGAAAACATTACATAGAAAAGTTTTAGGATTTGAATCGGGCTATCAGATGAGCTCCTTGATTTTGGGCGGGGGTCCAAAATGGTCCAACTTGATGGTAAAAATGCCTGAACATGTTCTGGGGTGATTTTGGGGTCGAAACAAGTGCATTTTAAATCTTTTCCGGTCAAAAAATGAGTCGATCCAACATCACAAAAATGTGAAATGATGTACCTTCAAAAATGGAATGAACATTCCACTTGTAAATATAAAACAACCCGCAGCCAATTAGCTCGAAATTATTTATGGTGTATTAAGACCGATAATTAAATTATAATGCTGGTACTTGTTCCATAAAGGAATACGAAGTAATACGAGTTGTAATTACTATAACTCTGCATACATTTGATACTGTAAAACAATGCCTTAAGATAATTTTCGTGTCATTATTACACGCCAAATAATTCGGATTGCCCAGGTCTCACCACGTGGAGGTTGCTGCTTTGAGACCCGCCCTATACAAACTTTCAACTCTGATTTATATTCAGCATGGAAAAGTATATGTTGATCTGAACAAAATTCCGCTTTTACACGAATGCAAAACGCTCAATACAGTCCTTTGCACGAGTTATAAACCGGTCATTGACCTGATCAATCCGGGAATAACGATAAGCTATATTATACTTAATTCTACCAAAATGTACTCTGCTGAATGCTTTCTAGATGGTACACTTCATTTTGCAACTGCTCAATATTGACGATATCTCATCATTTTCAGGCTTCGCAACAATTGAAGATCTATTTTCCTTAGACCAAGTACGTTTTCGATGCACATTTTGGTGTAAAATCCAAGTCTCGTCTTCAGTGACAAGCCTATGTAAGAAAGGATCACTTTCATGTCGCTAGAGTAGCAAATTGCACGTAGAGACGCGATTCATAAGGCGTGGAACCCAAACCTCACATCGATTCGCATATCCCATCTTGATTAAATGCTTATGTACCTTTGAAACTATTATAATTCCAGAAGTGGACCTAACCGCTTAAAATTATCAGATTCTCAGTGGCAATTATTTAGTATTTCCTGCAATCAATCGTTAGGTATTTATATCGTGTACTCCAATAGGTATTGGTCTCGCATTTTTCACATTAGGTTGCGTTCCAGTCTGACACCCCTGATCTCCATTAATCTCTCATTTGACATTTTATTAATTTCTCATTATCATTTTACATTCAGACAGTCTTTCGTTCAGACTCATTGTCAGTCAAACTGACAATTCATATTTGTGATCAATAATCACACAAACTTAATTACGAATTTATACCTCTCACACTCATAACGCATCATGCAACGAAACATTTTTTATCGAAAGCACACTCGCAGCCAACGAGACCGTGTGGAATCGAAGAAGGGAAATAAAAAATGTCGCCGACTTCATCGTTATAACAAAATGTAGAGCAACTATTACAATCGGGAAACAAAGCCCAACTAGATAAACAACCGCTACATCAAACCCGACTCGAATTCAAATCCTGAAGGAAGCAGGAGATAAAACCCGATTTGAGTATAACGCAATTTAAAACTTGCCCGGAAAAATTGCCCGTTAAAACGCCAAAATTCTAAATATATACGAAAGTAACGTAAATATATACTAATAGCAAACGAAAAGAGATTCACTTCCAAGTGGGATAGATAAACTTATAGGCTCGTCAATCATCCAAGAAAATTCATAGCTTTACCAAAATTCGAAAAACCAGGCAATTCCACAAAAACCACCGGATATACTCAGGCGTGGAAATGCGTCGTGCGCGGGCCACGAAATCCTCCGCCAGTCGCCACACACTATTAAAAAATATTACCTAATATAATAAATATTACCCAAAAATATTACGCACCACACGCATTCACCCGTGTCACATCTGACTGATTGTGAGATCTACGAATGCCCGAATGAAATGAGTTAAACTTCAAATGAAATACTAACGACAGTGATCGGACTTTTAATGTGAAAAATCAAGGAAAGAAATTAAAGTTTTGAACTTGGAAATTTAATTCTGAGAGAGAGAGAGAGAGAGAGAGAGAGAGAGAGAGAGAGAGAGAGAGAGAGAAGTGTGGCTAGCGCAGTCGCACCGCGGAAAATATTTGACTTTGAAAGGTTAAGAAACAATACGAATCAAACCGACTCGTTGAACTACGTAATTCGTCACAACCCTCTTTCAGACGAAATTGCAGGCGATAATTTCGCGGAATCTATGACGATCAAACTCCAATTGATATTAGAAGGACGAAAACATTAGAAAATTTCAAATGACAGATCATGACGCCACGAAACTTGCGAAGTACACCGCGAAAAAGGTGGTGTTATGGCGAAACAGTCTAAAATTCACTAATAAATTCTCAAAACAGTCACAAAACCGAACCGAGGAACTTTGTGGCACTTGTAGAATCATGTTTCGAGACGAAAAAGTGAAATTTGGAAAAATTGAAATCGAAAAATCGGAGCACACCAACAACACGTCCGCACTACTCGAAAAACGACCGGCGAGCGACCTCGCTATTTACACCCCGCGGCAAAGGTTCGCAAACAGCGCGCATGCTCGGTGAGTGGGGAGCCAGTGTAGTGGCACGTTGCCCTACTCCTACCTAACCCCCTCGTACGTGTGAACCATCTCACGCCTGACCCAAAACGCCATACACAAGGCGTCTACATTCTACATGGAAATACTTCTTCAATAATTTACTTTAAGGAGTTATTAAAAAATAATACATAGCTCGATAATGAATATGCCTTATATGTTATCCCTATTTATAGAAATTAATGCGCATAGACTCAGAATAAGCTTGTTTAACAGTTTGAGTCCTGCACAAAAATACTACAATTTTTTTAACAATCGTACACAATATGATTGATCTAACAAATGGTTAGAAGGATATTCAAAATATGAATACCAGATTTTCTTACTACCAAAGTTTTATTGTTATAATTACCTTTTCTGTTGATCTTATAATATTATCTGCAATTTCATGTCCGGTCCTAATTCTTCTGCAGCATACATTTACACATCAATGACCGTGTATTTGTGTATACCATCCATTCCGATTTTGTTGGATTCTATCCATCCGGTAAACGGATCCCACGAAAGGAATTACTTATACCAAGTCGAGTATGGCATAGACAAAGAGAAATATTTTTATCAAATATTACTGCATGGTTATATAGTTACCGTCGTAGTAGTCAGCATAATTATTGCATTGGACACAATGTATATTATATTCGTCCAGCATGCGTGCGCCTTATTTGCAATGTTAGGGTAAGTAATTAAGTAATTAAGGATCTTTATATTGTTCAATTTATTCCTCAAAATATGTTGCTCGTGCCATCATTATCTCCTTTAATTATTAACCCTTTGACTGCGGAGCGCCGACAAACGATAAACAAAACAAAATAAACAAATGATAAACAAAAATTGACAATGCATCAAGACAGACAGATTAAGTAACGCGTGTAGTGAAGGTTTTGTTTGTAAAATGAACAATGTTTAAAAGCATCGTTCGCACCAAATGAGAATTATGAATTGGTCGCCTAAGGCGTTGTTCACACCCAGGGAGCACCTCTCACTGGACGCCTGTATGTAGAAGTTCGCAGTCAAAGGGTTAAAGCTGTAGGAATGAATATTGCGCTTCCGTATTACGATCTATAAAGTACTAAAGAGCCATACTACGATTTACCAGTAAAACTCAAGATTTACCAATTTCCGTTAAAAGTCGTTAAGAATGCTTGACATTCTGCGATATTTCTAAGTATGTCTTTTCTAATTCGAGCAACCCAACTGCACCCGAACTGCATGTCTACTGTTCGACCGGTTGTCTAAAATCTCAGAATCAAGTATATTCTTACAGATATCGCCTAAAGACAATACACATTTTTGGGAAGATTACAAATGAGGATCAATATGAGCATACGCTAGAAACATATGACAACAGAATATTATTTATGGAAGATCAAGAGAGAATATATAAAAATCTTGTAGTTTGTATCGAGGAACACAAAAATGCTATTGCGTCAGTATTCTTGTTCTGGTTTGTATAATTTTGACGCTTTGAAAATTCATTTAAAACAAGAACCGCACAATTAATCTGTTTCATGACGAAGATGAAAGGTGATTGCAGAATTAGTAAATTATAATAAAATAAATACTTGAATTATTTTATATATGAAATAAAGAATTTACACTCATTACGATTCCACTTGGAAAATTTATCAAAAAATCTTACAATGCAGAGTTTTAGATTACCTCGTCTTTTAAGATTGCGAAGAGTCTCATAATAATAACAATTTTATGCACGTTTCATAAAAAATTGATAAAATGTCTTCTTGATTACACCCATCCCTTCGTTTATGTGAACTCTTTATACGCAGTATCAATTTCCGCGGTTAGAAAATATATTTTTCCATAATCTTTAATGAGTTTACTGTATATCAACGAGACGGAAATTCTTATTTAACTATACTATTGTATCATAGCAATTATATCATTTTGACCATTTTTGGTTCGTAGTGAGCGGTTTTAAACTCGAAAACAAATGTACAAAGTGATGTGACTTCGTGCGAATTAAAAAAGAAGGTGACTTTTGGGTTCCAGAACCGGCACCGACAACGATTAAAATAGATCTTGAATTTTCTGAATTTTCATTACTATGTTTTTGTGACAATATGTGAAGTAAATGTCTTTATAACTTATATCGGTTTATTTCTTCAGTATTTTTTGTCCTATTACAGCCCTCCATTTACGCGATTCTGTTCCGCGTAAAAAAATCGCATGAGACGAATAATCCGCGTAAATCTAGGGACGGGTGTATATTTGTTTCTATTCTAATGGAAATCATAACTAAATAGTTCCACCTATGATGGAAGAATTACACATGTTGCCGAAAACATTTTAAAGTTTCAAGTTCAACATTGTAAAATTCAAGAATAATTTCAGTAAGTTACTTATTTATTTATTTACATGTGCATTTCAAGGCGTCATCTCTGCATCTTATTATTCTCAAATGTCTTCTTAAGTGCTTCTTCTTTTCCCCTTTTAGGTATTCAAACCTACTAGACTCGACGTTCTCCATGCCAATATTCTTTCAGTTTGTGGTAATTGTTCTGTGCATAAGCATCGCAGGTGTCCAAGTAGGTAGAAAGTTATTAATATTTGGTGACTTTAATATGAATGTGATGGATATTTTACTGTGAGATAAAGCTTTATTCCAAATTCAAATTAGTTATTGTGTTATAAAAATTTAATACTAAGTTTGCCGATTATGATTTCAGACTTATGATTAAATGTTTAATAACTTGCTTAATTTTCAGACGGTAATGGGTAGTACACGCGACATGTTGAGATTTGGTAGTTTCACAGTAGCTCAAATACTTCATCTGTTTTTCTTATGCATTCCTGGGCAGAGATTATTGGACCACTCTGAACGCTTGCATACAAATTTGTAAGAGCTTAGATTTACATTCGTCAGCAAATAGAATATCTTTAATAATTTAAGTATTTAATTCTAACACAATCTTCGAAAATGTCTACGTTATTTGAAAATGTACTATCTGTATGTACTTTGAACGTAGGTGTGAAATGAAGTGGTATGAGTACTCGAAAAAGTCCAAAGCCTTATATAAATTTTTACTTTCGAGATGCTTAATACCATGCAAGTTGACAGCCATGAGATTTGTCACAGTGTCGACGGATACATTTAGTGCTGTATGTAAAATATTTATGCTTATAAATCTGTTATTGTTAATATTTCATCAACAATACGTTAATATTTCACAAAGCACGACATATCCTATAATAATGTACGGTCGGATTCCGTATAACGCAACACTAATTATAGCGCCAATTGAAAATTGCGATACTGCATAACGCGATTAAGGAGAATTTGAAAAACAACTCTAAAAGTGAAAGTCTTCTTAAGGAAATAATGCAAGAAGATCAGACAATTCCTGACGCTGAAAAAAATTCGACTGACGAAAACACTGAACCAATTCCTAAAAAACGATGTTTAGTTCTACTTACCTTTTACTTTAAGTTATCCGGTACATATAATGAACAAAATTTAATTTCTGCTTGTTTTAAAATAAAATAAAATGCGTAATATTTTGTGTCAAATTAAAAAAATATTTATTTAATTCTAACTTTTTGCGTCCCTGGTTTCATACAACATGAAATCCGTATAACGCGAAACGTATCTCTTGTGTTATAGGGGTCCTACTGTATTACGTACACACACGTACATATATAATTATACGTTTAACCCTTCGACTGCGGCCTGTTCTGACAAAAAACTATTAACAGCGTACAATGCGATATTCGCGGAAGGGTAGTTGACACTAAATTTCTACTTTTCCATTTGACACTAAATGTAGAGAAAAATCAGAAAAGTCGAGGAGTTATAGCGATTCAATTATTCGATCGGTTTTTATGTGACACATCACATTATGTTGCATACTGTATTAATTCACTAAAAAGGTAAATGCGTTGTACCGAACAAAATTTACTGGTCGCATATATTGTACGTCATTCGCAGTCCAAGGGGTTAAAAGTAGTCCTAGCATAGTAAAATGACACGTGAATTCTTTTAATAATAATTATGTTCCTCCTGTGTTTTTAGGTCGTCCGTACTGCTATGTCATATTTCACTGTTTTCTCATCAATGAAGGAATGAGAGCAAGGAATCGGGTACCGCTAATGACCGACAGATCAAATTGATAAGAGTATCTTTGGAAATGTATTAGACGTTGTAGGACTGTTTATTGTATATGCAGTATTCATTTAAGTAGTTCTTTTCGTCAGAATGGTAAATGAGATGCATTCGGAAATGATTGTTATGTAACTAGTGTTGAAGGTGCAACGTTATTAGAGCACATTTAGACATACTAACACACACGTGTAATCTATAAGAATACTTTAAAACAATGATAATCCAAAACAAGATACAAGTGCAAATACATATATACCTCGTCTGCGTTCTGCAAAAAAGTATGAATCTTTTTCCATTTTGCTGCCTGCTATTATATTTTATATTTAGAGCTAACGGAGACCTAACCTAAATCATCTTAACTCACAATCAGATCTGCGACCGCGTTCTATATTTCTCATATTTATTAAATCCATGCGCCACTACATTATCCTCATCGTGAGAATGAAATTAAATTATTACTAATAAATTATTATTTTGAAAAAAGAATAAAGACAAAGTAGCTCACAATGTCGAACAAATTAAGTATATAATAGTTTGTTTTAGTGTCTGAAACGAATATTAATCGCGAATTACCAACTGGCAATATATCATCCGAGTTTATGTACCACTTGATATGTATCTCATAAAATTAATTAAAATTACGATTCAAGTAGATTGTTGAAGTTGTTTAATTAACGCTGTATTAATTCGTATTCGCTCCTTATAACTTAATTTCCCATAAAGCGCAATAATTAATATTCGTTTGAGTCGCTTAATAAAACGTGAATTAATCATGTGAAATCTTGTTGTATTTGCTATAAATTTTCTTTTGAATATCCAGTAATATATTGCTCACAGATGCAAGAGATTTAGAAAAACAACACTGTCCAACACAAAAAAAGGTTGTAATAACAAATATGTGATCTTTATAGATTTTGACGCGCTGAAAACGAATCCGCAAACCGATTCTCTCCGTCAACCTCAATTTTCGAGAAAAATAATTTAGAAGCGGGTCATTTTCGCCTCTTGAACAGGATTTGTAATGAACAGACTAGACAGTTAGTCAGTTAAACAGTTAGACAGTTATACATTTAGAGAGTTTCTATTAATTGCAAAACATTCTGTGGGCTTTTGTGAATGAAATAATGCAAATTACTTTTGCAATATGACTTCGCAAATATGTTTAAACATTAGCTAAAGTTGACAAGGCACGCTCCCCGATTGCATTTTTAGAACAAACCTTGTCAATTGAACAAAAAAATTAGGCCTCCATCGAGGACTCGAATTCTCTTTCAGAGATCCAATTTTATCGGAAATTTGAAAAAAACGTCGAAATAGGAGCGCACGGGCCTTGTCTCACGAATTTCAATCAATATTTAAACATATTAAATTTAATATCTTAATTTACAGAGATATTAACAGCAAAGATGTAGCGGTTTAGGTCCACATTCTCACCGCAAGATGGACGGCATTCTTTGCCCATGAATTTCGGGTGACTCAGAAATAAAAAAGCAAAATACTTTTCTTCAATTATCTCGTATACTAATAAAATGTTACTATACGTATACTAAAAAAAAATTGTTTGTTTTTTAACGAAGAAGGCTTTGTTGCTAATATTTCAGTAAATTAAGTCATTAAATTTAATAAGTTTAAACATTACTTGAAATTCGCGAGGCAAGACCCGCGCGCTCCTTTTTCGACACTTTTTTCAAATTTCCGAAAAAATTGGATCTCTGACAGGAATTCGAGTTACTCTGCGCGATAGAACAGACGTTTTTCTTTAAAAAACACTCCAAAAATATGCAAAAAGATTTTGATTTGGGAAATAAAAGCCAAAGGGTAGCACCAATGAAGGATTCCGTGAGAATCCGTGATTTCCGCCTTTACTTTCGACAATAAAGCCCATTTTGTGTATTTTAGGAGTGCTTTCCAAAGAAAAATATCTGCTCTATCGCGTAGAGTAATTGGAATCCTCGCCGGATGTCCAATTTTTTTAGAAATTTCAAAACAGCCTTGAAAAATGAGCACGTTGAGCGTGTCTCGTTAAATTTAACAAATGTTTAAACATATTTTCAAAGAGATATTGCGAATGCGACTTGCTTAATTTTATTCGCAAAAGCCCCCAGAATTTTTTGAAACGAGTAAAAACTGTTTCACTTTTATACTAACGTCAATTTTATTAACACTATTAGTAACCCTAATATAATTGGTCTCAAACCCAAATATCCCAACTCAATAACTTCCCTTTCGATAAGTGTATGGAACTATTTCGCCGCATTCAGTGTGTAAAATAAATCAACACTCAAAATTAACCCGGTAGTTGAATCTGATTAATTTTTGGATATTAACCGTTTGAGTGCCAAACGCCGCGTTCGCGCGGAAGGAACTTCCATCTCAAGTTTTTAAACGGCGATAAAAATCTATACGTTTAATAAATATAATTTTTATATACGTTCGCTTGAGGTACGATGGTTCACACTAAAAGGGACGAGAAGGAAGTAAACGTACTCGACGTCTATGCGTGAAGGAAGAAGTAAACGAAGCACAATTACACGACGAGCGCGATTGCACCGCCTGGTAAATACACGAATGGGTATGGCGAGACATCGTATAACACGGATTTCAACCGTCAACTTGTTCATGGAATATTATTTTAACATTATAAATTCTTAATTTCAATCAGATATGCAGAGCTTCTTGAATCGGGGTTTAGTTTATCGCTGTTCATCCAAGTGTTTCTTTGCATTGCGGGCATCAGCATATCAGGTGTTCAGGTACGTGTACGGAGTTTTGCGAAGTGAACTTTAAATGTGGTGAAGTGTGATGTATCCCAGGAAACCTTTCACCCGGCTCGCGCAGTCCCCACTACCTTTTCTTCCCACCACTGCTTTATGCCCGACTTCTGTGACGTCACAGTGGGACTAAGGCCAATAGCGTGTTCGGAGAAAGAAATAGTGGTGGGGACCTGCGCACAACGAACACAAACTCGTCTGAGCCGAGTGAAAGGTTTCCTCGGACGGGCTAGTTCGAATTTTTTTACAGTAGTTGGACGATTCTGAGCAGCTCGACAAATTCAAGCGCTCGAATCGGCTCGTAAGTTTCTAATACTAGCACACCCCTACTAGCAAAACAAAATCAAATGTTACTTACGTTGAGTCGCGTTATCTTAGGATTCTTCGATGTCACGCGACGTAAAACTTGAAGCATGTAACAAAGTAAAAGGCGAAAGCCGTCTTGATAGTAATGTTTTATAATACTTGCTGAAGTCAAGATGTAGACTGCATTCTTTCTCAGAAGTAGTTCCTGAGAAAGAGTGTATTTTGCATAATTGAGAGAATATAGCGTCCAAAATTCCCATTGGTCAATTTGTACGGAATTTTAGAACATGAAAGCTTAAACATTAACAACTCGTAAACCAAATTTCAGATTTGTAACGGGTAAATCCGTAGATGAGTGTTTAAATATTCATGGTCACACTGCACAAATATTGCTTACTTACTTTTCAGGCTGTAATGAAGATGGGTGACGCAGACAAGCTGTTTAGATTCGGTTCTTTTATATTGGCACAAGTCATTCATTTGTTCTTGCTGTGCCTTCCTGGACAGTTATTAATAAATCACAGCGAAAATATGTACCATGATGCGTAAGTCTGTAATAGGTAAATTCTGATAACGGAAAATACATAAAGTTTAAATCCTTATGTCTATTTACATTATAGTCGTGTGCAGAAAACAAACACTGCTATTTTTGTATGCAGGTGCACAACATTATGGTACACGTTTTCCCAAAAATCGAGGCGCTTGTATAAGTATTTACTTATGAGGACCTTAAATCCTTGTCAATTAACAGCTTTAAAGTTCGCTGCAATGTCAATGGAGACGTTTCTTGCTGTACGTATGTATATATTGCGTAATATTGAAATGTCAAAAAACAATGTAACAACATTTCATCTATTATTATTCGATATTATGATCATATTATATAAATTGTATTCTAACTTTCTATTAGTATTATTATTTATTGGTACCTCTTTTAACCTTTCGGTCCTTGAGGGATTTTGGTTTTACATATTATATTACATTACACCTTTTATATATATATATATATTGCTTAAACTACTTTTTCTTTATGTTTTCCTTCGCTTTCTCCTTCTCTCTCTGCCTCTCTTCTTCTTTCTCTTTCTCCCCGATTTTCTTTTTTACCTCTTTCATCCACATTTCTCCTGCTCCGTTGTCCTTTAAAATTATCTCTACTCTTCTCTTCTCCTGCCTCAGCTCTCTGCATTCCTTTGCCCAATGCTCTATTGTCTCCCTTCCTTCCTTTCACAGTCTGCACCTTATATCTTCCCCTTTTTTCCAGAATCTGGTACCCTTTTCTTCACTCCCACATCTAAATCTGGCTATCATGCTCTGTCTCTTCCTTCTCCCTTTACTGTCTAGGTATTTGGGCATAGTTTGTGTCATTATGTTTTTGTATTTGCTGTTGTATCTCGACTTCATTATCCTGTTGTAATTCTCCTGCTTCTGCACATCCGCGTCCATCTTCATTAGCTGTTTGATCACATCTTGCCCGCTACCCTTCCTTCTATCCACCTCCTCCGGTGCCATTCCATTCCTATAGTAGTATTCCCTCCTTTGCTTTTCCCATTCTGATCCTTTATTTTTCCCTTTCCTTATCTCCTCCAAACACTCTTTCACCAGCTTACTTCTTCTCCCTTCTCCTATCTCCTCTTCATATTTCCTTGCTCTTCTTCCTGCCTCTACCCTCATCTTCATTTCCTTTGTTTCCTCTCTTACTATATATTCTGGCGTCCACCTGTCTAACTCCAGCGTCCATTTCAGATACTTTACTTTCAACTTTTCCATTTTATTTTCTTCTTCCCATCCCCACACCTCAGCTGCATATAAGAGTATGCTCTCCACCAGTGCTCTGTACATCCCCATCCTCCTCTTAAAATTATCGTTAAATTTTCTCTTGCCTATCCCCCATACCTGTGCCATAATCGCGTTCGCCTTTCTTACTGTTTCCTCTTCATGCCGCGTTCCTTTGCCGTTCCTTTGGAATAGGTATCCCAGATATCTAAATTCCTTTACTTCATCCACCTCCTGCCTTTCTTTGCTCTCTTTCCTTTCCCAAATACCATCATTTTTTATTTCCCCACGTTCACTTCCAGCTTCTTTTTCACTGTCCATCTCTCCAATTTCTTGACCATACTTTCCATTTCCTTTTCACTCTTCGCCAATAACACAATATCATCTGTATACGCTAACGTCCATATTTTTTCTCTCCCTATAACTACCCCCCCCGTCCTGTGCCTTCCTGAATTCTTCCTCTATTTCCGCTATGAACAGTGCAAACAAAGTCGGGCTCAATGGGCACCCTTGCCGTATCCCCTCCTTCGTCCAGAACTCTTCCGTTAATATGTCCCCTACACTTACCCTACTCTTGGTTTCTCTATATATCTCCTGCACTTTTTCCCTTAATTTTTCCCTGATTTGCATTCTTTCCATCGTTCTGAATAACTCTTCCCTGTTAACTCTGTCAAATGCAGCCTTAAAGTCTACGAAAAACGCAAATACTTTACCGCCCTTCTTTCCCAACTCTCTGTTAACTATATAATTTAAAATATATATATTGTTTACTGTACTTCTGCCCTTCCTGAAACCCGCCTGCGTTTCTGGGAGTAGCCCCCTTTCCTCTATTTCTTTGATCAGTCTTTCTTGTATGCATGTTGCATAAATCTTATACGCGGTGTCTAACAAAGTTATGCCCCTGTAATTTCTCACATCATCCTTCTCTCCTTTTTTATATATTGGGTTTACTATACCTTCTCTCCATCTGCTTGGTATCTCTGCGCCATTCCATACCTTGCCTATTATCGCATGCAGCCTTTTTTTCGCTTCCCCATTATCATGTTTCCATACCTCGTTCTGGATGCCATCTTCCCCAGCCGCTTTCTTTTTCTTCAACCTTTCTATCACTTTTTGAATTTCTCCTCTTGTTATTTTCTCCTCTTCATCCCCCTTTTCCCCCTTTTCTCCGAATCCTTCTTCCCCCTCTCCTTCCTTCTCTTTTCTTCTTCCTTCTTCCCCTTTATTTACATTATCCTTTGTTCCTCCTAATAGTTCCATGAAATGTCTTTCCCAAAGCTCCTTCGGTATATTCGCACTCACTCTTTCTCTCTTCTTCCTGTACCTGTTGATGATTTTCCAAACTCCTGCTTCCGTCTTTATATTCTTTATTTCCTGTTCTTCCTCTTCTTCCTTTCTTTCTTCCGCACGTCTGCATATCTTCCTGAACTCTCTTTTCTTTCCTATGTATTCCTCTCTGCTTCCGTTTCCTATCCTCCAATCTCTTAACGCTCTCCCCACAGCCGCTTTTCCGCTCTTACATTCCTCATTCCACCACCTTGCTTCCCCTAATTCCCACTTGTTCCATTTTACCTTCTTCTTCACTACTACTTTGTCTACCTTATCTATGATCTCATTCATCATATCTTCTATTCCTTCCTTTATAAACTCCGCCTCTCCCATCTTTTCCTGGAAGTGTTTTATTCCTTCATCGCTCCAGTCCTTATTTTCTCTTACCCTTCTTTCCTCTTCGTGGCTACCCCTTCCCTTCCACTCGTCTATCTGTACCTCTAGTGGCATATGGTCCGATTCAACCCTGCTGCCTATTTTAAGGTAATCTACCCTTCTTTTTGTCTGCCAATTCGCTATTGCATAGTCTATCACTGTTTGCACTCTCCCGCCTACAAATGTCCACTCTCCTTCTCTATCCCCCTCTTGGTTCCCGTTCAGCACATCCCAACCCCTTTCCTCCATTAGCTCTAAAAATACTTTCCCCTCTCCGTTTTTTGTTTTATCCCTTGACTTCCTCTTGCCTTCTCCCTCCTCCTCTATGTCATTCCCATATTCCGCTATTCTTGCGTTAAAGTCCCCTCCTATGAGCACCATTCCTTGCTCCTGCTCATGGATTTTATTCTTTATCTTTTTTGCTGTTTCCCCCATGTCTTCACTGTATACCGTCAAGATTCTCCATACCTCTCCCTTTATTTTTATTTTCCTTTCTACTACTCCCACTTCTTCTCCTTCCTCTTGCTCTTCAATCTCTTCTATATCTTTTTTCACTCCTGTAATTACTCCTCCTTTGGCCCTCCCTTTTTTACTCTCTCTTTTCGCGCACTGCACTTTCCAATTGTACTCTTTCGGTAGATTTTCCTTCCACCAACCCCAACTCTTTTCTTCTATCCATGTCTCTACTAACCCTACCACGTCAAAGCCCTTCACATACCTCCAGAACTGCTTGTCTTTTCCTTTTAAACCTGCCACATTCCACCATAACATTTTAATTTTCTCCTCTATCTCCTTTCGTTGATCTTTCTTCCCTCCTTCTCCTTTCTGCCTCCTTCCTTTTATAAAAAATTCTGTGCCCCTCTTTGCGTGTCTCTGCTCTCTCCTTCCCCTTTTCCTTCTCTTGTCCGTTCCCTTACTCCGCCACCTACAAACCTTTCCTCTTCTTCATTCCATCTGAACCATTCGTTTCCTATTTTTATTTTCATGTATCCTATTCTTACCGTTTTCCCTTTTTCTTTTTCTTGCTTTGCAACTTCTTTTATCTTTTTCTGGATGTCCCTTTCCCTTGGTGTCAGATCGTCATTTATGTAGATTCTGTTGTTTTGTATCTGTCTCTTCTTTTGCATTATCTCTCTCTTTTCCTCCCAACTTTCCAATTCCACCAGTACCATTCCTCCTCTACCGCCCATCCTCCTTACCTCTTTTATTCTTGCCTCGACTTTTAGTTCCTTCCCTAAAATTCTTTCACTACTTCTCCGCTTTCCCCCTCTTCTTTCATTCCACTTATTATTATGTTATTTTTTCTTCTCCTCCTCTCTGGTATATCCATTTCTTTCCTTACTTTTGCTAATTCTCTTTCCACCTCTCTTTTCTCTTCTTTCAGCACCTCTTGTTCCTTTTTGATATCCGTTAACTCGTTCCTCAATTCTTCTATTTGCCTCGAGAATCCGTCGAATCTCTCCATGACCCTATCCAATTTCTCTCCCATTCTTCTTTCCATGTCTCTTATGCTTCTTTCTATTTTCTCCATCGTATCCTCCTTTTCCTCGTGTTCATTCCCTTTCTTTTCCCTTCCTTCGCTTCTCATTACCTCTTGAATTCCAACTTGCTTGCTTTCTTTCTCCTTCCCAAGCTTTTCTACATTCGTTGGCCTTCCTCTCCTTCCCCCGTTCATCTTCTTATCCCTTGCTCTCTGTTTCCTCGCCTGTCCTATCCGCGTCTCTGCCTGCTCCGTCCTTAGTCGCCTTCCTCTACCTTCTTCTGTTTTTTCGTCCGCCTTTGTTTTTCCCTACTATAACCTCCAACCTTCCCTGCTCTGGTTTACTTTCCTTTACTGCTTTCTGCGTTTTTCCAAACGCCTCACCTTCACTCTCACTTCTTCATCTATTTGACCCCTTCACTTCTATCACTTTATCCACTTCCAGTGCTTCTTTCTTCTCTTTATTTCTCCTTTTCTTCCACCACTTCACTTCCTTACGTCTCTCTGATATCCCCTCTCTCTAACACTTTCTATTATTATTTTGCAAGTGCATTCGTGAAAGAAGGGATTTATGAATATCATGATATTTGTATTTTTAGGTTGTACAAACCGCAGTGTCATACTTAACCGTTTTATCGACCGCACGATAAGTAACGAATTAATTTTACGCCTCTCATTAGTGTAATAGAAGATATTACTGAAGCTGATTATTTGTACAAATATATTCAGTGATTGTCAATAAATATGTTACTGTCAGTTAATAAAATATCAACCTCACTATTGATAATGTTCCATTCAAGGAATGGATCATCTTGAAATCTTTGAAAAAATTACCACGAAAAAAATCTTTCGAATCACCATATGAGCTCCATCATATTGTTATTTGCTGAAATCCCCTAAGGTAATTTTTTGCTATTTTATAGCGAAAGATGCATAAATGTATGGAAATCGCCTCTAATTGGAACTCCATTTTGAGATATCGGCCATCGCACCTAAAAATTCTATGTTACAGATTTAGTTGTGTCTACGGTAAACTCCCGTATAACACGAGTTCCAACAACGCGAATTCATACAACGCATTAAAGATGTTGCAACGACCATTTTTATATAACGCAGTTCTCGTACAACCTGCTATATAATAAAATGCGGGAATTCCCCGATAACACAGTTTTATACAACACCTAACGTATCAACCCCGTTATACGAACATCTACTGTGTACTACTTATCCTGAAAATCTCGTTAAAAAATCTCATACGCAGCCCATTCGACCAAGTATTCATCCGGAAATTTGTAAGCTCAATGTCTTAAAAACTACTGCAAATCAGTCATATACATGAAAGGCTACAGAACTTGCATTGAGAAGCACCATCAAACGATCGGAAGAAGAATATATAGTTCCATTTAAAAAAACGAACTTGACTTTCATACCTTGTTAACTAATAAAGTAAAAAGCAATTTGCTTTTGTCAAAAGATTTGTCCCCATGTTTTTCTACCTGCAATACTACAGGAAATAAAGGGCTGTCCGGTGTTACCGCGGAAACCCTGTATGCGTGCGGAGCCAGAAAGCCGCGGACAAAAGTGCGAAATGTAATATATTTTTATTACATTTATACATCCTTTATCAATAAAGCTATACACAAATTATGTTCTTATAAATCTCATTGCTGTTCACTATAAACTGCTCACCTTTGCACAGCTTGAGATCCTGGAGTTTAAATTAAAAATGTCTCCCCTACTACATGCAGCGTCGAGTTGAATGTGCCTTGAATTTCAACACTGATTGCCGCAGAGGTCACAGGTTTTCATGTCCCCGTATTATCTAGTTACTGTACATGAAATTATCGAAAATGGTCGTAGGAATAATAAATTAACCACGGTGTATACATTGTACACAGGGGGCGGTAAAGAGGACTGAATTGCTCATCATGAATTCATGGAGTAATTATCGAAGATTTCTCAACGTGACAGATGACACAATAATGATATTATTGGTAGAATTAAAGTATCATATCTATGTGGCGTTGCATGCCGCGCACAATGTTTTAGTTGCATTCCCCTTCGTTCTTGTGGAACAAGCTATGACTAACAATAAGTAGACATTATTTCGTACACCTGCGTGACGCTGTGTAATTTATATTAGAACTGCCAACACGCACACATTGTGATATTCAAATATGAAGTTCGCGGTAATATCGCAAGACGATTTGGTGTGTTTCAAGCACTTTTTTGATGAAAGTGCGTACGTGGTATGCAAGTTCTTCATGTCGCAAGTTGGCGTTTGGCCCTATCAAAAGCATAAAGGCCAAATTTGGAGACAGATTTTCATAGCGCTATGCTATGCAAGTATGTTACCGCCACAGGTAAATATTATGTCTGAAAGAGTTACATATAACATTACAACCGAAAGTGCAGAATTGTGTTCTTGTTGTGCTTCATATTGTGATGGTCGAGAGGTGTGATTTTGGTGAGCGATGTTGACTGCCATCCTCATGGGAACGCTTCTGTTTTACAAAAATGTTAACAAATAGTGAATCTATAAATTTGTAGAACATTTGAAAAGAACTGTAGAAATAAACAGTGACAACTTCGTCAAATATACTTATTTTCCAGAATGTCCAGAGTATTTGAACTTTTAGTAAAAAATCCACGCGAACTTTTTCCGGTAATTAATATATCCCCTTCATTTATATTTCAGATAGGTGGAGTGATCGAAGCGTTAGATGTTGACTATTACCTTGTCATGGAAAGCTTATCACCGATGCTAGCAATGATCGCTTGCTTGATAAAGTATTTAAATCCAATAATTCAACCGAACAAGGTCATTATCTATAATACACAATGATTATTAGACTGTTGCTATAGTAGGCAAAGCAGGGGATCAAATAACAATATTGTTATATTTTATCTGCTGAAAATAATCTGTACATAGTTTTGCCAACTGGCATATCTCATCTATGAGGGGCGGCTGGAAAGTAATGCTTAGTCGCTCATAACTTGCAAATGAAATTAGATAATCAAATGAAATAAATATGACATAAAAGTACATTTTCTTTGCTACAAAAGCCTATATTTGTTTTTTCGCGTAGTCACCATTTACAGCTACACATTTCTCCGAACGGTGAACCAGTTTTCTTTGCAAATAAAAAGTTTTTTTGCAAATAAAATGTACTTTTATGCCATATTTGTTTCATTTGATTGGCTCTTTTCATTTGCGAGTTATGAACGACTGTGCATTACTTTTCGGCCGCCTCATGTAGCAGAATACTTTTATCATCATTTTACATATTGATACTAATCAAAAATCTGTTTTAAACTTACATGTATATCTCAACTATTCTTAGATATCGTATATCGAGAATTGTCATTCATGAATTATTCTCGCATATGTAACTCAATTAAATATTACAGTTGAGGACTATATTCTTTTCTATCGCAAAAGACAAAATGCATTTCATTAATTGCCGAGGCTACGAGGTGATGTTAAAATATGAGGAAGAAGGAAGGAAGATCTGTATATATTACACGAGTAAGTACTTTGTTCCTTCCCTGTATGCCATCCAAAAGTCGATTACTCTGCTCCATGTTCCCTAGGCAACCATACAAGTTTGGTTTGAAACCTTTTTCTCATACAGCAAATAACTTGCAAGTTATTCTAAGCGATTGATTTTATTGACTCATACTGTATATGTATAGAGGGTGTTTGAAAAATCGGGAAACGGTCAAATGTCTCCTAAGTGAAGCTTTTTAGTTGAAAACATTAAATAGAAAAGTTTTAGGATTTGAATCGGGCTATCAGATGAGCTCCATGTTCTGGGGTGATTTTGGGGTCGAAACAAGTGCATTTTAAATCTTTTCCGGTCAAAAAATAAGTCGACCCAACATCACAAAAATGTGAAATGATGTACCTTCAAAAATGGAATGAACATTCCACTTGTAAATATAAAACAACCCGCAGCCAATTAACTCGAAATTATTTATGGTGTATTAAGACCGATAATTAAATTATAATGCTGGTACTTGTTCTATAAAGGAATACGAAGTAATACGAGCTGTAATTACTATAATTCTACATAAATTTGCTACAGTAAAACCATGCCTTAAAATAATTTTCGTGTCATTATTGCACGACAAATCATTCGGATTGCCCAGGTCTCACCACGTGGGGGTTGCTGCTTTGAGACCCGCCCTATGCGGTGGGCGAGAGGTAGAATCCTACCTCCCAATCATGTCAACAAAACTTCAACCCTATTTTATATTCAGCATGAAAAAGTATATGTTGAACTGAACAAAATTCCCCTTTTACACGAATGCAAAACGCTCAATACAGTGCTTTGCACGAGTTATAAAAAAGTCAGTGACTTTGTCATTGACTTGATCTACCAGGGACTAAATATAAGATATTTTATACTTAATTCTATCAGAATGGATTCCGCAGAAGTGGGCTTAGTCGCCTAAAATTCTCAGTGGCAATTATTTAGTATTTCCTTGAATCAATCGTTAGGTATTTATATCGTGTACTCTAATAGGTACTGGTTTCGCGTTTTGTTTCACTTAATATCTATATACATATATTCTTAACTTGCTTCGGCATTTTTCATATTGGGTTACATTCCAGTCTGACAACCCTGATCTCCATTAATCTGTCATTTGACATTTTATTAATTTCTCATTTTCATTTTACATTCAGACAGTCTTTCGTTCAGACTCCTTGTCAGTCAAACTGACAATTCATATTTGTGATCAATAATCACACAAACTTAATTACGAATTTATACCTCTCACACTCATAACGCATGATGCAACGAAACATTTTTTATCGAAAGCACACCTCGCAGCCAACGAGACCGTGTGGAATCGAAGAAGGGAAATAAAAAATGTCGCCGACTTCATCGTTATAACAAAATATAGAGCAACTATTAAAATCGGGAAACAAAGCCCAACTAGATAAACAACCGCTACATCAAACCCGACTCGAATTCAAATCCTGAAGGAAGAAGGAGATAAAACCCGATTTGAGTATAACGCCATTTAAAACTTGCCCGTTAAAACGCCAAAATTCTAAATATATACGAAAGTAATGTAAATATATACTAAGGTATTAACAATTCCGAGATGAGGGGCCATACGTTCTACAGAAAATTCACAATCTATTACGACGGATAGCAAACGTAAAGAGATTTACTTCCAAGTGGGATAGATAAACTTATAGGCTCGCAAATCACCCAAGGAAATTTACAGCTTTACAAAAATTCGAAAAACCGAGCAAATCCACAAAACCACCGAATATACTCACGCGCGGAAATGCGTTGTGCACGTACCACGAAATCCACCGCCAGTCGCCACCCACACACGATTAAAAAATATTACGCACCACACACATTCATCCGTATCACATCAGACTGAATGTGAGATCCACGGATACCCGCGAGTTAAATGAAATGGGCATACCTTAACACTTTCACGACTGCATGTTTGCGTAGTGAAACGTCGCCCGGCGCCGGCAATATTTTTAAAGAATTCATTTAAAAAAACTTTACGTAAATTCACGAAATAATTCATTATTATGCAACAATATTTTTCCTTTGTGTGATAATTATTAAAACGTACAAATATAAAACAAAATTCTTCGAGAATTCAAAAAAAATTTGGAAGAATTAAAAAAAAAGCGCTTCGAGATAGACTATTTAGCATTCAAAGGGTTAAGCAACTGACGTTCTAAAACAACTTTGTAAATGGCTTGCCAATGGTATCACGTGCGAGTCACCGGCAAATAACGACTGGCCTATCAATGACACCACAGTGGTGTCACCGGTCGTGAAAGTGTTAAGACTAAATAGAACACAGAACACGGTTCTTGAACTTTTCTGAAAACCCTGGCTAAAAAATGCAGCAAACAGAGACAAAACGAGACCTAAGCGGACGTAATTCACTTTACTTAAAGGGATTTAACTTTATACATATGCCGACAACGCTCGGCCGCATACGTCGTACAAAACGATTGCAAAATTAAATGAGTTAAAATATAAAATTTTGCAACACCCAGCTTATTCATCAGATCTTTCGCCAATCAACTTTCATTTTCTTAAACATTTGGAACCGGTTTTACGGGCTAAACATTATGAAAATGAAGACAGTCTGAAAAATTCCATATCGGAGTTTATTGATTCCAAAGATCAGAATTTCTTTAAGACAGGCATTTATGCATTAAAATCTCTTTGGGAAAAGTGTATTCAAGCAAATGGAGCATAGTTTGATTAAATAAACAAATTTTGAAAAAAGATATGCAGTTTTATATATTCACTTAAAAATCCAATATTTCATATGCACCAACCTAATAGAAGGGAGGAAATATTAGAAAATTTCAAATGACAGATCATGACGTCACGAAACTTGCGGAGTACACCGCGAAAAAGGAGACGCTATGTCGGAACAGTCTAAAATTCACTAATAAATTATCAAAACAGTTACAAAACCGAACCGAGGAACTTTGTGGCACTTGTGGAAACACGTTTCGAGACGAAAAAGTGAAATTTGAAAAAAAAATGAAAACCGAAAAATCGGAGCACACCAACAACACGTCCGCACTAGCAAAACGACCAGCGAGGAACCTCGCTATAAGTTACACCCCGCGGCAAAGGTCCGCGCGCAGCGCGCATGCTCGGTGAGTGGGGAGTCAGTCGGTGGCACGTTGCCCTACTCCTACCTAACCCCCTCGTACGTGTGAGCCATCTTACGCCTGACCCAATAACGCCATACACAAGGCGTCTACATGGGAATATTTCTTCAGTAATTTACTTTATGGAGTTATTAAAAAATAATATATAGCTCGATAATGAATATGCCTTACATGTTATCCCTATTCATTGAAATTAATGCGCATAGACTCAGAATAAGCTTGTTTAAGAGTTTGAGTCCGGCACAAAAATGCTACGATTTTTTTTAACAATCGTACACAATATTATTGATCTAACAAATGGTTAGAAGGATATTCAAAATATGAATACCAGTTTTTCTTACTACCAAAGTTTTATTGTTATAATTAGCTTTTCTGTTGATCTTATAATATTTTCTGCAATTTCATTTCTGGTGCACCAATAGAAATCGAAAGGAGATTATTCTTACGGTGCTAATTTTTCTGCAGCATACCTTTACACATCAATGATCGTGTATTTGTGTATACCATCCATTCCGATTTTGTTGGATGCTATCCATCCGCTAAACGGATCCCACGAAAGGAATTACTTATATCAAGTCGAGTACGGCATAGACAAAGAGAAATATTTTTATCAAGTATTACTGCATGGTTATATAATTACCGTCGTAGTAATCAGCATAGTTGTTGCATTGGACACAATGTATATTGTATTCGTGCAGCATGCGTGCGCCTTATTTGCAATGTTAGGGTAAGTAATTAAGTAATTAAGGATCTTTATATTTTTCAATGTATCCTTCAAAATTAGCATTATAACATGTTGAAGTAAAATGAACTGAATAAAATATGTTTCTCGTACCATCATTATCTCCATTAATTATTAACCCTTTGACTGCGGAGCGCTGACAAATGAAATGTGTCAAGCGAGTGGTGATAAATGGAAATTAAACAAAAACAAACGATAAACAAAAATTGACAATGCATCAAGATAGACAGATAAGTAAGACTTGGTCGCCTGAGGCGTTGTTCACACCGAGGAAGCACCTCTCACTGGACGCCTGTATGTAGACGTTGGCAGTCAAAGAGTTAAAGGTGTAGGAATGAATATTGCGCTTCCATATTACAATCTATAAAGTACTAAAAACCCATACTAGGTTTTACCAGTATAACCCATGATTTTCGTTAAAAGTCGTTAAAAATGCTTGATATTCTGCGATATTTCTAAATATGTCCTTTCTAATTCGAGCAACCCAACTGCACCCAACTGCATGTCTACTCTTCGACCGGTTGTCTAAAACCTCAGAATCAAGTATATTCTTACAGATATCGCCTGAAGACGGTACACATTTTTGGGAAGATTACAAATGAGGATCAATATGAGCATACGCTAGAAACATATGACAACAGAATATTATTTATGGAAGATCAAGAGAGAATATATAAAAATCTTGTAGTTTGTATCGAGGATCACAAAAATGCTATTGCGTCAGTATTCTTGTTCTGTTTTGTATAATTTTGACGCCTTGAAAATTCATTTAAAACAAGAACCGCACAATTAATCTGTTTCATGACGAAGATGAAAGGTGATTGCAGATGTTCCTCATCTATTTTAACCAAACTAACAAGACTGAGAAGTCAATTATAATGAAATAAATATTTGAATTATTTTACATATGAAATAAGTAATTTACACTCATAACGATTCCACTTGGAAAATTCATCAATAGATCTTACAAAGCAGCGGTGTTAGATTACCTCGTCTTTTAAAATTGTGAAGTCTCATAATATTAACAATTCTATGCACGTTTGGTAAAAATTGATAAAATGTGTTCTTGATTACACCCATCCCTTCGTTTACGTGAACTCTTTATACACGGTATCAATTTCCGCGGTCAGAAAATATATTTTTCCATAATCTTTAATGAGTATACTGTATATCAACGAGACGGAAATTCTTACTTAACTATAATATTGTATCATAGCAATTATATCATTTTGACCATTTTTTGTTCGTAGTGAGCGTTTTTAAACTCGATTATTTCAGCAAAAACAAATGTAGAAGGTAATGTGACTTAAAAATTCGTGCGAATTTAAAAAAAGGGTGACTTTTGGATTTCAGGACCGGCACCGACAACGTATTAAATAGATCTTGACTTTTCTCTATTTTCATTACTATGTTTTTGTGACAATATGTGAAGTAAATGTTTTTATAACTTATATCGGCTTATATCGGCTTATTTCTTCAGTATTTGTTGTCCTATTACAGCACTCCATTTACGCGATTCTGTTCCGCGTAAAAAAATCGCATGAGACGAATAATCCGCGTAAATCTAGGGACGGATGTATATTTGTTTCCATTCTAATGGAAATCATAACTAAATAGTTCCACCTATGATGGAAGAATTACACACGCTAACGTAAAAATTTAAAAGTTACAAGTTCAACATTGTAAAATTCAAGAATAGTTTCAGTAAGTTACTTATTTATTTATTTACATGTCCATTTCAAGGCGTCATTTCTGCATCTTATTATTCTCAAATGTCTTCTTAAATACTTGTTCTTTTCCCCTTTTAGGTATTCAAACCTACTAGACTCGATGTTCTCCATGCCAATATTTCTTCAGTTTGTGGTAATTGTTTTGTGCATAAGCATCTCAGGTGTCCAAGTAGGTAAAAGGTTATTAATATTTTGTGACTTTAATATGAATGTGATGGATGTTTTAATGTGAGATAAAGGTTTATTCCAAATTCAAATTAGTTATTCTGTTATAAAAATTGAATACTAAGTTTGTCGATTATGATTTCGGACACGTTCAGTACATTCCACAATAAGACGAATCAATTACTAATTACAGTAACCAACACATATTTATATATGTAACACCTGCTAGATGATTTTTATAGATTTTAACATGCTCAAAATGAATCCGCAAACTGTTTTCATCCATTATTCTAAATTACCGAAAAAAATCAATTGCGAAGAAAAGGGTCTTTTTTGTTTCGACTTACTAGGCAAATGTATTGCAGCTGATGCAATTTTGAACATCGTTTTAATTAAAATACAGAGTACAAGGAAAATTACAGAAACCGTTTTCATTGGTCTCCTCCCACTTATGCCGACTTCTATCCATTTAACGAGACAAATATATATCCAAAAACATTTTCTTCTAAGCCTTCCGATCCCGAAATTCTCTACGTGGTATTCTCAAATTTTCTCAAATTGATGCGTATCCGTAGAGATAGGTACATAAGGAATGTCCGTAAACCTAGTGTTAAATGTTTAATAACTTGCTTCATTTTCAGACGGTAATGGGTAGTACACGCGACATGTTGAGATTTGGTAGTTTCACAGTAGCTCAAATACTTCATCTGTTTTTCTTATGCATTCCTGGGCAGAGATTATTGGACCACTCTGAACGCTTGCATACAAATTTGTAAGAGCTTAGATTTACATTCGTCAGAAAATAGAATGTCTTTAATAATTTAAGTATTTAATTCTAACACAATCTTCGAAAATGTCTACGTTATTTGAAAATGTACTATCTGTATGTACTTTGAACGTAGGTGTGAAATGAAGTGGTATGACTACTCGAAAAAGTCCAAAGCCTTATATAGCTTTTTACTTTCGAGATGCTTAATACCATGCAAGTTGACAGCCATGAGATTTGTCACAGTGTCGACGGATACATTTAGTGCCGTATGTAAAATATTTATGCTTATAAATCTGTTATTGTTAATATTTCATCAACACTACGTTAACACATATCCTATCATATCATACATATCATATAATAATGTACAGTCGGATTCCGTATAACCCGATACTAATTATAGCGCGAATTGAAATATTTAACCAATTCCTAAAAAAAGATGTTTAGTACATATAATGAGCAAAATTTAATTTCTGCTTGTTTTAAAATAAAATAAAATGCATAATATTTTGTGTCAAATTAAGAAATTATTTATTTAATTCTCACTTTTTGCGCCCCTGGTTACATATAACACGAAATCCGTATAACGCGGAACGTATCTCTTGTGTTATAGGGGTCCTAGTGTATTACGTACACACACGTAAATATATAATTATATGTTTAACCCTTCGACTGCGGCCTGTTCTGACAAAAAACTATTAACAGCGTACAATGCGATATTCGCGGAACGGTAGTTGACACTAAATTTCTACTTTTCCATTTGACACTAAATGTAGAGAAAAATCAGAAAAGTCGAGGAGTTATAGCGATTCAATTATTCGATCGGTTTTTATGTGACACATCACATTATGTTGCATACTGTATTAATTCACTAAAAAGGTAAATGCGTTGTACCGAACAAAATTTACTGGTCGCATATATACGTCATTCGCAGTCCAAGGGGATTAAAGGTAGTCCTAGCATAGTAAAATGACACGTGAATTCTTTTAATAATAATTATGTTCCTCCTGTGTTTTTTAGGTCGTCCGTACTGCTATGTCATATTTCACTGTTTTCTCATCAATGAAGGAATGAGAGCAAGGAATCGGGTACAGCTAATGACCGACAGATCAAATTGATAAGGGTATCTTTGAAAATGTATTAGACGTTGTAGGACTGTTTATTGTATGTGCAGTATTCATTTAGGTAGTTCTTTTCGTCAGAATGGTAAATGAGATGCATTCGGAAATGATTGTTATGTAACTAGTGTTGAAGGTGCAACGTTATTAGAGCACATTTAGGCATACTAACACACGTGTAATCTATAAAAATACTTTAAAACAATGATAATCCAAAACAAGATACAAGTGCAAATACACATATACCTCGTCTGCGTTCTGCAAAAAAAGTATGAATCTTTTTCCATTTTGCTGCCTGCTATTATATTTTATATTTAGAGCTAACGGAGACCTAACCTAAATCATCTTAACTCACAATCAGATCTGCGACCGCGTTCTATATTTCTCATATTTATTAAATCCATGCGCCACTACATTATCATCATCGTGGGAATGAAATTAAATTATTACTAATAAATTATTATTTTGAAAAAAGAATAAAGACAAAGTAGCTCACAATGTCGAACAAATTAAGTATATAATAGTTTGTTTTAGTGTCTGAAACGAATATTAATCGCGAATTACCAACTGGCAATATATCATCCGAGTTTATGTACCACTTGATATGTATCTCATAAAATTAATTAAAATTACGATTCAAGTAGATTGTTGAAGTTGTTTAATTAACGCTGTATTAATTCGTATTCGCTCCTTATAACTTAATTTCCCATAAAGCGCAATAATTAATATTCGTTTGAGTCGCTTAATAAAACGTGAATTAATCATGTGAAATCTTGTTGTATTTGCTATAAATTTTCTTTTGAATATCCAGTAATATATTGCGCACAGATGCAAGAGATTTAGAAAAACAACACTGTCCAACACAAAAAAAGTTTGTAACAACAAATATGTGATCTTTACAGATTTTGATGCACTGAAAACGAATCCGCAAACCGATTCTCTCCTTCAACCTCAATTTTCGAGAAAAATAATTTAGAAGCGGGTCATTTTCGCCCCTTGAACTTGATTTGTAATGAACAGACTAGACAGTTAGTCAGTTAAACAGTTAAACAGTTATACATTTAGACAGTTTCTATTAATTGCAAAACATTCTGTGGGCTTTTGTGAATGAAATAATGCAAATTACTTTTGCAATATGAGTTCGCAAATATGTTTAAACATTAGCTAAAGTTGACAGGGCACGCTCCCCGATTGCATTTTTAGAACAAACCTTGTCAATTGAACAAAAAAATTAGGTCTCCAGCGAGGACTCGAATTCTCGTCAGAGATCCAATTTTTTCGGAAATTTGAAAAAGGCGTCGAAAAAGAAGCGCGCGGGCCTTGTCTCGCGAATTTCAATCAATATTTAAACATATTAAATTTAATATCTTAATTTACAGAGATATTAACAGCAAAGCCTTCTTCGTTAAAAAACAAACAATTTTTGTTAGTATACGTATAGTAACATTTTATTAGTATACGAGATAGTTAAAGAAAATTATTTTGCGTTTTTATTTCTGAGTCACCCAAAATTCATGGGCAAAAAATGCCGCCGTTGCTGACACAGGCCCGTCGTATGTGTTTCAAGTGGCAACGACGAAAACTTCCCATTTCGACCAAGTATTCTTCCGGAAAGAAGTAAATTTGTAAGCTCAATATCTTAAAAACTAATTAAAATCAGTCATACACATGAAAGGTTAAAGAATTTGCCTTGAGAAGCACCATCAAACGATCGGAAGATAAATATATAGCTCCATTTAGAAAAACGAACTTGACTTTCATACCTTGTTAAATAATAAAGTAAAAAGCAATTTGCTTTTGTCAAAAGATTTGTCCCCATGTTTTTCTACCTGCAATACTACAGGAAATAAAGGGCTGTCCGGTGTTACCGCGGAAACCCTGTATGCATGCGGAGCCAGAAAGCCGCGGACAAAAGTGCGAAATGTAATATATTTTTATTACATTTATACATCCTTTATCAATATAGCGATACGCAAACTATGTTCATATAAATCTCATTGCTGTTCACTATAAACTGCTCACCTTTGCACAGCTTGAGATCCTGGAGTTTAAATTAAAAATGTCTCCCCTACTACATGCAGCGTCGGGTTTAATGTCGCCGTATTATTAAGTAACTGTACATGAAATTATCGAAAATGGTCGTAGGAATAATAAATCAACCACGGTGTATACATTGTACACAGGGGGCGGTAAAGAGGAATGAATTGTTCATCATTAATTCATGGAGTAATTATCGAAGATTTCTCAACGTGACAGATGACACAATAATTATATTATTGGTAGAATTAAAGTATCATATCTATGTTGCATTGCATGCCGCAAACAATGTTTTAGTTGCACTCCCCTTCGTTCTTGTGGAACAAGCTATGACTAATAATAAGTAGACATTATAAGTAGACAAATATGAAGTTCGCGGTAATATCGCAAGATGATTTAGTGTGTTTCAAGCACTTTTTTGATGAAAGTGCGTACGTGGTATGCAAGTTCTTCATGTCGCAAGTTGGCGTTTGGCCCTATCAAAAGCATAAAGGCCAAATTTGGAGACAGATTTTCATAGCGCTATGCTATGCAAGTATGTTACCGCCACAGGTAAATATTATGACTGAAAGAGTTATATATAACATTACAACCGAAAGTGCAGAATTGTGTTCTTGTTGTGCTTCATATTGTGATGGTCAAGAGGTGTGATTTTGGTGAGTGAAATTAACTGCCATTCTCATGGGAACGCTTCTGTTTTACAAAAATGTTAACAAATAGTGAATCTATAAATTTGTAGAACATTTGAAAAGAACTGTAGAAATAAACAGTGACAACTTCGTCAAATATACTTACTTTCCAGAATGTCCAGAGTATTTGAACTTTTAGTAAAAAATCCCCGCGAACTTTTTCCGGTAATTAATATATCCCCTTCATTTATATTTCAGATAGGTGGAGTGATCGAAGCGTTAGATGTTGACTATTACCATATCATGGAAAGCTTATCACCGATGCTAGCAATGATCGCTTACTTGATAAAGTATTTAAATCCAATAATTCAACCGAAGAAGGTCATTATCTATAATACGCAATGATTATTAGACTGTTGCTATAGTAGTCAAAGCAGGGTATCAAATAACAATATTGTTATATTTTAACTGCTGAGAATAATCTGTACATAGTTTTGCCAACTGGCATATCTCATCTATGTGTGGCGACTGGAAAGTAATGCTTATTCGCTCATAACTTGCAAGTGAAAAGAGATAGTTAAATGAAATAAATATGGCATAAAAGTACATTTTCTCCGAACGGTGAACCAGTTTTCTCGTCCTAAACCTGCTGTTCCTCGCCTATGACATTTTTTCTGCCCACGAACTTGGCCCTTGTACAAGGACAAAAAATGAGCACGCGAAGCGTGTCTTGCTAACTTTAACTAATGTTTAAACATATTTTAAAATTCATATTGCAAATGTAATTTGTATCATTTTATTCGCAACATTCCAGAGAATGTTTTGCAATGTTTTTTTTCGAAAACTGAGGGTGACGTAGAGAAACAATCAAAACAGTGTTGTATTTCAGAGTTTCTTATATCTGTGGATATCAGTGGATATTCAAAAGAAAAGGGTCTAGCCGGTTAAGGTAGTCAAAAGTGCCCCTAAACCAAATTGGACTTGCGATGGGTCATTCGATAGCTAATGAAAAAAAAACAATCTGTGCCAAGTTTCAACTTTGTATCTCGACTGGGGGGGGTAGTAAAGGGCAAAAATCACGTTTTTGCCCATTTTCTTCGAACTCAGTAAATGAAAAATTGTGAAAAAAAATCAGGACCACTTCAGTGAGTAAGGTACATATTATAGAATTTTTTCAGATTTTTATGTTGCAGATCCAAGCTGTGAAAAATAAAAAACGCAAAAAAATATCGAAAAATGCCGATTTTGTATTGAAGGAGTTGCAGAACTATAATTATATTATTTGAGTAAGTAGGTATTAGTGATAGTATTGTTCTCAAATTTTTTTAGATTTTTTGGTTAGGTGCGCCGTAGTTAAAAAAATTAAAAACCGGGTTTTTCGGCGTTTTTTGCGTGTCTAATTGACTTATAGGTCGAACTTTCGTATTATTCTCTATTAAATAAGTGTTTGTGCAGTAATCAATGTTTTTGCATTCAGCAAAGCAATATAGGAATTAAGGAAACTAAATAAATGTGAATAAAACTAAATAAAATTATGCCTTAAGACTAGCTTATCAGATACCTGCCCGGAGGCCTTACTCTAATTATATGTTATTAATTTTTCAAGGGGTGAGGATGGTGGCGTATCAGTTGCTTATTTGTTCAAAGAAAATTAAAACTTATATAAAAACCTTGTTACATGAAGATTGTCGCTCTATTGTTATGCTTAATAAGAGAGGAGGAGGAGGGGGGGGGGTTAGTATGTTAGTGGGGTAGGGAGCCTTATGTTATGTTAGGATTGTTAGTACCTATTATTATACTCTATATACAATATGTACAGTATGTTACAAGGTGTACAGTTGGGTTCTTAGTAGCCCTCTTGAGGCGTTAAGTTACGATGCTATTGTTAAGTGCTTACGTGCGGCTACCCCATCTTGCTTTAGCGCGGGTGTGTACGTCGTGGAGTAGTGAGTTTGGGTGTTCAGGTAGATGGGTGTGGAATTTTTGTGTGATTGTGTCTATGTATTCATGGAGGAGTGGGATGTCGTTGTTCTTGTGAATAGTTGTTATTGGCGTGACTCTGGGGATATTTCCGGATATCCTTATTGCTTTGTTTTGTGTAATTTGCAGTTTGTGCGTGAGTGATGGAGAAGCTGTGTGCCATATAGGGCAGGCATAAGTGAGCGAGGGCCTGATGTATGATTTATAGATTAGTAACTTTAGTCTCTGGCTGAGTGCTGGGGACCTTAGTAAATTGTAAAACCGACCTATTTTTCTTAGGGCGCAGTTATTGGCGTATGTTAAGTGGTCTTTCCAGGATAGTCTTGGATCTATGTGCACCCCTAAGTATTTTACACTTTTTCTTATGGGGATGATTGAATTCTTAATTTGGATTTCTTTCGGTAATTTAATCTTTCGCGTGATTAGTGTGACCTCGGTTTTACTAGTGTTAATTTGTAATTTCCATTTAGCTAGTTTGTCTGTGATGAGGTGTGCTGCGTTCAGGATTCTGTTTGTGGTTTTTGTAATGGAAGTGCTTGACGTGTAGAGTGCTAGATCATCGGCGAATCCTGCTATGTGTATGTGGGGAGGAAGGTTGTTAAAGATGTCGGAGATGTATATGTTGAATAGAGTCGGGGAGAGAACTGACCCCTGTGGGACACCGGCTACTATTTGTTCTGCGATGGAGGTGCTGTTACCTACTTTGACCTGTATTACCCGGTCTGTTAGGTATGAATAAATTAGCTTGCAAAGAGGTATAGGAATATTGCCGGATGTCATTTTGTGAATGAGGCCTTCTTTCCAAACTGAATCGAAGGCTTTTTCTGTGTCTAGTAATAAGAGTGCTGTGGTTTTTTTGTGTTCCATTTGTACTTTGATGTCATTGGTGACTCTAGCCAGTTGGTGTATGGTCGAGTGTTTTTTGCGGAATCCAAATTGCGTAGCGGGGATTAGGTTGAGTTCGTGTAATGCTTTGTTAAGTCGGTTCAGAATGATTTTTTCCGTGATTTTAGATAGTGTTGGCAGGAGGCTTATGGGTCTGTAGCTGGTTGGATTTGACGGGTCTTTGTTCGGTTTTGGTAATGGGATAACTTTTGCGCATTTCCAAGCGGTGGGAAAGTATTGGTGATTGAGTATGGCGTTGATGGTGTAGTGAAATCTTACGATGGCCTTTTTCGGCAGATTTTTCAGAACTATATTTGGGACGTTATCGTTGCCCGGAGCTTTATTGTTTTTTAATTGTGTTATTATTTGTAATACCTCGTTAGGAGTAGTGCGTTTTATTTGCGAATCAGGCGTTTGAGTAGGTTGTGTGGAGTCTGAAGGTAGTAGTTTTGCTGTTGATGCTACTATGTGTTGAGTGAAGGCTTTGTTACCCCTTACTGTCGCTTGTTTGTGTATGTCCGCGTAGGTGGCTGCAAGCATGTTGGCTTTATCTGTGTCTGAGTGAGCTGTTGTGTTTGCTTTTATGAGTGTGGCAATGGAGTTGTTGCTTTTAGTGTTGAAGTGTTTAGTGATATTCCAGAAGGTGTTGTTTTTTATACTACAGTTTGCTAATTTGTTGTCCCAGAGTTCATTTCTCCATTTAATTAGTTCCCTTTGGACCATTTTCGTGAGGTTGTTGTAAACCTTTTTAACGGCTTTGTGTCTGTGAGCTTGCCAGTTTAATCTAATCTGGTTTTTTTCTTTTAAAAGTTGAGTCAGGTGTGGAGGAAGTGGCGGAAGTAGTGGTTTTTGGGGAACAAGTGGCGTGGCGTTAGTTGCTGCAGTTGCGATGATTTCGGTGATTTTTTCTATTTCCTTGTCTACGTCTTTCGTGTTATTTAGTGTCGGTTTTGCCGATGTTAATCTGTCATTTATCTCGGATCTAAAGTGCTTCCAGTTAGTTTGACTGTAACTAGGTTTGACTGTTTTCGAGCGCTGAATGGATGCATTAGGAGTGACAGTGAAGACTACGGGTACGTGGTCTGAGGATCCGGCGTTAATCGTTTTCGCGTTATGTATTATGCCTGCCCTATTGGTTAGTGCGAAGTCTATTACGCTGTGAGTGCGGTTCTGGGTGAGCGGTGTGTATGTTCTGTCTTGTGGCGCGATGATTTTTAAGTTTGTTGGGTGACGAGGTCGTATATTATTGAGCCGTTTTTGTTTTTTTGTGTGCAGTTCCATAGCTGATGTCTGGCGTTGAAGTCGCCCGCAATAATTACGTCGCCATTTTGGTGGAAGATGCTTTTAATTGTGTTCGTGTTTATTATGTTTTTAGGTGGATTATATATTGCAACTATTGTTATTTGTTTGTTGAGTGATTTGAGTTTAATGGCTAGAGTTTCTATTTGGTTGGACTCGACTTCGATTGGTGCTAATTCATGTGCTATGTTTTGTTTTACTACTATGGCGACCCCGCCACCTTTCGTCGGTCTGTCCTTGCGATAGATTTTATACCTGGGTACTTTTATGTTGATTTTGTTGGACAGGTGTGTTTCGTTGAGCAGTGCTATGTCTATTTTGTGCTGGTTTAGCGTGTGTAGGAGTTCTAGGGTTTGGTTTCTGAGACCGCGGATGTTGTATATCATTAGAGTGAGTTGATTAATACTTTTTACGGGTGGCTCTGTTCAAAAAGGTGTGCGTAATTCATGAGAATTTTTACCCTGTCCATACCTGAGGTAGCCGCCCTTAAGTCCGTAACCATATTCCGGATGTCTTCAATGAGTTTGAATATGTTGAGTGCCTGCAGTTCCTGGTAAAGGTCTCCTAGTCCGCTCATGAAATTTGTTCGGTCGAATGGTGATCTGTTGTTCTCGGCGATAGCGGGCCTGGGCGTGAGGACAGGCACCTCCAGCGAGGGTTGCTGTGAAGCGGTAGTGTGTACACGAGGTGTGCTAGTTGCTTCGCCGTACGATAAACCAGGTATGATTTGCCTGGTTTCGTGTACTCTGGTGATGGGTGCGGGCTTTGGTGTTGCAGCCTGGTTTCTTCTGGCTATGTATTCCAGCCTGGCACTACAGTGCCTGTAGCTGGAGGCATGCTGGAGTCCACAGTTGGCGCACTTGAGCTCGTTTGCGCTTCTGTTGCATTCCTTGCTGTCGTGGTTGCTGCTGCATCTTACGCATCTTGTCTTAAGATTGCAGTTGCTACTGCCATGGCCGTGTTGGCATCGGTAACATTTGCTTACCGAATTGTTCGATATGAATTTTTCCACCGTGAATTTATGGAAGTGGATGGCCTGTATTTTCTTAATTTCGCTTAGGGTGACCGTAGGGTCCGTAACCAGCACGAACACAGGCAGCGTCTTTTTATGGCCATCGGAGGTCTTTTTTGTCATCTGGTATACCTCCAGGATGCCAGATGCTTTGGTTGCGAAGTCCTCCTTGACTTCATCGGCGGTGAAAGTTGACGGCAATCCGTGGATCACAAATTTCCTTCTCCTTTCGTTTTTGAAGCTGAATGTATGGTATTCAGTGTCTTGAGTTTTTAGCATGTTTGTTATGCTTTTGTGGTCCTCTCTTGATTTATTGTGGATCTGCGTGGTTCTGCCTGTATATTTAATGTGGAATCTGTTTGTGATGTTTTGTATAACTTCGATGAATTTTTTGGAATTTGAAGGAGTTCCGTTCAGCACTATCGGCGGGATTCTTTCTTTTGTGTTTGACTCCGCTTGCTGCGCTGGTGCGTTACTTAATAATTCGAACGAATTATGCGTTGGGATGCTTGGTACCTCTTCCATCGCAGTTGTTTCCGGTTCGGCCATTAATACTGGAGGTTTGGGTGGCGAAGTGATTTTTTTGCGGGTGATCGGATTTTTCCCATTTGTGTTGTTGACCATGTTCTTGACCTCCGAGGGTGGTATAATATGGATTTTTATGTTGGAGTTTGCTTTTTGGTTTTTCATAACCTTTGCTGGATGCAGGGGTGGCCCCTCATCTCCTAAGGCTCTTTTAGCTGATGTGGCCGGTGCCGTCTTGCTGTTTATTTTATATATATTAGTTTATTTGACTAGTCTGAACTAGTTGTAAATTTTCACGGCACGAAATCACTAACACTGCACAGTTTTTTGACTCGATCCTTGCTTTGCTGGGGTTTAGGTATACTAGCCGCTATGAGCCACGGGTCCTTACCCTTCGGCGGTCGGCGAGCTAATCGGACCACCGAACCACTTGAAAATATTCTTTACGCTCTAAGCTCTAATAGCACAGTAATTCCAATTTTCTCTATTTCTTTAGTTTCCTTAATTCCTATATTGCTTTGCCGGATGCAAAAACATTGATTACTGCACAAACACTTATTTAATAGAGAATAATACGAAAGTTCGCCCTATAAGTCAATCTAACACGCAAAAAACGCCGAAAAACCCGGTTTTTAATTTTTTTTTAAGGCGCACCTAACCAAAAAATCTAAAAAAAAATTGAGAACAATACTATCACTAATACCTACTTACTCAAATAATATAATTATAGTTCTGCAACTCCTTCAATACAAAATCGGCATTTTTCGATATTTTTTTGCGTTTTTTATTTTTCACAGCTTGGATCTGCAACATCAAAATCTGAAAAAATTCTATAATATGTACCTTACTCACTGAAGTGTTCCTGATTTTTTTCACAATTTTTCATTTACTGAGTTCGAAGAAAATGGGCAAAAACGTGATTTTTGATTTTTGCCCTTTACTACCCCCCCAGTCGAGATACAAAGTTGAAACTTGGCACAGATTGTTTTTTTTTCATAAGCTATCGAATGACCCATCGCAAGTCCAATTTGGTTTAGGGGCACTTTTGACTACCTTAACCGGCTAGACCCTTTATAGCAAATACACAAAGATTTCACAAGTTTAATTCGCGTTTTATTAAGCGACTCAAAGGAATATTAATTATTACGCCATATGGAAAATAGCCTTTTATTTCCATCACAATTGACCTTTAACAACCACGAATGACCTTGACCCACTTATCACTGTACGCGTCTTAAAACGCTCTACTAGATAGTACGTAAAACAACATACCATTTCATTTATGAAAATGAAGTCGACCTTCATATGTCCCTTACGCGTCCACCTATGAAAAAACTACTAACATCAGATTATGGCCCCCTCGAAATCAAGCAAGTTCCGTCTCATGCATTTTTCCTATTACCAATAGCAGCCGAGATATTCAGGTGTCCTGTTTTAAATGCACCACCCTGTATTTTCGCCATCGCTATTAATAACTCCTTGAGACTTTTGAGGCAACTTGTCGGTTACTCTTTGCGTAAAACTCTGGCGGTTTTGAATGAAAAAACTCCTGGACGAACGGAACTTATTTACGACTCAATCCAATGAATTAGTTACATAAGAATACAATGAGCTCCATCAATATTTTACACCAAAAATGAATATGCTAACGCGTCATGAAATTCACAAAGTTTATAGGAGATCTTTATATTAATATTGCCAGATATTCTTATATTAATTTATCAGCAGAAATCATATTTTTACGCGCTAAAGGAATAATATTCGTTACGACTGCATTCTGGAAATTATTGCTCTAACAAAACATTCACAGTAAAAAGTTACGAAATCGTCTTTTTAAAATATTCTATGGCGAAGGCTTCCACCAAAGAAAAAATAATTAACAATATTGCAAAAAACGTGTTTCACGTGAGTTGAATTTATTATAAATGTTACACAACCCAGTTGTGTTGTCATTAATATTTAAGAGTGTACAAACGTTAAAATAAAATCTAAGGGTTTCAATGAACGAGGTATATGTATATTACTAGTTGAATTGAAAATATGGTGTATTCTTGAAAGTACATACAGTACTTTGAAAACTTACAATCAATTAATACACTTCATTTGTTGAACAGAGTATCTACATTACATTGGGGAAAAGTGTAACATATCCTATTTTTATAATATATTAGGTCATTTCATAAGTAATGTCGTTTTTGGACTCTTCATTCTCAGTGCAAATTTTGATTGAAATGACCAATATTAATCTGACTAGGTCGAACGTCCGTTACATACTGTCCAAAGAATACTTTTTATGTCATAAAAGCAGAAGTTCCTATACTCATATCAGCGAAACGTGATATAAACGTTTATACAGAGTGCAACAGAACATGTGGGACCCACTTCTGGAGCTGATTGTACACATAAAAAGAATGAAAAAAGCTCATATAAACATATGTTCTATCTGTCTTTGTTTATCAGATATAACTAATTTTATAAACAGAGCTAACAAAACTATATAGAATAACTAGGCATTTTTTAAATGAACACTTTTCAAATAAAAGGATTGAGCGTGGAGAGTCTATTGCCACGGCCTGTTCATTCCCTGGACTTCAATCCATTGGATTTTTACTTGTGGTGGCACGTAAAATCTATTGGGTACACATCATCTATTGAAACTGTTGAGATACTAAGGTCCAGAATAGAACAAGCTTTTCAACAAGTCCGGGAAACACCAGGAATCATTCAGAATGTCACCGGATCCATGACAACATGTCTACAGGCTTGCCTTGAAATACAATGTGGTCATTTTGAGCATACTCTGTAAAGGTACTTAGATAATACGAAATCAAAACAGAAAATTATTAAGTAAAGTATTGTTTTTAAACAGTGCGATTTGTTGCTTATGAGATATAGCAGTTTACTACGGTTTACGGACAGAGTTAGCTCTGCTTACAAAATTAGTTAATTAGTTAATTTATAAGAGCTTTTTCCATTCTTTTTATGTATCCAATCAGGTGCCGAAGTGGGTCCTATATGTTCTGTTACACCCTGTATATGGTAAATAAGAAAGGGCATTACTTATGGGATAACCTAATGGATACCACTGATTTCTTTAAATAGAAGACACATACGAAAGAGTACACGATTGAAAATGAATAGTTACGACGGTATCTACACCCAAATAACAGAATCCTCAAGAAAGATAAAAAATTTTGAATATAAAAATGCCTTTCGTGTGGATTTATTACCCTAGAAATTGAAAATATAAGTATTTAGCTATACCTCTATGTCCATAATTTACAATTTCATTCCCTATATAACAGATCATAACATTCCAAGATATTTATGATCATGGCGAATTGGTGGTAAGGACTGAAACTAAATGTTTATTCTTTTCCGTTTGGTCATCCTCGCGTTTACATTTTGCGTAGCAAATCGTATAAAATCTTTTTATCATACAGCTATTCATGCTCGCAAAGATACAAACTGATGGAAAACGTCTAAAATGTGAGGATCAAGATCCGGTGTAAAAAGCAACGTCTCCAAAGTGGATGAGTACTTTTGAACTTGCTCTTGATGCTGTAAAAATAATAAAAATATAAATAGAGTTATGAATTGTATATGTATGTGCATGGCAATAGAACCAACGGGGTTGAACGAAACTAACAAGGATTGATATTTTTCATTAATGCAATAATTCATATCACTTATTGAAAACAAAAGTCAGAAGTTTACCAAAGGAACAATGATTCCTTAATTATTTTGACATGCTACTTTTACCTCATAAGGTACAATTCCTGAAGTCAGTTAATATTAACAACTACTCTTAAACTTACAGATAAGAACACTTGCTGTAGTCTGCCTATTGTCCATTTGTACCAGTGTGTATTGTAATCTATGCCATCAGTATCACATCGTACTAAGTGCTCCGATAGAATCATAATAAAGCGCTGCAAATGAAATTTTCATATGATTTTATTATTAACAGGTTAATATACGGGGTTCAGAAATATTTCATTCCGCATATAGCAGAATTTCAAATCTTATTCACATTTGCTCAAAGGTATATACATATACGCGACATAATTTGCAATAATATAAATGTACAGCGATGTACAACTGATACAAGACGTGTCAATTCTTGTTGAGCGTGAATAGTAGAGTTTTTGTAATATCTCTGTGTTTAAGAATTGGATTACGATTTGGAAACCAGTTCCTTGGACGGTGTAAGTGGAATGCAAAGTCGATTTTAGAGCACTATAAGAAGTGTCAATTCGTTTCGGTGATCGTCCAGGAATTAATCCTTTTTGGTGTTTATGAAAAGGTCGAAGTCCGCGGGAAGGTAGTATATTTTTAAGTCTCAGACTGTACGTTATTTTTACCAGATATTTCTAGGTAAGCGGCGAGGGATTGAAACGACGGTGAAGATATAGGCTCATATCTCTCTATGCAGAGAAACGCGATATTATATTCGATTGACTGGGAAGTTCATGCTAATTTTCAGTAATTTTTCGGCAACAAACCAGAGCAGTTCAGTGTTGGGCCTGGGACCTTCGTTTATGATTGAAAGTATAATACAGTAGCAGAACATCTATTATATACATACATAGTGTACATACCTGGAAAATAATAAGGAATAGATTTTTTTGGTCTGCTTGCGCTGCTTCCAATTTCTCTTCCATTCTTTCGACAACATCTTCTGATGGTTTCTCTCTATTTCTGTCTTTGTTATTATCCTCATCTTCCGAAGAAGACCCCGACCGACTTTCTGCACGCCGCAATTTCTCTCGTGCTTCCGTTAATTCTGCACTCAATTTCGTAACATGCTTATTCTTTTTCCGTATCGTTAGATGCAGTATTTCCCAAATATACAACCTAATCAAATATGTAAAGGTTAATTGCGTAATTAAAAATTAAAAATGATTATACGCTAAAAACTGATTATTGTACATCGTATGTGTCCAAATATTGTACACAAAGCCATAATCGGTGATTCGCACTTAATTAAATGTAAAGGATTACAAAAAACATGACTGCACTTTATGTTACGTGAGATATACTTCTGATATTAATAATTTGTGTTTGGAAATACCCAATCTGATTGAGTATTCCATATGAGAAATATATTTTAATTTCTTACTTTCCTTTTTGAGTTTTGAATAGTATGTTGATGTTACAAATTTGTAATATTTACTTGCTTTCGTGAACAACGGTTAAACTATTTAGAGATTAGCATGTACTAATTTCGAACAGCTAATAAGTAACTAGTCTAATATAAGCTACATTGCCTTTAATTCCAGATCCAGAAATAAATGCTACATACTTTGAAAAATTATATACTTACTTCGTGAATTCTGGCGCCATTTCCTTCGCAAATATCCAATTAGCAATAGCACTACACTCGATGATACCAGTTTTTAAGAACTTATCTGTTAGAACTACCATCATTTGGTAGTGATTCTTCCAAAGAGCATACATATTCCTTAGAATACATATTTGAGCTTCCTCTGTTTCTGCCAAAACCTACATATAAATTGAAGATTTTTAGACTATAATAAAAATATAATGTATACGCATCCATTTGATTAAACCAAATCAATTAAATTGTCATATCGAATAAAACCGAAACCAATGCATGAAGGTATTGGAAAAATTCTATTTGATACTGTTATATATAACCCTAATTAGTGTAGATATATAATTTAGTATCGAACTTACATTAAAAACATAATGGAACTTTCCTATCGCTGCAAAACTGTGACTAAAGCTTTTAGATCCAAGGTTTAACAAAGTTTGTACAAAAACGTCAATTTTTAAGGGATTAAAATTATTTGTTTCTTCATTTTCTTTAGAACCTGGCAACGTATTTAAAACTTCCAATACTTCTTCCGGTGTACACTTTCTTCTAATCGAAACTACTAATTCGTGAGCTGCAGCTGTACCAGGAAGTGCGCCTGAAACATATTTACATGCCATATTGTAACTTAATTCAATGATTGTCATAGTTCCAGTATATGACTGAATGATATATAATTTTGATTAAATATATAAAAGACTATAATAAAGCAATGTTTCATGGTATCCAACATAATTATCTCCTTGAACTGTTAAAGAATATCTTAATATTAATGATTTAAGAAAGTACTGAAAATGATAAAAACGATTGTTCGAAAACCATGTTATTATTGATTCTATCTTTAATCGATCATTAATAAATATCTGAGCACCCAAAGTCAACTGTATTTCTAAATATGCGTTTTTAAAATTAGTTTCAATGAAATAAGTTCTCCGTCAATTCATCTTATATTATTCTCATACAATAAATTAAGAAATAGTTTTACAAATTTCATTATGTACTTACTGGCTCCTTCGGCTGTATATTTATAGATAGGTTCCGGAAGTGCTGGTATTAGTTCGGCATATGTTTCTGGCATCATATCGCGAATTCTTTGAAAGTATGATAATCTGAAAACAATGAATACGCAACCATATTTATAATACCTTTATACAGAGATCAAAGATCATTTCTATGTACAGTTTCACATAATTGCAGAACCTATACATAGGAGTCTCAGTAAAATATATTTTAGGAGGAAATTAAAAGACAAATACATTTAGATGTGGAACCTCTACCGAAAATTAGCAGTTCGATGAATACATGTTGTAATAAATTCGAATTCGAAACAAATTTATATTCGTTAAGTGCTATCCCAATTATACTCCTTAATCATTCTTGGCGTAATGTTTTACAAGATCCGGTAACGGTTTGTATCTCATAGACATCTCATCGTTTTATAAATGAAACATATTCTGAAGGTAACATTCCAAAAACAGTAGACTCCCGTATAACGCGATTAATATGTCACGCGTTATAGGAATTGTCACGTCAAATTTGGTTTTATTATTATTTACCTATTAAAATAGTAAAATGTCTTTATAAAAAGCACATACAGCAAATTGAGACAGGAAAATAGCTTTATTGAATTCTGTTATATGCATAATGTGTTGCTGCTTGCAGTAGTTAGCAATTTGTCGCAGGAAATCAGGTGATAAATATATATGATTAAAGTAAACGAAAAATGACCGCATTTTAACGTATGTATAGCGCGTTGTACGAGAATCGCGTTGTATAAAAAAAGTCGTTCCAACATCTTTAGCGCGTTATAGCAACTCGCGTTATACAGGAATTTACTGTAGTACAAAAGTTTATATATGTTTTATCATAGAATACCTTTTTATATGAAGGATGCAACTTTTCAAACAGTATGAGAAATGTGTGTTTGAAAGGTATCATCAAGCATAATATACTTCAGTATTAATTAAATTTAATAAGGCGATATAATCGTACGAGAGTATTTTATAAAGATGAGTTTCTATTCTGATCTATTTACCGTAAGGCTTTCAGGAGGACCTCCCGTATGAACTTTGGCCGGGGATGTTCTGGATCACGTTGCAGGCAGGAATCCCAATCTTCCCAAGACCAACGGAATTGGAAATTACTTAAATGATACGCGAACCACCAAACGAAACGATCAAAAGCCGCAGCAGCCATGCTGTCTATACGCCGGAATAGAATCTCCGTTGCTTGAGCTAATACCTAACAAACATAATAAGTTCAAAGTATAATACATTAAGTACTTCATATAAGCAATCTTTTTTTAGTAGTTACGATAGTAATGAATATCTTAGACAAAACCGTAATTCCAACAAAAATATATTTCCGCTATGATACATTCTTGAATACTTTCAGTAAACATTTTCTTTCTAGAGATATCAGGTAGCAGAATATGCATAATATATACAGATAATGGAAATATTGTTTGTTTTGTGCAAAACTTTAATAGATGCTGTTTACCATACCCAACACTAGTTTGCGATTCTCACTTTCTTCTAAATATATTGTGCGTGTTTGAAAACGAATTATTTATGCTTATAATTGAAATTGTCTAAGCTTACAATTTATAGGAATGTCTTACCTGTGGCATTGTCGAAGGCTGCAATTTGCAGAGTTCAATCAATATCGAGCCATAAGAAATTTCTAAATTGTTCGGTGTAGGTAATCGAAACAGTTCACCGAATATTACTTCCACAATACAGTAATCTAATGGAATTTTCGCCTTGTATGGAAAATTTAGCAACTGTGCAGCACTGTAAATCAAATGTATTGAGTACATTATGCAGTGCATTTAAACGTTTCAATGGAACAGTTAAGCAAGTGCTTATAATTGGACATAAATTATTAATAAGAAGTCAGAATATAGTATAAGTCTTGTCTTGGCTTTATGCAAGTATATTTTCTGGAAATCTTTACTACTCACTTTACTCTTAGTATTATGTAATGGTATAAATTGCGCCCCGCGATCCAACATTTTTTTCATTTATATAAAAGATTGTGAATATAAATTCTCTTAGAACATAGACATTTGAATTCAAGATAAGTGACAGTGCATATAGACTCTATTTCTAACTGTATTAACACTAGGTTTACGGGACCCGTCAATGTGAAAACTTTTCAAGTTTTTTTGCTGACTTTTATTAATATAATGAGACGAATAAATACCCAAATTAATTTCCTTCTCAGCGCACTAATTTCGAATTTCTGTATCTGGTATACCTATTTCTACGGATACCCGTCAAATTGACGGGTTCGCTAATTACATAGTTAATCGTAATAGATCTGCTTTATTCATGATATTACTACTCCAGTAACAAGTGTAAAAGTAATAAAAAAAGAGTTACAAAATAAAAATCATAACGCGACAGAAATATCTCTGCTTCTTCGAGGGATTCTAAGTCCGAGAATGAGACGAATATTCGTCGCATATTCCAAAATGGAGCCAGTGAGCAAAAATTGGGGTTGACGGAATACTTTGAAACAGTGTTACGATTGTGTAACTACATTGTTTATAAATTAAAATAATCGATTTTTTAAGAAAATACGTACCCGTCAATTTGACGGGTTGCCCGTAGAAATCGATACACAAAAAAGTCCATAAACCTAATGTTAAATAATAATGCATATTGTCTATATTTCGGGACATGCATATGTATTAAATGAAATTTAGAAGATTTCCTAAAATTCAAATACATTGTCCTTGCTTATGCTGCAATTTGGCCCGGGCACATATCATTATGTTAAATTTGGAACAACATCTGAAATACTTGAAAATGTCATGCATGAATTGAATCTGATAATAAAAGGTATAAATTATGAAACGAAACGCTGACTGCAATTATTTAAAGTAAATTTATGTAAATATTGATCCTTATTTTTATATTAAACGGTTATCTTAAAATCAAACAGATAGTGTTTTTTGGACAGCTTGTATCAGGAATTAAAATATATATGAATCTACTTCAATACAAACATCCTGCTATAAAACTAATATTCGATTGCTATAGTACGAAATATTGCAATAATAAACACCATTCTAACAAATATATTCAATAAATATATAAAAACAAAAAGCTTTCGATTTTAAATTTAACCTGATTGTAAATCACCTAGAGAGCAGTTTTCAAGAACAAGAAATATATTGAGAAAGAAAACTGCGAGATACATACCAGTCTTTTCTTTCGCAAAAGCAGTTATTTATTATCTGCCTTAAATGTTCTTCGATGAGGAATCTTTCAATGGCATGACTTCCAGGTAATAATGGTCCCTCAGCCGGACAGTCAGTATAGTCAAACATACGGAAAACCACCGTAGGTAATGGGTATGAATAAGATTCGTGATGTGGTGGTGCCATAATAGTAGGCAAATTGTGTTGAAGTGCTTCACACAGAATTGAATCAAATGCAAGATATGGTCTTGGGATATGTTTCTCTGCCCAATTATCTTGTCTTAATTTTCGTACTTGTGCCCATAGGCAATCTAAGTACTCCTCTTGAGGATGTGGAGTATCGCTTGACCAAACCCTTAAAGCTGGTTGATGTTTTTTGCTGCGCTTATTTAAAAATATCTCAATTGTCACCATTAAATGATCCAATTCTTGTTCTTTCTTTTCATATAATTCTCTGCCAACCCATGGTAATGTAGATAATACAGCATAGACGTACCTGGAAACAAAAGCGGTTTCTCATATGGAAGTCCTGATGATAATCAAACAGAAAGTATTACATATTTTTGATGGAAGAATGTGGTGCAATATACTATATTCATCACGTACCAGTCACGTCTTACTTGAGGCACTCCATCTTCATTAGCAGCATCTAACATGCTGTCGAATAATTGCATTAATGAACCGCAGGATAACACATGGCAATTTACTAAATCCGCAAGGAATCTTAACGAATATCTTGCTACATCCCATTTGCAGGCTTTTAAGGCATCCTTGAAGTGCTTCACCATGTAGTCCACAAATTCGCCACCAAAATTGAAATTCTTAGCATTTAGTAATCCAACAAGAGTCGTGTAAATTGTGCATTTTTCGGGCATCTTAATAGCACAATCAGTCAGTATTCGAAGTATTTTACTACGAAATAATCCCAGGTCTGCTTCCAGAACAGAAGCTAGACCTTCAAGGTTGCTTTCCAATGACGATGTAGACTTTTCTCCCACACGTAAGATAAGGGATTCCAGTCTATCCTCGATTTCTTGATTTTCTGATACACGCCTGCGTTTCTTATACACGCGTTCTAGGAAACAGAAAATTTGTAATTTTTATAAAAGAGTTCTATAGAACAGAAATCATAGTCCATCATTGATGTTATGATAACTGTGCTCATACATTGAAAATATTATTCAAAAACATAATTCTACAACAAATCAAGTATTTCACTGGTTTTTGTGGTCACAATATACTTTTCATCTACACTATCAAAAAAATGTTTCAAATATAAACTAGATTAACGCTTTCAACTTAAATGACAACACTTAATGAAATGCTGTCTTCTTCCAGGTTTAACTCATTCGCGCAGCATTTATTTCGTACTTTTGCAATGTTAAGACTAATATTAAGGAAATAAATCCGTAAACATTTAAAACTTGATTAGAGGATATAGTTTCAAAGAAAAAAAATGGAAAATATAAATATATTAATATTCATTATTAATGGCTCTTACAAAACACAACAAATTCTTTTGGTGCACAAACAGAAGTTAATATGTATCTTATTAGACCTTATTTGTTCTGCTTTAATTGGACAGTATGTATCTTATAATTTATTTCAGTATGATATTTCCTAAAGCACTCTAATGTATATAGAACGATAGTAAGTCAAAATGTATCAAATTAATCGCTATACACACAGTACGAATGACACTGGCTAACTTGTAGTCAAAATAACTGTCGCTCATATACGTCTCTCACACGTAACTGCGCATTTTGGCCTCAATCATGCAACACATCTCTGGCGCATTATTATGTGTGAATGGGTTAATGCAAGAACATTCAAGCAATCTTTCAAGGAATTAATTAATTCTACGTTGCAATGAAATACTTTTATACTTGTATTAACAAAACCTTGATATTTGCCTCTAGACTCTATTTAAAATTTGGTGTTTCTATGTTAACTACCATACATATATTATTATTAAAACAACTGCGCTTATAGTTGGTTTGTTAAAGGAACTGCTATCATAAATGACTATAATAGAAACATGTAAAAAGCTTCCAGATTACATATTTGGTTTAAATCAATCTAAATGGTAACTGTGTTTCTGAATGGAAATGGAAATTGATGAACCTTGCACATCAGAGTAATGCTAAACATAAAATAAGGTATGCTTCCATACAAGTGTAGTTTATAAGATTGGTTCTTCTATAATTCAATGCAAAATTCTTTAAAGTACTAAGAGTTAATTGGATATTTTGTCTAATATTGCATATGTAACAAGTAGAAAAAGATATGTTTTCATCTGTTGAATAATTGATTATTGATATATCTTAATTGATTTGCATGTAAGAACAACATTTTATAGTCTTCCATTTTTTAAGAGAAACCCATTTTTCAGATACCTCATTTGACAAAACTAGTACTATTTATTATACCCCGTGCTACTTTTGAACTATTTGCTACGAAACGTTTGTTCTCTAATACATTAACAATAAAATGTTACATAGTTCTTTAAGAAGCTGAATCCAAAGAATATGAAGCATTAGTGGTTTCGTTCATAGTTTAATTTTCTCAAAAAATGTATTAAACCAACAAATTCTTAAAAGACTGTTTCCGCCTCTGAACATATAAATAATAACACAAGAAATACCTTTAATAATCAGGACGCACAGTATAAACAATTATAAGCTTTATCATATTTACCATATCCATCATCTTCTTCGTGAACTCTTCTGCGACTCATTTTTGAATATTTGATGCCACTTGTCTACAGTTTATTTTCAAATATGTACAATGTCTATTACACTGTCAAAATTATGATTCCATAAGTATATCAAACGCTAATTGCACAACATTGCGTTCTGGTCAACCTAACCGTGTCCCTTTCAGTAAGGTACCTCAATATTCAGACTGATTTAGAAATGAGATATATAGTAAGGAAATCTTAATCTGAAACCGTTTGGTCATTTCGGACCTACCGTAATGCCCCCTGCAAGAATATAACCACAGACAAGATATTAGTAGAGCGCGCACTAAATGGGATTTCGTGATTCTACTCAAAAATTACCGCTGCGGAAAATTCACCGCAACAAAATGTGACCTCTGCGGAAATGAATAAAAAAACTGTGAATTCGTGTCTTTAATAGCTGTGCAATAAATGACAACGAATACCTTCCAAAATCGTCAACAAATTAGTCGCCAATTTTGCTCCCAAATGGCCCAAACCGATGGTAGATGATGTATAAACATGTTCCAGAACGATTTTGGGTCGAAAAAAGTGGATTAAAAATTGTTTTGGGTCACAAACTGGGTCGACACAAAATCGCGAAAGTGGGAAAAGGTGGCTTCAAGATTAGATAAAATTTTGAATTCGGAAGTTTTACTCCTAAATGAACCAATTGGATGGTAGATGGTAGATAAATAGTAAATTTAATTCGTTCATAATAACGAATCCACAATTTATCAATGTTAAGAATTGGTTATTTTACATTTATAAATGAAATATTCATTCCACTTTCATTTTACATACCACTGCTTATTTTCCATTTATAAATGAAATGTTCATTCCACTTATAAATGTAAAATAAGACCAGCAACTAAATTATAATGCTGGTACTTGTTTTATTAAGAAATACGAGTTAATACGAGCGAAATAATACATAGAAGAATGCCTTAAATTAATTTTCGTGTCATTATTACACGACAAATAATTCCGATTGCCCAGGCTCACAACGTGGAGGTTGCTGCTTTGACACCCGCCCTATACGCAGGTCGGGAGGTAGAATCCTACCTCCCAATCATTTCAACAAAATTTTAACTCTAATTTATATTCAGCATAAAAAAGTATATGCTGAACTGAACAGTCTTCCCTTTTTACACCAATGCATAACGTCTAACATAGCGCTTTGCATGACTCAAGGTACTTGAAAAGGTACTTGACTCGACCTATCCGAGATAAAGTTATCGCACTTAATTCTACCAGATTGCATTCTGTTTAAGGATGGTACATCCCCCCTTATCAGTATCTAATAATCATTATATCATCTGTCTTGCCTTAGCAATTATTATATACCCATAATTGCACTTATACGCTTAAAACTGTCATGTGTTCAATTTTTGATCAGTATTTCTTTCGATTGATTGATCGATCATTAGGTATGCCATGTTTTCTTAGATATTAGTTTAGCGTTTTATTTCACTATATATTCATATATCATTCGCATGCGCATTTTTCAAAATTGGGTTGCTTCCCAATGTGGCATCTCTGGTCATACATTCAGTCTATCTTATCTTTCATTCAAACTCAATTAATCTGATAATTCATCTGTACTCTTCAACGAGCATACATAATTACCAATTTAACACTTTCACACTTATAACTCTTCCCACTTTGCCCGCGATAATTTTTATATTAATAGAACTTACTCTTTCACGAGAGAAATGCTGAAACGCCAAAAAACTTTTATATTAAATTTAGTTCAATTAGTAACTCTGTTCCAAATTATTGTACCCAAATTTTATATTTAATACATAACCCATAACTTAAATTTGAAATCTGAACTTGATCCATTCTTCGGAAATTTCGCACCCAGATTAGATGAAGATCTGAAACAGCTCAACTCAACAATTAAGTACACAGGAAACAGTAAACAATATGGACCAAATGTTGAAACAATAGAAAAATTGTATCATTGGTCGTTCCAAAACTACAAATGTCATCCCGGATGATTATAAAACGGAATTTAAAATGAAATTCGATGAACTTATAAATACATTAATACATTGGCATATCACCCAAGATATACTGAAGTATTAACAGGTCCCATGTGAGAATTATCACTTTTTACGAAAACGCCTCGGAGTGCTAACCGAAAATGAATCCTCTGCCCTGGCCCTACCTACTTAAAATTAAATCATCACCGTGCACACAAAGCGAGGGAAGATATGCTACACTCCTACTTAACTCTATATTTAGAAATGACAAAAAAGCAAATCAATCACACCAACACACCTCAGTCCACGGTTCTCACTCAGGAGCCCCGGGTGCAAAACGTACTCTAGGCAAAAGTTTCTTGAAGTTTATTAAAAATTTTGTCTAAGAAATGTAGTTAAGAGAGAGAAAGAATAAGCATCTAAGCGGACTAAATTGACTTTACTTTAAATCATTGAATCATTGCAGAAATGAGAATTATTCAAACTAATTAACTGACGCTAAAGTGTTGGATTTGGAAAGGGTCTAGCCGGTTAAGGGGGGCCAAAAGTACCCCTAAACCAAATTGGACTTGCGATGGGTCATTCGATAGCTAATGAAAAAAAAACAATCTGTGCCAAGTTTCAACTTTGTATCTCGACTGGGGGGGTAGTAAAGGGCAAAAAACAAAAAATTACGTTTTCGTTCAATTTATTCCAACTGAGTGCATGAAAAATTGTGAAAAAATTCAAAGACACTTTAGTTAACGATATACATATTGTAAAATTTTTTCAGATTTTTACGTTGCAAATCCAAGCTGCGAAAAATAAAAAACGGTAAAAAAGGCCGAAAAATGCCGATTTTGTATTGAAGGAGTTGCAGAACTATAATTATATTTTTTGAGTAAGTAGGTATTAGTGATAGTATTACTCTCAATTTTCTTTCGATTTTTTGGTTAGGTGCGCCGTAGTTAAAAAAATTAAAAACCGTTTTTTTCGTCATTTTTTGTGTTTTTTATTTTTCACAGCTTGGATTTGCAACATAAAAATCTGAAAAAATTCGATAATATGTATATCGTTAACTAAAGTGTCTTTGAATTTTTTCACAATTTTTCATGTACTCAGTTGGAAGAAATTGAACAAAAACGTGATTTTTTATTTTTGCCCTTTACTCCCCCCCCCCCCCGTCGAGATGCAAAGTTGAAACTTGGCACAGATTGTTTTTTTTCATAAGCTATCGAATGACCCATCGTAAGTCCAATTTGGTTTAGGGGCACTTTTTGGCCCCCTTAACCGGCTAGACTCTTTGCATACAAATTGTGACGTGAGTATAGAAGATAGACAGCTTTCATTTATTGCAAACAGTTCTGTGAACTTTTGCGAATAAAATGATATGCATTACATTTGCAATATGAATTTGGGAATATGTTTAAACATTAGTTAAATTTTGCGCGGCAAACTCCACGCTTATTTTTCGAGATTCTTTTTAAATTTCGATAAAAACTGGGTCTCTAACGAGGATTCCAATTACTGTATGCGATAGAGCAGACATTTTTCTTTGGAAAGCAATCCTTAAATATGCAAGACGGACCATGGTGACATAAATAAAAGCCGAGAAGTCGACGAAGTCACGGATGGTAAGGAAAACGAAGCAATATTTAAACAAATTAATTTTAGTTACTTAATTTACAGAAAAACTAGCATGAAGGCCTTCCTCGTTAAAAAACAAACGATTTTTGTTTAAACATTTTCTTTCTGTCTGCTCTAATAAACGAAATATTTAGAAACTATTTGCGTTTTTTATTTCTCAGACGCCCTTATAAGGCCAAATTCATGGACAGAAAAAATGCCGTCCATCTAGTGGTGGACAGTGGAACTAAAATTAGTACTCCCTGCTATGAGTGCCCCTCCGTAAGGGCAAACTCATGGACTAAAAAATGCCGTCCATCTAGCGGTGGAAAGGTGGAACTAAAATTATTTCTCCACTGCTATGCGTGCCCCTCCCTAAGGGCAAATTCATGGCATGTCGTCCATCTAGCGGTGGAAAGATGGAACTGAGCTCGTCGCCCCTGGAGAGGTCTAACGAGTTTAGTTCCACCTTTCCACCGCTAGATGGATTGTATCAGCCCATGAATTTACCCTTACGGAGGGGCACTCATAGCAGTCGTGAGTAGTAATTTTAGTTCCACCTTTCCACCGCTAGATGGACGACATGCCATGAATTCCACCCTTACATTCATTCATAGGACATTCGTAGGAAGGTACCAAGTTTAGTTCCGCCTTTCCACCGCTAGGTGGATTTTTATCAGCCCATGACTTTCCCCTTACGGAGGGGCACTCATAGCATTGGAGTAGTAATTTTAGTTCCACCTTTCCACCGCTAGATGGACGGCATTTTTTAGTCCCTGAGTTTGCCCTTACGGAAGGGCACTCATAGCAGGGAGTACTAATTTTAGTTCCACCTGTTCACCACTAGATGGACGGCATTTTTTCTGTCCATGAATTGGCCCTAATATAGAGGGGCTCAGACAAAAAACGCAAATAGTTTTCTTTAAATATCGCAGTTATTAGAGCAGATAGAGATAAAATGTTTAAACAAAAATAATTTGTCATTCAACTAGGAAGCAATTTATATAGGTTGAATTTTCCTTCAAGTATTTATCTATCATAGGGGAGCCTTTTTAGTCTTTGAACAGGATTTGTGGCGTAACTATAAAAATTAGATAGTTTTTATTTGTTGCAAAAAATTCTGTGAACTTTTCCAATTGAAATGATATAAATTACTTGTATTGCTGTATATATTTGTAAATATGCTTAAACATTCGCAACTTTTTTCAAATTTCCATAAAAGTTGGGCCTCCAACGAAAATCGCAATTACTCAACGCGATAGAGCAGACTTTTTTCTCTGAAAAAGCATCCATAAAATCTGCAAAACGAATTTTTATTTCGTAAATAAAAGTCAAACAATTGCGCAAGTCACGGATTGTCAGAAGAGACTCTCCGAATTTAACTAATGTTTAAACATATTTGCAAATTGATATTGCAAAATTAATTTACATGATTTTATTCGCGAAAGTCTACAGAATTTTTTGCAATAAATAAAAACTACCTGACTTTTATACTTACGCCAAAAATCTTACTCAAATAACAAAAAAGGCCCTCTTCAGCGCATCAAAATCTGTAAGAATCACTTATTCGTCGTTAAAAATATGAAGAAATAATAAAAATTTGTTGGGCAGCGAATTTAAGTTTTATTCCAGTACAGATATGAATAAAAATAGATTTAAAAAAAGTAAATATAGTGTTTTAAATATTTGGCGTGAATATTTTTGTGATATACGTAAACTTTAGATTAATTGAATTACGATGGAACAGGGTTCTTAATAATAATGTGATACATTTTTAAAGCCATTTTTAAATGCTGCGGTTTTGGAATGTTTATTTATTTTGCAGATCGAACTTCCAAACTGGTCCGACGTTTTTAATTCTACGCAAAACACGCACAATCTCCAACGATATATCGAAATCGCGTCGATTACATGAGAATTTAAACCATGTCGGCATATTAAAAAATGTTAATATTACAACATTTGTATATCTTATTTATTTATTTAACTACACTTTTATGAAACGTCTAATTTTTATTTGTACAGCTCGACTTTCAAAAGTTGTACATATTATTATTATATTATTAATACTTTGCACCTTAATACTCGTAGTATTTATTTTAATAAAAACATCACAACAGGATTTATCGGAATAAATATACCGACGAATTACGTCATCTGAATCGTGTAATTTATTTTGGCAAAAGCGCTGCGGCGAGCAACTCGGATGCACGAATACGTCACGCTTATAAATATGTATAAACAATCATTCTATATAGATATATTATACTTCTCTGATTATTACATAATTTGTTACCTAAGTTGTTAATACACATGACACTTGCGAAGTTATGTATCGCTGAGACGCTGCTATTCGCACGCGCATTTGCGAGAGGAAGGAAAATTATACTATTGGCACGTCAGTCTTGTATTAAAAATGAAGCTCATTATTTGCAAAGTTCGTACTGTTTAACCGAGAATATGTCTGTCAGATAAATGGATGTAATACTAAATATTCCTTGACAAAAGACATTACACGTATACAATAAATCTTATTAAACGTAACAATCTTTACAGTAACTCTTCCTCGTGTTCTTGTCAGATTTTGTATCATATAAATGTTGTACTTAAGTGAAAATAAGCAATCTGAACATATTTTGGCGTCTCGATGAAGAACAACCCATATTCGCAAGGTTTTAATTGGCTTAGTTCTTTGTAAAAACTGAAAGTATGACGCTACTACGACGTAAATTCAGTTATAATACCTATGAAAAGCTATCGATATTACTATTTTGCATAAGTACAGTAATGTTATTTATTTATCTGAACCGTGTCCAACCTTACTATTTTATTGATGAGATGTTCCACATACCTCAAGCATTGCGATATTGTGCAGGCAATTTTACACAGGTATGGAATGCATTCATGCAATTAATTTTATTTTGTTTAACTACATATGCCGGTGATTACGGAAATGACTTAAATCGCTTTTTATCTACGCCACTTTTAAAATAAATATCTTTGCGAATTCCGTTAATCCATATACTTAGTCCCAATAGGTAGAACATTGAAAAGTATTGATTAAAACTGATTTTAAATATGATTATGTCTATTCATAACCCAGCTGTAACTTATTCTTTTCCATACATATGTTACATATGTTTTAAAACGAATTACAAAACCATATACATGAAATACAAATAAATGTATCCATGACACATTGTTTCTCTGTAATGCATAATTTATTAATAAATAATAATAACAGATTTATCAATGAAATGACCATGTATGAGATTCTTGAAAACTTTCTGTTTTTATGAAAGTATCATAAGTGAAAAGAAGTTATATGAGATACCTTCCTTTCAGTGGGATTCCAAAATTACAACTTTGCCAGGGCTGTATCTTATGACAGCATTAATATTGTCACCATTAAATCTCTGTAATGTCATCGCAATAAGATGCATAAACTTATTTGGAACGATTTTAAACTTTTACCTTGTGCATAATATACTTAAGAAAATTTCTAAACTCAATCAAAGTCAGAAATGGAACGAGTGGATGGAACTTGCTGTGTCTTATAACATTGCACTTTTGCCACCTTTATTTTTTTGGCACTTTCTGTATTATACAGATGTTCTATCTGTTACTACAGTATTACTAATGTTACTACTATATTTGCATAAATCTTTTAAATTGTCTGCCTTTATAGGTAAGTTTACCACCAAAGTATAATATGAAACACCATGCAAAACTAACATATTTTTTATCATAATATCACAATACATCTACAATTTACATGCAACAGAATAATCAATATATAGAGGTTTCAATCAAAATAGGTATTTCAGTTTATTATTATTATGTAGGTCTTTTATCCATACTTGTTCGTCAGACAAATATAATTTGGGTCGCACTTCTTACTTTGGAACGTGCATTGGATTTATTGGATTGCAAAATAAAGAAATCAATAAAAACGGATTATAATTCTATAAGATATTTAAGTGTAAGTAATATATCAATCCATGAAAAGCAAGGTTTACTGGGAATGTCGTGTGAAATGATTTTTTTGCAATCATTCACATCTAAAGCTCTAAGATATGTCGTGTTATCATTTTTAGCAATTATGGAAACTAATAGTGGAAGAAGCATATCGAGGACCTGTTTCATTCATAAAGTTTATAGCTGAAATCTGTATAAAATTACTTCCATACATAACTATCTGTTTATTGTTTGTTATGTTTGTGATATGGAACAATGGAATAGTGATTGGTGATCGTTCCGCACATATCGCCACAATTCATGTTCCCCAGTTGTTTTATTTTTCTCTTTTTATCTTTGGATTTTTATGGCCTTATATGATAGTGCATTGGAGGAAATATTTAAAGGTTGCGCAAGAACATTGGATATTAGCTAGTTGTTTGTTTGCCGTTTTGACGGTTATCGTTCATTGCAATACTCTCGTCCATCCTTATATGTTAGCGGATAATAGACATTATGTATTTTATATATGGAATAAGTTTATGGGAAAGTATGTAATATTTAAATACTTGTTAATACCTGTGTACACTTTCACAATGTACACAATGTTGTATAATATTAGCCACTTGCGCTTTGCAACACAGATTAATTATATAATCATGGTGTCTGCTGTTCTAATACCTCAGTTATTAGTCGAACCAAGATACTTTATCATTCCATATATATTTTACCGTTTAAGTCTTCCAAAACCAAAAAAATGGCAAATCATTATGGAGTCCTTGACCACATTGGTTGTGAACTTCTTGCAATTTTTTATATTTGTTAATAAAGAGTTTTATTGGGATGATCAGCTGCATCCGCAGCGGATTTCCTGGTAAAATATTTTTATATAAATTTCTGTATACATTGATAATAAAATATAGAAAAGTAGTAGGTTTGGGTGCAAATTGTTCTCTTCCCGTGATTCATTTTTTTCTATATATTTATGCATTTTTTGCTCTCCAAACCGGGGAAAGTATTCACGTGAAACTAAGTGGCTGGAAGACGTATGTTATTTTCCACGGGGAAAATATGGCTATAATAATCTTCCCGAAAAATTATCATTCATGTATTTATGATATGCGTTTCATATAACGCGTAGTAAATCAAAAAATTCTTTCTTTTTTATTCAAATAAACATTTTATTACTGATGCACCCTTTGCATGTATGCATTTTTGCCAACGCGTTTCCAACAAAAAAATTTCTCTTTCGAAAAAGTCGCGTTCGTTACAGGACACAATATTTTTAAAGGTCTGATAACAAATCCGATATTTTATATTACAGGACCTAATAGTTGAGGCAAGCAAAGTGAAAGTACCAAAATATATTCGCATAAAGTTATAAAGAAATCTTTTTCAAGGGAGAAATCAAACAAACTTGGATCAGAAATAATATGTTTTAGCAAACATTATATAAATCAGAATATCAGGTCATTTATTAGTTTTGTTACATGTTCTTATAAGGAACAGTAAATAACTAAATGAGCACAAATCATGGCTCTCACAGGGGTTGTTTATTATCAGCTGATCATTCGATACTCTATATTCACTTAAGTAAATGATTGCATCTGTAAAATAATGATATATCTTGAAACAATTAACTTGCAACGACGAGCGGATATTTACGATGTTCGTGGAGCAGAAATAAGAAAACAGAATAATAACATAAATCATCACTATGGCTTATTTACTAATTATAAGTGTTAACAATAATTCTTTATCACTTTCGAACGTTATATATATTGCATAATTGAACATTATATTTCGAATCGAAAGTAAATGAAATAATAATGATTTCAAGAAATTATAAGGTCGCCATCTACGTAATTGGATTGTTACATTTCTTAAAAGTTGGGCATATGATAAACCAGCATAAAGTAGTGCGAAAAAGGGGATAATGTGGTAATATGATAGGAGCGAATTAAATTAGATTTACAATAATAGAATACTGTAAAAGTAACAGGTATTAATAGAAATGATTTTATTGTATTACCAAGCTATTTAAAAAAACGAAAATATAATGGAAGTAGCGCATTCTTGATTTTGTACGAACTGTGATGCGCGATGCGATAACGAAACTTTTTTCTTTTAAAATAAAAATTCTCCGGTTTTGCAATATCCGGATTTTAATATGTAATCCATCAACTTAAACTTGGATAGATAATACTTTTGCAGATAACATAATCACAGAATGTGATATCGAAACAAATATGAATATTACGTTTAAAGTAATAGATCAGTGAATGTATGAATTTATGGTATAATGCCAGAAACATCAATCCGTGTTTTACGCGAAATATTTTGCTGGCAGTTGGATGAAAAAATATTAAAAAGTGTACAGTTTAAATTTCACTTCTAATTGTGAATTGAATTCGACTAAGAACAGAAGGAAGATTGAAATATAATCGTGGATCGAATTTCAACAAAACATGTGAAACTTTTAATGAAATTGATAGTGAAAAAGAATCAAGTTTTAACTAAAATTTTGTTTCCTGGACAAATAGAAATGTCGTTCAATGCGGTGATTTAAATACATTTCAGGATCAACAACCTATTACGACAATGTGTACATAGGACTGTAATAAATTACAGAAATAAATTGAAATTTAAGACTAAACTATTTACACATTTTATTGCAAGATACGCATATTTTTTATATCACGCTTCAGTTCTGTAACTATCGTCCTTGTATTTTTTCATAATTTTCTGCAATTCATTATACGAAGATCGTAACAAACGCAGCATAATTTTTCTAATAAAAGGAAATAATTCAAATATAATCCTGTTAAGTTTTCTTGTGTTAGACGTTTGGAAGAATGGAAGGAAATTTTTACAAATGACATGCTATCTCGAAACAATAAATATATTCTTATGGCTGTAAAAATCGTCAACATGCACACACGCAGAAACGCGTCTCACACGTGGTCAAATTCATCGAATTATTGCTTTCACCATATTTTGGATCGGATTTACCGAACCAATTCGGCTGTACTATATATAATACTTCGCTGATCGGCGGAGAAACTCTATGATTTTGCCGAAACACTCATGATATTGTGCCCAAACAGTTTCGAGTCAAGCTATGTGCAATTTTTTTGGAAACTTGGCTTGATCAGTCACGGCAAACTGACTGATCGTTTCATATATGTATATATATGCATTAATTAATAACCCACGAACAGGTAACTCCTTAATCACAAACTTCTGAATGCTAAATAGATCTAGAGTTATCATATATGGGTGAAAACACGTATTGTTTTCACCTGCTTTTTATAAACTGGAAAAACGTTTCGCAAATCTTTGCTATCCCTTCTGCATCCTTCGATTCTTTGCAGGAAATCCGTTGCCACGTGACGATGTATATCGCCAATAACTATTCTTTCTATAAGACTAAGGAAAGCCTTTCATAAGAGGCCTACTAGTTTTCACGATGCTTTGAAACGCTATCCTCAGCGAAAACGAGTTTTGTTTTAACACAACTTCTACTTTCTAGTAAACTTTACATACCTGAGCTACAAAGTTAATCTAAATTGCATTTGGTATTCTAACAATCGATCTATAGATCTGCATAATAGTGGCAGATAGATTTTGTTTTTGGCTGATTTTACAATTCTTAAGGGACGAGTCTTTGCAATTTCTTGATTTCTCCCTTCTACAATAATCGACGGTGTGCATTTTTTTTATCTAAGCATGCATTCGATATGAATATTTTCAACCCCACGACATACGTAATTCCTTTTCATTCTTAATTACTTTCGGAATAAACATAATTCGTTTAATCTATAAGAAATAGAGGGAAAAATGCAATTCCAAGGAACTCAGTATGAAGGGTGTACAAATTATGGCATTTTTAGATGAAGGGAAGAATAATGCAATGAAAGGCCTATCACATTTATCATATTATTCGTATTCTCATTTAGGTTGTTTGTTGATGTTAAATCCACTTAAAAAAATAATAAAATATCTGTAGTCCGATTCTTATAATCGATCATTTAAATAATAGTTGCAAACATGATTACACTAAACTCCCGTGTAACTCGAGTTCCTACAACGCGATTCTCAACGCGATTCTCAACGCGCTGTATAATAAAATAATGGAATTCCACCATTTACTTTAGTCGAGCATAGGACAGCTCGTTATCTCCAATTTCTTATAACGCGATTTCATCCAACGCGTGACGTATTAACCGCGTTATACGGGAGTCTACTATATTTCAACATCCTACAAAGAAACGGTTTCATTCTCTATCTTTTATTATTATATTAATAATAAAATATGTATTGCAGATGTGTAACTCAGGTGACCGTTAAAAATATATTTTTGAATCAGCTCTTTACTTAGGTCGAGGATATAAATAAATGTCGCATGAAAGGATTAGTGTGAATCTTGAAAATATGTAAAGTTTATAACGGCTTGGTAATAATATTACAGTACAGTTTTATATGTATTGTATTTTATCTGTATCAAGCGAAAATGCGGTCGGGTTTTTAACACCTACAGCAGTCTTTCCATTTATCATTCTTTGCCATTAACCCTTTGACTGCGGCGTATTAAAAGAAACATTAAGATCGTACAATGCACTATTCGCGTGACAGAATCTGATACTAAACTGTGTCGATAAAAATAGGAAAATTTAAGGAGTTATTGTAATTCAGTTATACGATCGGTTGTAATGTGACACATAATTGTATGTTCCATGCTTTATTAGTTTACTAATGTAGGATAAAAACCATAGGACACTATTTAACCCATGGAACTCGGCGCCGTTCGTTTCTTTAGACGGCCCGAGTCCTCTTGGCACTTATCGGCGCCGCTGCGACCGATAGACGGCCAACTTTTGGGCCCTGCGAAAAACAGGGCCCCTTTATTCAGAGGGGGCGCAAGTCACCCCTCTTCATTTTGGAATCGTTCTCCTCCGTCAAGTCTTCTCAGAGATCGAAAGGCAGTTCGTGAAAAGATTTGAAGGAGAATAGATACAGTGATACCAGTTTAAACTAGCTTTTATATAAACTCAGTTTTTATACCGCTCAGTCGCCCTACACTCAAAAAAAGAAATGCGTTGTACCGAGCAAAATTGTCTGAATATATACATATACCTTTCGCAGCCAAAGGGTTAATTGTATTGCAACAGAAGATAAACGCCGTATTAGTAAACATGCTTCTTCTTGGAATCCAATTTAAAGTATATGAACAAATGAGTAAATACGATTTGATTTATGGTGACACTATTTCGGTAGTTCGACAATTCAAAAGATCGCAGGATAATTACTAAGGATGGAAGTAGCGTTCGGTTTATACGTTATTTACTCCGTTGAATGATGCCGACTAATGGAATACATACTTTAACTGTTGTAAAATGCACGTACTAAAAATTAATCATCCTGTATTTATATCTTGAAGGTGAGATAATTTCTTTGGTATTTATTCTGGGAAGCCTATCGATTTTGTTATTTCTTAGGCATGCGTATCTCTTGATCATGTATCAGGCCTGTATTTTAGGCGTACATTAAATTAAATTACCTGTCGATATTATTTTGAATTATCCCACGCCTCTTTTCCATTGAAAAGATGTGTAAGAGGTCAAAAAGGAACATATATCATGAGTGTGGAGCACGTGACACGAAAGAAAACGATTAACGACAAATCAGAACGAAGGCGAATTCAGTATTCTGCATCCGCCCTGCATCCTTATTTTTACCGATGTATGTTGCAACATTGAGTAATTCTTAACTGAATTATTTCCACTAATTGGTCTCATTGGCCTATGGAGTATGCACTAGATACTTACAACTAAGGATTTGTTATCAATATATAAAATAATTATTAAGGCTAGTCTGTACAGAGCAATAAAATTTCGCAACAAAACCAGTCGTGGGTGTTGCACTTCGTAACGCTTTGCTCTTATCTAAAAAAACAGTTTCGCTATAAAGAAGACTAGTTCTTGCGAATGATAAGGCTGATAAAAAAATCATTGCTACGCCGACTGCGCTCTTTGATTCTTCAGGCACTGATTCAATTTCTTCTTCGCACCTATTAAATTCTGTTCCGCATAGCACCGATTCGTCGATGCAATATCAGACGGGATCGTAAGATTCTTCTTGATATAGTCGCTGATCCAACATCAAACTATTTGTTGCTTTAATTTAACCAAATTTGTTGCACCATAAATTTTCATGTCTAAAGGAGCACTAGGTTCGTTTTTCTTTGTTTGCGTGTGCCATGCTAATACTCTCGTGCAATTCTCTGCTAACAATTCAATGTCTTTCGGTTCTAACGGCGCGAGACTCTTCAGGAAACCATCTTCCTCGTATCCCGCCCTAAATGGCATAGTAGCATTTGGTCTTTGAAGTAAGAACTTTACGTTGACAGCGAAGCCTGCCATGTCCACCGGAAACTTCCTCCCAGCAATCCACCCATCATAAAATCCGGCAAACTTCCCGCTCTTAATAATAGGAGAGCTTAAGCCAAACTTTGTGCATAAGCCCACGGGAAACATTGAGACCCTTTTTGTCTTGCGAATCTGAAACATATGCGCCAAGAATTTTCTTAGTGAACTAACTACAAGTAATTCGACATAGTTGTAAGTTACACATTGAGTGCTGAACCGAAAGCCGTGTTATATGATACCTCGCGATACGCATTCGGAACGTGTATATAACGTTCAAAGAACGTGTAAAGAGTCGTAAAACATTCAACAATTGTTATTTCGATGATTTTTTATTAACCAATATTCACTTGTCAATGTTGAGAAATACTGCGACGAAATATACATCTATTTAATTCATTTTGATAAACCGTAGTGTTTATTGCACACAAATCCAGCAGGAATATCTAAACCCATTTGTTTCGAAAGTGTGACGTGTACAAAGCGATAAATACTTGTGTACAAAAACTAGTTGACTACATAGTTTTGCTGTTGCATTACCTCGTCGAAAAGGGTGATATCGTATGTATTGTCGTCATCGGCGAAGTAGAAAACACCGCTTGTCGCGTTAGCTCTTATCCACTGTAAGCCACGATTCCTATTCGACACGCCTCGCGGTTTTGCGCCTTTTTTCTGCTTATATTTCTCAGGCATGGGAGCTGCAAAATGTAAAACACGATAAAATGGAAATAAATAGTCAACCTTCAATGTAGCCCGTCTTGCGTAAACTTCGTTGGTTGATAACAGTATCGATTTCGTATTTGAGTAACGAGGAATGACATTAACCAGAGACTTTACCGTGATTTTGCTGACCTCGTTAACCAAACGTTAATGTCCAAATACTAAGGCTATGGCTTTGCAAGGTTTCCGCGTAATTTATTGCGAATATTTTGCAATATTTATAGCATAAATGAAGATAAAACTGGTACAATAAACTCCCGTATATCAAGAGTTCCTACAACACGCTAAAGATATCGTCGCGACGTTTTTTATGAACGCGATTCTCGTACAACACGTATTATAATTAAATGCGATGATTCGCCGTTTACAGTCGAGCATAGCACAGCTTGTTATCTCCAATTCCCTATTACGCGATTTCGTACAACGCGTTATGGAAAATTGCGTTATACGCGGATTTTCTTCGTATAACAGGAATAATATAAATATTTGTGATGACCATTGTCATGTCAAATTTTATATTTTCTGTTTTAATAATTATGAAACAAAAGAAATTGTTAGCGATGAAGATAACAAGCATTTTATTAAACAATATAGCGCGTTGTACGAGAATCGCGTTATATAAACAAAATCGTCGCAATATCCTTAGCGCGTTGTAGGAATTCGAGTCGGAGGAACTCGCGTTATACGGGAGATTACTGTACAAGTAGCTCTCGTACAACGCGTTTTCGATATAACTCGGTCCACAAATTCTGGCAATCTTCGTATAACGCGGGACTTATATAATTCGACCTCGACATAACGCATAACCCATAACGCATAACGCATAACCCGATCTTTTTCTAGAACTTAGCGCCCGCGTTATACGAGGGTTACCTGTATTTTCTTGTAAATGTGCAATATATGGTAACTTAGGGTTTTAATTTGGTCAAAACCATGATCTTAATTCAGACATGAACTAGCTACTGAATCTGATCCCAAAATCTAGTTTACATTTAGAGCAAAAGTAATAATAGCCTCTAGCTTTTGCATAGGTTTACTCAAATTTTCACCAGAGCGAATATACGCGGAAAAAGTTCCTAAGAATTACAAAATTTGCAACGATACAACCTCAAAACATCGTTGCTTATTTGTTTAAATCATGTCTTTGATTCAATTTATTAATTTTGCCACTTCATTATTTTATATATAGGTTTTAATTCCATCGGCATAGGCAAGAGAATATTAACTAATAGTATTATAATATTATAATAATATTAACTAATTGGCAGTCTAACAATGTAAGTATTTTAACCCTTCTCTGTCGTATGTCACCTCTGCTGTGACATTCTAACTGCCGTATCAGTTGTGTGTCACGTAGGAGTTGTTAAAATGTGATAAAAATTGCTAACATACTTAAGTGTTTTTTATGTAATAAAAAAAACTCATTTTATTTGTGAATTTTTAAGAACAGTGGACTTTGAAATATAATCCGACTTTAGAATGTGCATAATTGTACATTTAGAATTCTGCATAATTATTAGTAAAATTACTTTGTGAAACAATGTGTACAATGTGTACTAATTATAAGAGAAGACACCTCGTTCCGTTCGCAAGGTGTATTTCGAAATATACAGGTTTTGCACTGCAGTTTAACCCCTTTGCAGATCATATTCACCTTTTTGCACTCCAAATTAACCATTTTGCAGCTCATACTATTTCTTTGTAAATCAAATTGTGCAAATCAGGCTTTTCCACAAATTAGTTTCCTCAAGTTATTGCCATAAAATTAAAGTCCAGTGTAAAGTTGTACGAGAATCTTGCATCGAATCATCGATAGTTTGACGAAATATATAGAGATCATTATTGATTACTGATAAGCACCGTACAATAGATACGCCACGACACGTATCAGCGATAATTATCTCTTACTTCACTTCTTCGATGAAGATAATGGCAGATAATTCTGAAAATATCCGGCGATACCAAGCAGCGACAAATGAATGATAAATGTATAGGGAATTTTGAGTCACAAGGTCGGAAACGCGTTGCGAAAATCCCCCGATTACATCGCTGGCAGGTTTAATCGAAAAAATCAATCATCGATAAAGGCACAGTAGTAATAATTTTATCTGATTCACAGGTTCCTAAGGACATTAGTAGATTTTCGTCTTGTTTTTAGCTGTACTATCCCTCTGACCTCAATTGAACAACAAATTTTGACCCACGTTGTATAATATATTACACAGTTTGTACTGTATAATTTGTAGATATTAATATATAAATATTATGGCTGTCCGTTATCATAAGAAGTCTCTTTCCTGTTACAAAGAGTCTTTCTTTGCGAATTAGTAACGTTTAAGTTTCTACCTTGTAATATATATAGACATTCATAATGTTAGACAACATTTCAGGTATGTAGAATTATAAACCTTAATGTTTTGAGAGGTTATTACACGCTGATTTCATTCCACGTGTAACGAATATAATTGTTATTTAAAACACCAATTGATAATTGCAATACCATACTTGAAGTTATTTTTGCAAGTGGTTTAATGTTATAATAAGGTAAAAGGAAGATATCAAACTGTAGCAGAAACTGTACCGGGAATGTTCGTGCGGATATCGAACTAAAAATAACTTACCGGTTAAATGTTCGTACTTCAACCCCGTTCGTTCGAGTAACCTCGTAACTTGTTTGGTTGCAATAGTGGCATCTTCAATGACGAGCCAGTGAACGTTTTTGACCAACATCAAAGTATGCGACATTCTCGTCAGTTCCGGGATTTGTTCCGGCCGTCGATATGTTGGTGTAATAATGTACAAAGGTTCCGGTGCATCCGTTGGTTCGGACAATGGCTTCTTCGTCGCAGTTACAGTTCGCGCCGTGATAGGAAGTGGTCGTAAGACTTTTGAATTATTCTGAGGCGACTCGAGGACAACTTTACTTAAGCCATTCACGAGCTCCTGTACAAGTAATGAGCCTATATCTGGACTTAAGCCGCTTGCCTCTTGCACCCTATGCACTGCATTCCGAATCTGCCGAATCAAAGGGAACATTTCGCTTGAAAACGCTTTGCGTGTCTATGAATAGAAGTCAAAACTATTATACAGACTTTGCTCTCGAAATTAATCCTTTTAGAGATCATATTCACCCTGAAATTAACATAAGATGCTTATTTAACAACAAAAACATTTACAAACCTTTAGTTTATAAATATTTTTGGTGTTAAATAAGTATTTTATTGTTAATTTTATATCACACTGAATTTTATTTTTATTAAAATAGCTTAAGAGAAAAAATTTGTTGAAAAGCTTGATTTACAAAAGAATGAATTTGATCTGTGAGACGGTGAATTTGATTTGCAAAAAGGTGAATATGATCTGCAAAAGGGTTAAGGAGTTAAGGAGGGTTGGAGTGCAAAACTTGTATTATATACAGGGTGCTCGAGAAGGTTGGACCAAAATTATACTCCGCGTTAATTAGGTCATATTTTTTATCTAACTTTAATAATTTTTATTAGCAAGTGAAACAGATGACCACGCTAATGTTAATATATTTAAAAGTGGATGCTTCTAATGGATACAAACTAATTCCATAATTGTTTCTGAAAAATAAGAATAAATATCAGAGAATATAATATTTTGCCACATTTGTAGTTTTCATTGCAAAACCTTCATTTTTATGGTAGATTTCGTATAAAATGTACTCTCTACGTAGTCCGACTCCGGAAACATGATTTTAAAAGCAGAAAAAGCGGGCTTCGAGCCCTCTTATATTTCTAGGTACTTTTAACAATAAAGTCAAGTACACCAAACTTTCTATTTATGCGATAGATACGTTCCACAGAAATCTGCATAATGAAAATGCACAAATAAAGATGAAGCTTTGTAAAATTACGAATAATTTTCGAGATACCAATAACACGAAAGAGGTAACTTACACACATTCAGTTGTTTTGTTTCGTTTACGCGTAAAAAGATGTTCAATTCGAACGAGAAAAGCTTTGTGTGTGGGAATTATTCTCTTCTTTCTCAAATCCCAGAAAAAACAACATAAAAAGAACAAAAATAAATGATTAAGCGCGTTACGTTGTTAAAACTTTCTAGATTTCTTGGATTACTTATTTATTTTTGTTTCTTTGCTTCACCGCGTAATTTTCAAAATCACATAAAAAAAGACTCGGCTGTATTTTAAAGCAAGACTCTATTTTATTATTAAATCCAATCCGTTAGATTGTACTCAATAATATCATATAGTCCCTGTTACTGTCAATGCGTGTTCGCCATCTTGTTAGCAAGTTTGCGAAATGTCTTTACGACAAAGATGGCGGCTGCGCTACAAAATCCTCCTTTGCATGATTTTCAATTTCTTTAGTTCTTTTTCTTGCCGTATGAAGTCCGCCATTATCATGCTATATAACACGGCGCTTTTTTCTGGATTCGCATAGTTCCCTATTTTCATATTTCCGTATTTAAGTTTCCTATTCAGTGGCAACGAATACTGTTACTAATTGCGTCTTCCGGTTTCAATAATTCAAAGTGAACATTTGTACTGCACATTTATGAAACGCATAAAAAAACCTTGTTCAATGTCGTAATATCAACTGTTGTTCTCTATTTCTTCTGTATATTACGATATGATCGTATTTGCATTTACATTTATGATCCTTAAAGATCACGCTCTCAAGAAAATGAATGAATTATATTTCTATCATATTATTATATGTTTAGAATATGAAACGCGGAAAAACATTTGTGGATAAAGGCAATATAATTCATATTGTACCATTCTTTTCCCGACTACAAATTAATCTTATCGTTAGCTATTACATTTTATGTGCACTATCGGCCATATGTTTGGGATCACTTGCTTTGTCTTCATTCTAACGTTTAAAGTAAACATTAAAAGTAAATAGAATATAAAACCTTTGTCCATTTTATAATTTAACCATTAATATTAAACTGTTTTCTTGCCATGCAGACACATATTGTATTGGCACCTGGGTGTAATAAGATTTTGTTAGCTTTAAAATCGGCCGGTTTTTAGTTTCCCCACACGAAATGACTTTACTACAAGAAAGTTGGCGAACTATGCAGCAAGAAACATTACACAAACTTGTTGGAATATGTCAAAAATATGTAAAATAGCAATAACGAAAAAAGGGGGATACTTCGACGAATCGCGTATTAAGCGAAATGTATAATTAATATAGAATAAAATATACGAAATTTATACGACTCTTCTATCTTATAATATCAACGTACATCAACCTACAGATATACCCAAAGAAAAGTATCCCATTCCATTTTATAGACAAGATATTTAATAATTTGCTTAACGATAGTAAGTGATCCCAAACTTATGACCGGTAGTGTATACTTTACGAATGCACTTTAAAATAGTAATAAATACAAAATAAATAAGTCACTAATAAATATATTCCTAACTTACTTTGGAACAAAGTAATACGTAATATAAAACAAAATAAAACAAATTTAGACACATGTATAGAAAAAATTATGCCATATTTCGAAATCATACCATGTCTTCGGTAATCCGTAATGGCGCGGCATAATTTTGCGCTTCTTCATCGGTTAGCACGGGTGCTCCTTCGGCCGAGCCAGCTTCATTGAAATCTGCTATCTGATCAAATCGGACTCCCGTTGACAAATGGTATTGATAAAATACCACGAAAATACCTATCAAGGCAATCACCCCCATTTTCATGGATGGCTTCATCATACCGGGACCTGAAAATATAAAAGAACTTCAGATTAGGTGTACGATACGTTGCCGCGACGACGAAGAAACGCAAGACTCTCGACAAGTCCCCAAAGCGTAAGCAAAATGAAAACTTTTCGAAACGTTAATAAAACGTAAACAACAGGGCCCGGAAAATCAATGAAAAAGAACCGGCGGGGATAAATAAGGCAATCAATCTATCAATCAGTCTATCCATGAAACAGCCCACATTGTGGGAATTATTCTCTCCTCTAGCAGTTCCCAACAAAAAAGGATAAAAAGAACGAAAATAACTGGGCAAGCGAGTTACGCTGTTAAAACTTTCTGTATTTCTTGTATGACTTATTGTTTCTTGCTTTTTTGCTTCACCGCATAACTTCAAAACGTCATTAAAAAGGTACGTATAAAAAGAGACTTGGTTGTATATTTCATATACAGGATCCTCGGCCACATTCGATCTCTTGCCCTAGGTTCATAAAAAAAGCGTGGGTTCCTTTTCTTATCGTATATAAATATGATGGAGATTTGGAAAAAAAGTATGTTACAACACCGTACTTAATCCACGATCTACATTGTAGGTATATCAAATTCTATAATACGAACATTACATAACTTATGCTTACATTTCTCTACTTGTTTGCATATTTTATATTTTATATGCAATTAAGTGCCTTATTTACATATATTATTATCCCTTTCCTGTTCATTTTGCAGAGAATGAAACAACTCATTGTCAGATCGGTATGGAAGGAATTTCTATTGCCGGTTATCCCTTTGCAGTGCATAGGTACATTGTTTGTTTCTGATCTGCAGATCGGCAGAATTCACAGGTAACGGATAATCCAATGGCGCGTATCGTGTCACAAACAGAAACATGAGCTGTTTTCATTCATCGCACCGACATTCAATGCAGTGTTTTGCAGTCCCATTAAATCGTCAGGGGGTTAGCGTGCTTCAGAATAGCCTTTCCATATAATCACTGTATGACAATGTATGAAGTGTTACGTGGCGCAGCGGTGTTCTTTTTAGTAAATCTTTTTATTGTCACGAACAATATCATTGGGACATTTTACTCGTTCAAAGTGAACGTGACGTCTCAAAGTAGTTCAATTGAGTTAAACACACGTATGCGAAATGTGTTATATGAAATTCTTTGTACGTCTTAAAGCGTGAATATCTGAACAATTGGAACTTCAGAGAAAAATTCGACACCTTTCGACACTTTACAATGCAGAGTTTAACTTTGTTGGTTTTGGAATATAAAAAGGATATTAAATGATTTACATAAATGTATTAAGTAATGTAACACATAGATTGGATATTTGAGTTACGTGTTTTAGCATTGAATAGATTTATTACGTGATAACGTGATTAGAAGATGTCGATCGAGAGATTACTAATCAATAAGATATGACTGTGTTTTTCTGGAATTGTATAAATGCGCACGGCACTGTACTTCTCACATATCGATTGCGTTCTCGCAATACAGTCTTTATCTTGATTAGGAGGAATTGTACAACAGTACTCGTACAATGTGTTGCCATAATTGGTATACAGTTGAAAAAAAGTTGCTCGGCTATATTTAATGAACTTGCTTTATTATCCACAGAACTGTGTTCTAATAAACGTCATATTTGTCGACCGTGAAAAAGCATCATTATTAATTGACGAATTTACCGCACTTTGCCATCTATTTTTTCGTACGCTTGCAATATTTACGCTGATATTCATGCGTGTTGTTTTATTTCGATGTCGTACAAGTATAGAAAATTAGAGTAATGAAATATGATAATATAATATACCATAATAATGTAAAAAGTTTCATTTTTGATTTAAATTAATTTTAGTGGTTAAGTTATATGGAGGTTAGGAATACTCTAAATTCAATAAACTAATTCGGATTTTCTTTGCATTTCTTTGGATTCTGAGGAATATTCGTATGCAAGGCTTTCACTTCACTTGACTACTACGAAACTTTCACTTGGAAACAACAAATATTTTGTTTGTAAATGGTTTTTGAAATGGAGGTGACAAAGGTGCATGTTCGGCATGTATGCAACAAAAACTGTGCAAAAAAAAAATATATGTAAAGTGTATGGACAAGGTGTTATTAGTGTTAGCCAATGGAAAAAGTGCTTTCAAACATTTCGATTAGAAAGAATTTGAATAAAAATGGAATTAAAAATCTTATTAGAAGATGGCAGAAAGTTGTAGAAAGTGACCGGCAGTATACTTTCAGTACTTAAACATACTGACGTAGATTTACTACTAGTTCCGTTCAGAATCGAAAAACGCGCATTATTTAGGAAACGACCCAGTAGATATATTAATTTATGTTTACACATTTATTTATATATAAATTATGGCTGGAGGATTTAAGTGTTAGTGACTTTAATTCTTTGCATTATGTATATAAAATAAAAGTTCAAATATCAATATTCAAATATATCACATAAAAGCTCAAATAATACGCCGTGGTATATTCGAATAATTTAATTAAAAATGGAAGACAAGTCATTCTGTCTCCTTCGGTAGTTCTACTGTTAATCGTCAAAAATCATACACATACTCTCCATTGAAAATGTTAGTCCTCAAGTTCTCATGCTCACAATTATGAAATTCATCAATCCGGATGTACGGTTGGGTACATTATCCGCATCCGCGCAGTTTAACGCGCATGAACATATTATACATAATCGATAAACGAAAATAATCAGTTTATAGCAGCCAAGATTATAAAGCGCACTTTATAATGTACGCACAGTACACTATTGTACATAGTTAACTCATCGACATCCTTTTCTAAACATTATTTACAATCTATGACCATTTTATAAATGCTTCGTAAATTTATACTCCCTGAAAATGAAAACGTCTTTATTACTTCGTAATTATGCATTTACTTATTTATGTATTTAATTTCATGGAAAAGAATTCCCATTAGGTACAATGGAAAATATGGTATATATTTAACAGAAAGTTTATGAGCAAGGTAACAAAAAATCAAATGTTGTCCTTTTAATTTTGTAAATAATTTTTATTAGTTTATCCGTCTATCCGTATCTCTTGTTTCGTTTCATTTTTCCGTTGCAATAATAATTATAAAAGTACGCGCCACAATTACCGCATTTTCAGGGCGTTTCAGTAATAATTTTCTAAAGCAAGGAAACACTAGATGAGATGAGTATAAATTGTTTAACAGAAATTATAATGATCTATTCAATCTTCATCGCTTACTTGATAATATTAGGACGGCAACTAACTTCGCGATCTTCATTATAAACTTCACTTAAACAAACTTAATTATATGAAATAATAATTGTATGTATCAAAATAATCGCAAAAATCAGAATCTCTCGAATCATATTACCGATCAACAAAAATAATCCACCAATATGGTTCTTATAAGTAACAAAAGAAGACACAAAACAAAAGATCACGGATTAAGTTGTCAACCTAATAATATAGAGAAAAGTATTTCAAACTAATTGTAACGGTAACGTTCTTCTACTTTATGATTGTTGCTTATCCCGTTTTACGCTGCGAAATGTTTGCAATACGAGATACCTAATTAATGGGAGTTTCTTATTTGTGTACGTATTATGTGCACTCAAAGTGTGCACGGCGAACCTTCGTAGATGATGCATACTGTGTTTCACGCAATTAGTTGCAACAACATTGACGTGGGATTCCAGGCGAATGTAACAGCTCCATCTCTAGTAATGTCTGAAACTTCTCTCCGCAATTCCGCTGCGTTCCAGTACTTTGATAATGTATCATGGTATGTATAATCCTATGAAGTTATGGGAAACATTGATCTGTGTATTCTATTTTTTGCACCATGCACACTATTGCACACCGGCTATCTTTATTACCTTAGATCAGTGTTTCTGAACCATTTTTATCTCACGGCACACTTGAACCTACAGTTTAACTTCCTTGGCACACTTAAATTATGATGATCAATATATTTTTGACTATATTATGTATACGTTTATTATAACAATTATATACTTTTATAATCAAATTAAAGAGGTTTGAACTTTGATATGCACACTTATCGTGCTTTGGATTTTTGCCGAACATAATTTAATTAATGATCTTTAACCAATTAACCTATATAATGCGTTATTAATTAGTTTCCAAGTGACTTTTTTCAAAGCTATTATGTTTCAATAATTTCAGCTGTCTTTATTTTATAGTAATTACTCCGCCTTTGTGTTATATAATATATGGCGAATATTTATTTATAATACTAAATTATTTAGCGGTCTTAAGCAGCTCGCCGTCACTGTTTACTGTATATGTATACAGTTACTTCCAAAAGTATTCGGACAATAATAAAATTTGACTACATAGTGATGTATCTATGTCAATTATCAACGAATTCGACTAAATCTTTTTTTGTGAAACGTCGTTTAATGTAATTTAAAATTACATATTGTTAGTTTCATAAATTTTCATATATAAAATTGTAGTATAAACTAATCGAAATCGTGTCTAATTGTTCCGTGCCGAAAGTATTCGAAAATTAATATTTTTTACGTCTTTTGTCAAATAAACGCAGTGTTAATATTTCATTGGATATCCCTTTTGTTGTATCACTTGTTTTAAGCGGTTTCGCATGTTTGACGTTATTTTTTTTAAATATTCTGCACTAAATGAATGCCATTCTTCTGTTAATCTTATCAAAATTTATTAAACTGACAATATATAATTGTCAAGTACGATAAACGATGTTTAATAAAACAAGATTTAGTCCAATTTTTTCATAATTAACACAGATGCATCATTATGTAATCAAAATTTATTAGTGTCCGAATACTTTTGGGAGTAACTGTATGTGCAATAATGTGCATATAAAACTACGTTTTTATATATTTTAAAACTTTAATTAATGCCTTTTTGTATTATTTCCAAGTTTAAATTCTCGGCTAAAAAAAGCACATGTGCAATATATATGACGTGCATTCTGGTAATTTAACTTTGAAATTGTTTTTAAAAGAAAAGTTTTTTATGAATAATATCCGGTCAGAATGTAGCGCATGTCAAAGCATAATGAATGCTGAACATTTGTGCGGAGTTATTACATAATTTTATTTACATTCCTCTTGATCGCGTTAACGTATAAATTCGATATTCAATATTTTTTGCAAGCAAGATACCAAACTTTAAAAAAAAAGGAATGTATAAGCCTGTAGAACGTTGGAAAAGACTTGTAGAAATAAATGGTAACTAGTTTGTCAAATAAAATTACTTTCCAGAATGACCAGAGTTTTTGAATTTTTATTGAGAAATCCGCACGAACTTTTTCCGTTAGACTTCATATTTGACGCAGAAAAATATCTGGCTACTGAATATGGTTGGTAATTAAATGTCTCGTCCGGAATGTGTTAAGACATTCTTACAAGCTTTTATGCTTTGTTACCCTTATTTAGCGATTTATAAATTTTGTAAAAATGTCCTTTGATAGTAAGTAAGTAATCGGTTTTAATACGTACTTTCGTATTAAAACTGTTATATTTAACACGTTAACCGCCATGGGCGCCACCGGTAACCGCTGATGTCAATATTACTAAAACTCGATTAAAAAAATTCGCTGATAATCGTAAAATGTGTTGCATTTTTAACGTTACGATAACAATGTAAAATAACCAATGCATCGTAGAGGGCTTAAACGGTATTATTTTAATACTATTATTTTACTTATTACTTTACTTTTTACTTTAATAGAATTATTTTAATAATATCTAGCTATCACTATGCAGAGTTCTACGTATTCAGAAGCAAGTACTTCGCAGGGAATTCCAATATGTCATACTTGCGGTTTTCTCGATCTGCGTGTATTGTTTTTGAAATTACCTAACAGTGAATCGCCTTGTCAGCTTGATTTTAACACATCTTGTTATTTAACGTCTTACTCATGAATCATTAAACATTCAAACAATCCGGTTTAATTCAACTTCGAAGAAGCGTCTTTACATGAAATATGTAAATTCTTGTTTACACTAATATCGTTCATTGTATAAGAAAGGATGTAAAACAACAAGCTGTTATCTTCATCATGAAGATTTATTCAATTTATTGTGGAATGAAGACGATCTTGTTATATTAACCCCTTGGATCCCATTTTGTGTTAACTCGACATAAATGACAAGTTGTAAACAATAATAGATAATAGTGAATAATAATAGATATTTTTAAAATGCAAATTACACTTGATAGAAATACATAGATACATATATCCATCCACAGCACGAAAGAGGTAACTTACACGCATTCACTTGTCTTGTTATGTTTACAATTAAAAAGATTTACAATTCGAACGAGAAAAGCTTTATTTGTGTGTGAGAAGTATTCTATTTTCTCTTAATCCCCAGCAGAAAAATATAAAAAGAACGAAAATGAATAAAGAAGCGCATTGCGCTGTTCAAACTTCCTAGATTTCTTGGATTACTTATTTTTTCTTGCTTTTCTGCCTCTCCGAATAACTGCAACATCGCGGTAAAAAGAGATGAATAAAAGGAGACTCGACTGTACTTGGAAAGATGTTAAGTGATTCCCATAGATTCCATTGTTCGTGGAAGTTTCCATTGTTGTTTGGTTGGCAAACAGCTTTATTTGCTGTCGATGAGGTCAAGGATAACTTTAAGTAAAGGTATTATAAATCTACTTGTATCCTTTTGTATACACTGTCACTGAACCGCAAAGTTAACGTTAACTCTGTCAATCAACAATAACTCTTTGGAATACAAACTTAACTGGCTCTAATAAATAATGCTTCTCTATTCGTATTAAATACTGCACTTTCTAGAGTTACAGTGAGTGTAAAAAGTATTCGTACAGCAACAAATTTTAACAAAAACCTTGTAGAACTTTGTTTCCGTACGAAACAAATTGTGAATATTTCCATAAAGAATATGGATAAATAAAACTTCTTTTTATGAAATTCATTGCGACGATTTCTAAGAATATGCACATACCACTTGTTTGTGAAAATGTTTTAATAAACAAAGTTCTACGAGGGTTTTGTTAAAATTCGCTGCTGCACGAATACTTTTTACACTTACTGTACGTACAATATATTTCGTATAACTATACAGTACACTTGGAAGCGCGGACATTAATCCAAGAAGACACTCTTCAAAGTTTAATTTCGTCAATGCCGAATCGTATTTTCGAAGTTGTTCGACTAATTATTAATGTATAAATCGAAAAGAAAGTACTGTCAATTTTGATTTTATCTATTCAAAAATTCTGTGGCTTTATAGAAATTCCGCATTGTATTATATTTTACGTCAAATTATATATTTACGTTTCCTATTTTAAATAAATGTTATTTCTATCATTTCAACCGATAAATATGTATTTTTAATACTACTAAAATAATATCATACACAAACTTATCGTAAGTATGGAATATTTATGAGATACTAGCAAACATCGTGATGGCTTTATAGAAATTTCGGGGACTGAAATATATTTGTACTACAAAAAATATTATATCATATTCATTATTGACCGAAACATACGAATGCTAATTAATTTAAATGTATAAAAGGTTCCATAATGTCATTGAAAACGTGGCTGGAACTAAAGATATTATATATTAAGTTTTGCAAAAAGCAGTGCGTCTCCCGTCGGAAGTTAAGCTTCCCTAAGCATTAAATAAAATGCACGTGGCTGTGTCTGTTTCTGTGCCAGAGATACGCGTTTACATCATGTGTGGTTAGGCGTGGCCCGCAACTCTACTATAAATGTAGAAAAGTATATATGTATGTATGTATATTATGTATAAAAGTGTAACCGGCCGTGGAGCTGCAAGTCGTGCGCCAGCCGAGAATATTCTCTGTTCGCAACTCCGCCGGGGCTCGTTTCTTATCTCTGCATTCAACTATCAGCTAAAAGGAACCTCACGAAATTCTGTTCGACTCATTCCAGCAACAATTAAAAAAGAAAGCAGCAGGATTTTGTTGTGGAAAGTAACGAATTTCATGAAATCTTTCCGCTCGACGTGTTCCTTATTGAACGTTGCAACGTGAACTCTTCTTCGCGAGTATTTATTCAATTGTTTACAATCTCGAAGGCTGTAAGACAAAAGAAGTTGCCGGCCTTTCAAATTATAATAACAATGGGCCTTTAGTAACTACAAGTAATGATATGAATTTTAAACATCATTTTTATTATTCGAATACCCCGGATCGAAAATTAAGATGTGTGAAATTGTTGCGAGAGACTTTTTCTTATACAAATGTTATCGTTTACTTCCTGTATTAACAATTTATCGGAAATGGTCGTTCATAGATTAGTATTCATCGAAATATTTCAATTATACGTAACTCAAGTTGCAGTTTATTAGATATATAGGCATTGAAGATTAACGAGGAAAGTTTGTCATTTGTGTATGAGACTTTCCAACGAGATTTTGGAGAGACGAAGTGCCGACACAACTAATTCTATAGCACTCAATTCTAGATGCAATGACCCACACGTTTTCCAAAAAAGGGGTTTAAAATCAGACGCGATTTCCATACATTTATGCATCTTTCGCTATACAATCTGACGTTAGCGGAATTCGGGTCCGCGTGCTGTGAGCCAGGAGCGTTATGCGTTCCGCTAACTTCACATTGTACAGTGAAAGCTGCCGAAATGTATGGAAACCACGTCTAATTTTAAGCCCTTTTTGTAAACCGCGTGGACCATCGCACCTAAAAATTGTTTCCTGTAGAATTATTTCTGTTTGTACTTCGTTTCTTCAAAATCTCGTTGATAAATCTGACACACAACTGACAAACTTTGGTTGTAAATGGTATTAGGTGGTCCAATAAGTTCGTTCCGTTTTCGGCGCGGCAACTTTATTACCTTCTTACATGAGTAATAAACCACAATACATACTCAGGTAAAAATGTACATATTCCAGTACACTTCTAGTTTTGCTTTCGTGCGAATTAGACGTATTTTTTTAAGTTTTTCTGTAATATCTAAACTAAAATCATGACGGACAACAAAATTCATTTTCGACACATCATGTTATACGAGTTTCGTAAAGGGTATAACGCTTCGGAAACTTCGAGAAATATTTGTGTTGTTTACGGGGAAGGTTCTGTAACAGATCGTACGTGCAGAAAATGGTTTGATCGTTTTCGTGGAGGAAATTTTTCATTAGAAGATGACCATCGCGCTGGACGACCACATACTGCTGACAACAGTGCTGTACGTGCATTAGTGGTGCAAAATCGTTGCATTCAAGTGCGTGAAATTGCATGGGAACTTCAAATGAAAAAATCCACCGTGCATAATTGTTTACGGAAGATGGGATTAATTTCAAAGTTGAATATGTGGGTGCCGCACGAACTGACGGAGCGTAACCGCGCAGACCGCCTGGCAGTGTGCATGGCTCTGTTGAATCGGCATCGAAATGAATCAATTTTAAAAAGAATTGTTACTGGGGATGAAAAGTGGATACAATATGAGAATTCTAGAAGAAAACGTAGTTGGTGTGAAGGCAACGAAATGCCCGAATCAACGGCAAAACCTGGACTGCACCCAAACAAGGTATTGTTATCGGTTTGGTGGGATTAGGAAGGAATTGTTTATTATAAATTTTTGCCATACAACTGTACCATCAATGCCGACAAATATTACGACCAATAGGACCGATTAAAGGAAGAAATTCAGAAAAAAGGCCAGCATTAGCCAACAGAAGGGGCGTGATATTACAGCACGACAACGCTCGACCACACGTGGCAAGAAATGTTATTGAAAAATTGAATGACTTTGGCTGGGAGGTCCTGCCACACCCTCCGTACTCTCCTGACATAGCCCCATCAGATTATTATTTATTTCGGTGCATTCAAAATTCGGTTACCGGAAAAAAATTTCAAAACTTTGAGGTCCTCCAAAAGCACGTGGCAGAGTTTTTTAATAAAAAAACCAAAGACTTTTATGCGAAAGGAATTATGAAACTACCTGAGAAGTGGCAAGAAGTAATTGAAAAGAATGGTGACTATGTATGTGAATAAAATAAATTCTATTTGAAAAAAACGGCGTTTTACTGTAACGGCTGAAAACGGAACGAACTTATTGGACCACGTAATAATTTCGAGCGTAAGCATTTAATGAGATATTGCGAGTTAGATGGTGTACAAATTCAACACGATCTACGGTGAGATAAAGTGTTCTACATAGAAAACCGTTGCCTGGCACGAACTACGAAAACTTTCGGTATCGATCCGCTTCTTTTATTTCCGAGAAAGAAACTCGAGTGTGGGTACCGTCTTATCAATGCACTGATATACTTCTTTACCAATAATACTTATAATGTGTAGAATAAGGTTAAATTCATACAAATGCGATACAATCACTGATAACTCGATTGTTATCGTACTTCTAGGTGAACGTGTCAATTCCTCATTAACAATAGAAATACGGAAGCCGTCAAAATCACGAGTCCGCGCAGTATATTTTTTCCATCCGTCCTTATTTTAAAGGACGTATGCGGGAATATATGAATATAGCTGAATAGATTGTCCGTAGCTCTTCTGTCAAAGAAATTATCTATTGTTAAATCCTTTTGATTAATATTAACAGATTTTAATCGGGTCTTTTCCGTTAAAATGTGTTTTTTGTTCAATTAATGATCTGTTCTATTGCAAGGTCTTTAAAATCAGTTACAATGAAATGTTATTATTGCTGATATAGAAATTAATCATTTAAACATTTTTCACGCAATTTCTCGAATTCAGTTTCTCCTCATTTAATTGTAAAGGTGACAAGATCCAAAATGGATTCTTGGTTTTAAAATAAATCACTTATTTCTGTTATAATTAGAAAATTGGTAAGAATTATAATCGACGTTTTGTCTTTATGCGGTGATTCATTCCACAATAGTTCTCGTATAGAAACGTTGACAATGTTGAAGTACATACACGTTTATTAATTTTGGAATTACGATTACCAAGTCACATACACTACCGGCAATAAGTTTGGGATCACTTACTATCGTTAAACAAATTATTAAATATCTTGTCTATAAAATGGAATGGTATACTTTTCTTTGGGTATATCTGTAGGTTGATGTATGTTGATATTATAAGATAGAAGAGTAGTATAAATTTCGTATATTTTATTCTATATTAATTATACATTTCGCTTAATACGCGATTCGTCGAAGTATCCCCCTTTTTTCATTATTGCTATTTTACATATTTTTGACATACCCCAACAAGTTTGTGTAATGTTTCTTGCTGCATAGTTCGCCAACCTTCTTGTAGTAAAGTAATTTCTTGTGGGGAAACTAAAGACTGACCGATAGCAATAAACGAACCCGACCGAGTTTAAGGGTAACAAAATCTTTTTACACCCAGGTGCCAATACAATATGTGTCTGCATGGCAAGCTAAATTAGTTTAATATTAATGGTAAAATTATAAAATGGACAAAGTTTTTATGTTCTATTTACTTTTAATGTTTAAAGTAAACGTTAGAATGAAGACAAAGCAAGTGATCCCAAACTTATGGCCTGTATGGTATACTATCTTCAAAAGTAATGAATAAAAGTGAGCAGAGAGGTAACAATTTCGAGGATTATTTGGCTACCGTAAATCTAGGCAAGTGAAATATTTATTGCAGAGAAGGGGGCGTCGGTTTTAAATTGGGTCACCGTAGATCAAAACGTGCTCGTAATAATAGTCGTTGCCATTGGTGTAACCGAACAAACGCTTAAGCAAAGTTTCATCAATGCATTGCGTCATTCAATAAAATCTCGACTGCTCCCTGCAAGTTAATGCGCATTTCAGAATAGTTGCAAACTATGTTCCGCTCTTACTAATATCGCAGTTTCATATTTACTAAACGTATAATAACGTGATTTCATTCCACAGAAATGATTACTGCTTCGAATACGGAATTTTCCAGAAAACGAGCAGATATTGCTAGCAGTTTAATTAACACATTTGTTCAGGAAGGCTTGCCAATAATAATTGTAATCAATTACAATTTATGACAGAAACGTGACTTGAACGCTATTTTTCATGATTCGTTAGTAATTCGGCATTCCTTTCGTGCATGTGCATTAATTAGCTACTTTCAGGAAGGTTCGACATCTGGAAAGGTTTTGCATTAACGATTAAGGACTTATTTGACTGTCTTTTCATAAATGGCTTCAATGGCAGTGCCGTAAAAACTCTAACGAGCCAAGTCGGCTCTACCGGATTTCCGAAAAACGCCGGTCAGGCTCGATTCCGGATGACATAGCCAGCAGAAACCGTCAGGGAAATACTGGGCCGGACTTTCACTTTAAGGCCCACCTTGAAGGGGCTCCGAGGGCGTTTCTAAAGGGAGGATGTGTGTGGGAAGGAGGTGCTGTTACGTATACATATGTTGAAGAATTTTTGAGAAGTTAGAATAAGTCGGGAATAAGTCCAAACTAGTTTGGATAAGATTAATTGTAAGACGACTTTAGAATCAGCACGATACAAGTCGTCCTAGTACACCGAATTCTCTTTTTACACGATAGATACCTTCCCGAAGAATACGTATAAAAATGTACTGTATCTATGGAAACCTTAGAACTTCTATTTTATTATTTGTAAGGTAAAAAGACTTTTATTTCTAGTTTCATTAAAGTATGAAAGATTCGTGAAAAACAGAACTGGGTGTACTGATATAAGATCAGTTATATATAGATCTAAAAATAAGTTTTCAATAAGTGTACCAAGTTTAGTAACAGTATTCATTTTGTTTTTTGTTATTTAATAAAAGAGTTTAAATTGTATACTTGAAGCTGCATTATTTAACTACCTGAACATAGCCGAAGGTCTCTTTACAATATAGATACACGAAGCTTTTTAAGAGTGTTTATCATTTATTACAATTATGTATTATACATACAATCTTTTGATATACATTATACGCATTTTTGTACGGATAGTACGTCGAAACTATTTCAAAACTGATTTATTAAATAGATAATTAACTAAATAAATATAAGAATAAGCCCTGTAATACAAGTACACAGAAATAATTCGATTAGCGAGGTACATATGTAATTGTACACAAACATTAATTATAATTATTAATATTGAATGGTTACCACAAATAATACTTAATCGGGTTCTCCTTAAACGTTATAAATGTTGAACACTAGAAAGCATGGAAACTAGAAAGATGTGTTACGTCTTTACCCTTTTATTACAATCCTGCATACTTTTTTTATATTTGACGAAAAATAAGGAGTGGAATACATTGATCGAAAAGTTACTGCGCAGTGGTGAATTAATGTTACAGCAACTTCAATTATTACGGAAATAATGATATTCATGATATATGTTACTACGTTTTGTGTTTTATAACTTTAATTTAATAATTATTTATTATTCGAGTAATATATCATTCACCCTCAGCAGTCACGGTCGGGGTTATTCCCGTACTAAGCAGTTTTATCATTTCCTTCCTTTTTATCTTATAAAAGTGACGATCCAAACGTTTGTCACCATGTATTATCATGGTAATACAAAAAAAACTTATCACGCGGCTAGTACGACTATATATTACATGCAGCCACTTCTGAGAAGTGTCGACCGTAAAGAATTAATATTATAATAATAATAATTATAATAGTAATAATAATAATAATAATAATAATAATACATGTATCAATGAAAAATTACGTTTCATTACATTAATATACTTGAACTATTATTAAAGTAATGTAATATAAATAACATATTATTAATGTGCTGCATAATAATATGAAACGTTGTAAAAAAATCGAGACCAAATTTAAAATAGCTGCATTTTTATAATAAAGCTCATTATATTAGGGTTACCGGAAAGTAATCAATTCGGGAGTGTAGAATTTTTTGGTAATAAAATTTGGGGATTTGATTTTTCCAAAAAGGATTATAGATAACGATGGAGATTATCTAATAGAATAACGATTAGTAGGAAAAAATAAATGGAGTTCCATAAAGTATGTGATAAATAATTCATTACTTTCCGGTACCCCTAATATATTAATACACTTTTATAAAATTGTTTTTTTTTAATATTTAGGGAATAGGGTCTTTTGTTGGAGATGCAGTAGTAGACAAATATGGGTAAAATGTTCTGTTATTATATTTTACGTTATTAGTAGGCTATGTTTAATAATTAATATCCAAAGAAATGATTATATTATATAATCTAAGTTATTATATTCTTTTGCACATTTCTTCTGAATCCAGAAATACTTGTATTTTTATGATGCAGACATTAGAGAAAAACAATAGTGCACAGGAATTCAAAATTCAAACGCCGGAGGTTTTGATTTCTAGATTGGAAGTTTCCAACACGAATTTAAAATCTTTGTATGCATAAATACAACACGAACTATTCTCCTCACTCTTAATTTCCAGCAGAAAACCGGATTAAAAAGATATGCATAAAAATGGACTCGACTGTAATTTATTCTGTTCTATTATTATTATCATTTAAAGCAGATTGAAAATATACCAGCAAAGTTTTGAGGAAACATTGAAGTTCCATTGAATGCTTTCGAAAGGCCTTAAAAGTTATCCGAGGGTAAAAGCTTGGAGATGGAGAATGACGAAAGCCATATTTGCCCGAGCATCCAGTTCTTTTTCTTCTTTCCAAGAGCGAAAGATGAACCGCTAAAGATGCTACGTTTGCTCGATTCAAGTGGGCCACGCTCCGTTAGAAAATCCTAGATTTTGACTTGAATGCCGCAGTACGGGAATATTTACATAGGAGGATCCTTCAATGATGCATTCTTCCAAAACACGTTCATATTTCGGTAGTCCGAATAAGAATTCTGTCATTCCTGATTCAACGTATCAAAACGAATGGCCGAGTGATGATGATATTCGTGTTGTAGTTCCTTTTAATTAATTAACCGATGCATATTTTTATTTAATTTAATTAATCTTATTCACGTGTAGATACCCTTTAAAATGTTCTTCGATAGAATTGCTTCATTCGTGTGCACAAAGATGTGCCAAAAATGCGAGATGTACTACTATTCATTTATATTATGGTTTTAAAGTGATTCATTGAGATTATGCTAAATGTATAGAATAGAGACACACAGTTCGATGTAATGTACACTCCCGCTCAAAAGTTTCGATCACCCTGTGCTTTTTGGATGGGACAAGTTTTTCGTACATATGCGGATGTTTTATTAAAAATATTCCACTTATATAGGATGGCCGCTGTCACGTACATGTTATTTCGATAGCCAGCGGTTACCGCCCGCTATCACGTATACGTGATTTCGACAGCCAGCGGTTACCGTCCGCTATCACGTATACGTGATTTCGACAGCCAGCGGTTACTGTCCGCTGTCACGTATACGTGATTTCGACAGCCAGCGGTTACTGTCCGCTGTCACGTATACGTGATTTCGACAGCCAGCGGTTACTGTCCGCTGTCACGTATACGTGATTTCGACAGCCAGCAGTTACTGTCCGCTGTCACATATACGTGATTTCCACAGTCAGCGGTTACCGGCCGCTGTCACGTAAATATGATTTTGTATCACCAATTTTAGATCGGCGTTATATAAAAGAATTCAAGTTCGTAGATCTGACGTTTGTCTATTAATGCATTTCAAAGGTTTTTGCGTTCCTTCCTTTCAATTCTACAATAATTATTATTGTTTTTCAATTATCAAAAAATTGATTCTGTTGGCCTTCCGTATTTCATTGGACGAGAGATGCCGGCGGCAGCCGCGAGGCTTTCAGTGAAAAGTGCGGCGACCAAAGTGTTCATATGTTTTACAATTGGATTGGAAGAACAACATTATAAACAAAATGTTTATTCATTTAAGAAACTCATTATTTCTTTTGAAATCCTACCATGCTCCAAACTTTGGAGCGGGAGTGTACAATATTGCATATAATTCCATTCAGAGAAAGATTTCACATCTCTTAAAACAATGCTTTGCCTCGTAACTTCTTCCTTGCGAAATATTTATTATGTATTGCCATTATAATAATCATAATATTGTATAAACATAGTAGGAAAATTTGAATGAAGCGTTATTTCTTATCATATTATATATACAAGTATTTAGGAATAAGAACCGAATCAAACTATTTTTATATATTCTTTGGGTTAAGTATATTAGTTATTACAATTAAGACAATTTCTAAGTTTCTTGTGTATATTCATCCCTTTGTTGAACATTTATCTTGTTTCGTTTTATGTTCAAATCACCATACATGATGAGCCATAAATTTCACATATTTTCATTAATTGACTACATTCCAGTTAGTCTAATTAGCGTGATACCTTGACCTGGAAATAATGCCAAAGCTGATACCATTCGAACAATGTTCGATTGAATTACTAACTGTTGACCTATTGTGTTTGAATAGCAGAGATAAAACTAAGTTCGTTGCGCGCAATAAAAAATTCATGGCATCTGTGAGTAGCTACGCTGAGGTAAAATCAAACGGTCTTAAATTACTGAATCGAGGACAAACCAATATTAGTCTATGATTAGCCCGGAGAATACCTGATTATTGCAGCAATTTCAACTTTAGTGGCAAATCATAGTGCTTTATATCAAATGTTTATTTAACTGTATCACTTAAAATACAGAATTAACTATTAATTAACTATTCGTTTCCTTTAATAAAAAATGTAGGATATATTTTAATAATTATATAGAATAGTCTACAAGAGACTCAACAATATACTAATTTACTTTCAAGTGACCTATTCATTTTATTTGACGAAGGAGTCACCATTTATTTCTACAAATCTTTCCCAACGTCCTACAAGCTTATGCATTCCTTTCTTTGTAAAAATCTCGCGTTTTACTCGTAAAGATTGAATTAATGGCTGATTTGATTTCGGCATTATCTTTGAAACTATTTGCAAGGAAGTTTGACATTGATAAAAACCAGTCAGAAGGAGACAGATCAGGACTTAGGAGGATGAGGTAAAACTTCTCATCCGACATCCATTATTTTTTGCGAGTCGTAGATGCAATGTATCGTAATTCATTCTTTGCCAGTAAAACGCCAGATTTGTATACAAAAGAAGTTGTAGAAATAAATGGTGACTACTTCGTCAAATAAAATTACTTTCAAGAATGTCTAGAGTATTTGAATTTTGATTTAAAAATTCACACCAACTTTTTCCGGTACGTCACAGAATAGAATGACATAGAACTAATAATACAATATATTCGTTTTCTGTGACGACGTTGAGAACAATGCAATCCCAATATTTAAATCCATTTGCTTTAAACTCGTTATTTATTGATATTATGTGCAAAATAATGCAGGCTGAAATTCTGGTAATTTCAGTATTAATAAATAAATGAGTAAGCTATTGGTGCAGTCAAAAACAATGAATATGTTCAAGTTGTTAAGTTGAATGAAATATTGTGTGCATGTTTCCTGCTACTGATAACAACTAATTAATTATAGTTCTCCCTAGAGTATTTTAAGATAAAAAACGGAACAAACCGTGCATTCAATGATATGTTATATTATGGGAAGGTTTCATGTAAAGGGCGACTGATAAACTGCGGTATATATGTGGCTTAAGAGAAAGCATTTATTTCATATCGTTTACTTGGAATAGAAAGATAGTTCTTCCGCATTATCGCTGAAGCAGAGTGGATTCAAATTTCCTGCATGACTCACATACCCTCCCCTTATTAACGTTTGTAATGAGTTGCATGTCCGTTTCTTTTTTAGTCTCCCGAATTTCACTGAGAACAAATTCTGATAAAAAATGTTCGCTGCAAACCCATTAAATTATACTACGAGTCTTATCATTTCCAATGTTCTATCATTTATATTATTTTCCATCTTCTTCCACAGCCATTCTTATTGGTAGATGTGACTTCCGAGTCCAAGTCGGGTAACGGATAGTTCCCAGACAACGTTTCGTGTAATTTCGAATGATTCCATAATTTCATAATAATAATATAATTTTATATACATATTACTTTGTTTGTTGTTTCTTGATATTTTATATCGTATCGTACACTTTAAATTGTACAAGCATTCGTAGATAATAACAGGAACTAAAAAGTAACAGCGGAATTGCATGAAGAGTTGAACATTTACAGCGCCTTGTAATATGACGCCATTTTTATATGCATAATATGAGAGCATCGAAATGAAAAATAATTTCTTTTTATTTGAAACAATATGGAACTAAACTGCAAGAAGATCACCAAGCTTAAGAATTAAAAGATGGAAAAGTATTCGATTTTATATTCGCATTTAATAATGCCATCATAAAAAATCAAGCGATAATTTAATGGAAAATAAAAGTGGCTTCGTGCAAATACCAAAATAAAGTTTATTACGCGAACTGCATTTAAATTGAACGAAGCACTCTTTCGTTTAAATGCTCGTAAACATATTAATCTATTCATAGAAAGGCATCATAAAAAAAATCCGTATTTTTTGAAAAGTTCCGTACAGTAAAGTTGGTTATTTGTAGCGAGTAATTAATTTCTCATGGCAAAACTGGAAATTTGGAGAATGCGTTGCTTAATATTTCACTGAATTGCTGAAATAAATTCTATTAATTGCAATACATGCATGATAAAACTTTGGAGACGTAAAATCATGAAGAATAAAATTACAGCAAAAGCTGTTGTAAATTGAAGGACGAATAATGTCCATGAATACTGTTTACTGTATTTAAACAGTAAACATGGTGTTTAGTAAGTAAACAGTATTCATGGTGTTTACTGTATTTTTCGAAGAAGTACTTTATGTTAAAATTAATATTGCAAGTACTATTGTTTTGAACAAAGCTTAGAATTCTTAATAACAATATTATTATTTAATAACAACATATTTACTCATATTATATTTATATTATTATTATGTTATTATTATTATTATTCTTTTGCTCGATGTTTCATGTTTATTATTATTATTAATATATCATTATTATCATTATATATTTATATTATTTAAGTAACATGTTAAAATAGGAGCAAAATTGATCAGAATTTCCTCGGCTTTTTCATTAGCGTGTTGTTAGTAAATCAAAACACTCTTCGAAATTGGGTCACAAACATAATTACAGCATGATGAACTTCCATGCATGCTGTTGACCGAGTAAACATGTAAGAAGTTGTTTCAGATACAGCAGGTTACACGGTGACGATAATGCTTGTTTTATTTAACTGGGATTTATAATTTGTCCGTGCAAAAGCGAAATTGGAGCTGGGCCAAAAGTGAGGTTAGATATCTAGTGCATTTCCAGATATGTAGTGCAAATGAAATATCGAGCACTTCAACATTTAAAAAGAATCTAGATATATGTTTGTGCTTCAACTGTTTCAGAATAAAAACGAAGTTTGACGCAAGCCTGGAATTTGTCTCTTTTCAATATGACGGCAACGCGAACATTCTGGCATGTTGCACCCTCAATGCGTTCGAATGGCAATAAAAATGTCTATTTATAAATATATTTTTATAACACACTGTTTTGAAGTTGAATGGTATTGAATGTAAAACCTTTGACTAGCTTTCATAACACAACATAATATTCCACGGAGAATTTAATATTATAAATATTTTGTTGCTGCCTATTGTGACATGAAATTTTCGTGAACCGAAAAGAATGCGAACATCCCGGATGAGTTAGTTGAAAACAGAATATGCGCGTTAAATTAAGGTATTCTTCAACATATGTTAAAGTTTCAAAATTATAGTCAAACTAAATCTACTAGCTAATTTAAATTTTCAAATCAGTTTTAATTTCATGATTCTTCTTAATTAACTGATTAATTACACATACTAATCAACGAAGCGTAGCGTATGAAAAGTATTGGCTATTCCGATCCATATTGAAAAGTCGGGTAATTACAACATGGCGCATGTTATCTCTAAAACGTGATGCAGAGTCGGGAATATTTTTAATAAGAATTGCAAGAATGCAACCACAAATATCACACAGATAAATGAAACCAGTGGAACAGGTATAACGAATACTTGTTTATTCGTTCTGTATTTATTAATATTAATTCGTTTCTTTATTTAATAATATATAGATGGCAGTTTTGTGGATAATGATAATTTACATAAGTTTTAACCCTTCCCCGCATCTCATTCGTCACGCGAATTGCCGCAGTAAATTGAGTGGCGACTGAGAATCGCCTTCGAGTGCAAAGGGTAAAAGCTTGCCTCTACCTTTATTTTTTCTTGTTCCGACGTATTTAGGGTTTTATATTTTCTGTGATTTGCAATTTCGCAATTTCGCTCGATTCATGTTTACAACTTTGATATTTGCATTCTTTCAAAATGCTATCGATCGTAAGATAATTCACATATTAATTAATGGAATATACAATATAACCTATAAAATATATACATGTTACGTCAGACAGTAAATTATGTTTCAAATAAAAGTGAACATCGTACAGTAGAGTCCCTTATAACGCGGTTAATACGTTACGCGCTGTATGAAATCGCGTTAAAGGAAATCATGTTATACAAGAATTTTCGACGTATAACAGGAATAATATAAATAATATATTTGGGTAATATATTTGACTATTTCATATTTGATATTTATTTATTAACGGGACAGGCCCTGAAATGGACCCTACAAATGGAAAAAGAAATACAGTTAATACAATATAAGCTTATAATTGAAAAGAATAGAAAAGAAAAGAAAGAGGGGGAGATAAGACACAAGAGAGTTAACATATTATAGTATCGTCAATGCCGAAAACATTAAAATATATCACGCCTAAAAGATGCTAGGTTATTAAAGAAGAAATCCAGATTGTCCTGAAAATGATTAGCTAAGGCACAAATGCGATTTAATGGATCTGAATATAAGTAAGATGATTAATACGAGTGGATATAAAATAAATAAAAACTTTAGTTTCCTATATTTTAACAGTTACGAAAGAGAAGAAACCGGTAGCGACGGAGACAACAAGCTATGCCATGCTCGACTAAAGTAAACGGCGAATTTCCGCATTTTATTATATAGCGTGTTGTACGAGAATCGCGTTATATAAAAAGGTCGTAGCAATATGTTTAGCGTGTTGTAGAGATTCGCGTTATACGGGAGTTTAATGTATTTAATTTTTCTTGGAGAATATAACTTCCATGGAAGTTTAGTTCCTCGCTTTTTGGACACATAGATGTCGCTGTGGCTGCGAAGGAACATCCTTATCTCCGGAACTATTTATCTTATCCCTTTCTCCCTTTCCTGTCCATGTTTACAAAGGACTATGTATTTATAATTACGATAAGAATTCAAAAATAACAGAAGATACTACACCTTCGTATATTATATTCCAAGAAAGCGAAACTTGACAACTCTTTTTTATCAGAAATTCAATATTTTTCGCGATTAACAGAATCGGTAATATGTTTTATTAAATGTGTCCTTCTCTGTTATTTAGCCTTTATGGCTTACTAATGTTGTTAACCGTTTCTCGACGGCAATGTCTAATGCAGAGCGAGCATCATTTATAATTTTGTGGAAAATATATAGAAAATGTCGAAATACAAAACTGACGATTAAAATACAATTCCCGTTTATTAAAAAATAAACAAGTGACCAATAAATAGGATAAAACAGTGATTTTTTAAGTTACTGTTAAACTCGTTAACTTTTTTTATTATTTCTTTATTTAATATTACGTTTTACATTTCAAGCCATTATTAGATATCATGTAATATTATTCTGTAAATCCAATTTATAGAAATATTACTGTTTTATTTTAAAGTACAGTTATTACAATCGTTTTGAAAAAATAGATTTACTGAATTTAGGCGGCTCTTTCAACTCCAATATTTCCAGTACACTTTCATCAAATTTTCCAACTAGCTTTTAATATTAAATTTGTTTTAATTCCATACAACAAGTGGTTACAAGCGTGATATGATTAAGTAATATTTTTTAAATTCACGCTTATTGTAATAAAAAAACATTAAAATTGTGCGCAGTATTCAGCAAAGGGTAGCGCTGGTAGCGAAGGTATTAATGCCACCCTTATAGTTCTCAATTTTTCTCATGAAGTTAGTTCCCCTTTTTTTTAAACAAAAATCATCTTTTTGGAAGTAACATGTAATTATTATGAGATTATAATAGTTCATGAAAAAGGTCCTAATCGGAATAAGATAGAAAATACATTCTGTTCATCGAACGTAACACGATAGCAAAAAGGTTAAGATTCGTGTTCTAAATTGGTGTATGATTCAGCATAACCAGTATTGAACGACTTCCCGCCTTGCCTTAGATCCCGTTTACATGAGAGCCTCCATATTTCTTGCATTTCACGTTTAGTTACGAGGTAAAAACACATGTACAGCAGACTGCCGTATAACGCGAGTTTTTACTGTTTTTCATATAACGCGATTCTTCGCACAACACGCCAAATAATAAAACACAGGAATTATCTGATTTAAGAATGAAATCTGCTTTAGTTGAGCATTAGATTGTTTTCTTCATCGTATACGTGCAATTTATTTTTAAAATACTGTCCTATTTGATAAAACATAGAAAATCAAAGTTGGCATAGCAATAACCATTTCAAACAAGTTACTTTAGATTATGTGCGTTCAACGAGAAGAATTCCCGTACAAAACGATTTTCTATAACGCGAATTCATATAGCACGTAACGTATTAACTGCGTTATACTGGAGTTTACTGTATAAGTTTTTCTTACGCTATCACCATTTGAATTGCTCGCATTCTCTCAAAATTTACAAAATTTAATTCCCTGAGTTTTATGAAATTTGCATTAAATTCAAGCACTTTCGAGTGCCGATAAGAATTGTTGTACTTTTGTTAGTTCCACGATACTTTCTTTCAGATTTCGACTTATGCATATTGTTAACACTTTGAGCGCCGCGTCGAAATCCGTGTTATACGATACCTCGCGATACACTTCTGTAACGTCTGTACAACTTCTAAAAATAAAAGTTTTTAAACGCTCTACGATATATTGGTTACTTTACATCGTTACGTAACGTGAAAGCTATCGAAGGTTTTATGAATATTAGCAATATATTTGATTCCAGTTTTAGTAACTTCGTATTGGTATCGGCGGTCATCGGTGACCGCCATGGCGTTCAACGTTGCGGTCCAGACATTTTATTGCTAACTATATCTAACCAGAAGCTAACCAGAAACTAATAATTGCTTTTAATTAATATTAGGTCGGCGAAAAAGTTCATGCAGTTTTCAGCATGGAATTAAAAAGTAACCTTTAATCAATTTTCTATATTTCTTCAATTTTCTTTGTTCAATAATGCACCGTTTCCTAAAAAGCGTTCATAAAAATCCCATGAATGTCCCGAAAAAACGTGTGCAAACTGTACGAATATTCCGGCCAACCCAATTGATAGAAAATGCGGGATATTAATTCATTGGTATCTAAAGCTAAGTTGCGAAACGCAAGATAACTTGCTATCCGTCCGCAATCTCTCAAAATGTGAGAATGCGTGTTTTTGTAATGTTAATTTTGTCTAATACTGTTTTAGTATTGGTGCGTGTTTTAATATTCTGCTTTTACAAGATATGTAAATACGTTCCCGAAGAATGAGTGTAAGAAATGTACTGTATCTCTGGAATCTTTAGAATTACCATTTTATTATTTTTAAAATGAAAAGAATTTGATTTTAACTTTTATTAAATTTTTGTAGGAAATTCGTGTAAAACTAGTGGGTGTAAAATTAGTGGGTGTATTTTTGTACATCTGCTAACAATAAGTATTATTCCTTTCTTTAGTCTTTCGATATTTTCACGTAACTTTAAATAACTTTAATTAATAGTTGGATACCAATTCAATTCCTCGGAATTGATTTAAAGAATTAATAACTGTGTTACAATAAACTGTATTGAAAAGGTGCAAAATTAGAAACTTATGTCCACGGATATAGCCACAAGTCTAATACAAGTAGAATTATCAAGTAGAATTATCAATTAAAGCAAAGATTGTATGACTTTATAAGCGGAAGAGGTATGAATTATCGGAGATAAGATGCGATAAATTCGTTAGTGATAATTACATATTGCGATACATTATACGACACAAATTACTTCAATGCGAAAGGAGTTTTGAAATGACACGAATGTTAAAAATAAATGTTCATTCTGTTTCTTTTAAATCTACGCACGTGGGTATTCCAAGAAACATTGTAAATAATAACTCCGTATTTATCATCATTATTTCACAAACCAAGTATCCCACATATACGGATTCCACGATACGTAAATACATTGGATGCATCATATTCTTACAGATTACTGAAATCTTCTTCTATAAACAATTTATATAGAGTGAGTATAAAAAGTATTCCTGCAGCAACGAATTTTAACAATAACCTCGTAGAACTTTCTTTTCGCATGAAACTAATTGTGAATATCTCCATAAAAAATAATGGACAAATAAAATTTGTTCAAATGAAATTCACTCCGAAGATCTCTGAGAATATGTACATATCAATTGTTTGTTAGAATGTTTTAAATAACAAAGTTCTACGTGGTTTTTGTTAAATTTCGTTGCTGTACAAATACTTGTTACACTGACTGTATATTCTTCAGAGAAATTATTCGGTTAAAAAGGTCGCAATTATGAACCAAATTATGCATCTATTATTTATATAATGTTTTCACAAAATTGTGTGTGATGATACAATTTAATGTATGTAATGATAGCACCGGAAGGTAATCAATTATTTTCCACAAACTTTATGAAACACCATTTATTATTTCATATTAAACATTATTCTATTAGATAATCCCTATCGTTATCTATGATCCTTGAGACGACGATCCACCAATGCCATAATTCCCTTTTTGAAAAAATCAAATTCCCAACTTTCGATGCGAAAAAATTCTCCACTCCCGAATTGATTACTTTCTGGGAACCTTAATAGAATTAGAGCAATTTGAAAAGTCATAAAATTTCATCTTGACACATGCAAATAAAATGGAAAACCACTATCACTCTGTATAATGTATACTATAATCTCCTTATGCTTCTGAAATACTCTGCAAATAACTGCATCAGGATGTTTCACCCCGGTGTACGGTTTACAGAAAAGTTTTCCCGTGAATATCTTACTTTTTGATGAAACTTTAGAGCACGAACGTCCGAGATATTTATATCTCTTCCTGTCGTATCTTATCAGGAGATTCGGCCGGGTCTGCGCTAAGCTACTACATGCTATTATACTACGGAAATGGCATGCTTTAATTAATTAGATTTTAATTGGCTTAATAAAAAAAGTTGCTTAACAAAGTGAAGATATAAAACTTAGTTCAATCTTCGGTGTAGTGTTTTCCGGAATTTAAATGCAAAGTAATAAAGTATATCATAATTTCTATCTTATCAAACACAGTAACCAGTTTCTTTAACAGGAATTATATTACTTTTTGTTTGTGCTATTATGCATAACGAAGGTTATTTTTGTTGAACATTATGCGCGTTATTATATTTTGTCGACCATTTTCCGAATAAAATGAGACTGGAAATTGAAATATTTTCGAAACCGATAATTATATCGACAAATGTTTCAGACAAAAGTTGAATGGTTTCGAGGGGGGCATTATTCGATATAATTAGCATTTTTGTAAGTAGACGCGTAAAGGACATTTGAAGGTCAAGTTTATTCTTTTAAATGGGATTGTATATATTTTAATGTATCAATCGATTTAGCTCATGATTCTCTAAGAAAGTAATCATTATTTGCACCGAAAAACCATTAGTTTAGGAGATATTTTAATTAAGAATTGCGGGGTAGTAATCGCATAGAGCCGAGATAAATTAAGTACACAATGATAACATTTAAATGTTAAAAAGAATGTTAGTATAGTTACATGTCCAGTAGAGAAGCACACAAAAATTGTATTCAGAATTAGAAAATATCCGATATTAAAATCGTTGTTTTGCATTGTTGACTTCATTATAACATAGTTGCCATTAAGAAATGTTAAAAACCAGTTTCATGCATCATGTAAATATCAAGTACAGTAGACTCCCGTTTAACACATTTAATACATTACGCGTTGTACGAAATCGCGTTATAGGAACTGTGTTATACGAAAATTTTTCTTGTACAACAGAAATAATATAAATAACATGTTTAGGATGACTATTGTCATGTCCAATTTTGTTTTCTGTGCTTCAACAATTACGAAACAAAAGAAATCGATAGCCACGGAGATAATAAGCTATGCTATGCTCGATTAAAGTAAACGAAGTCCCGCGTTTTATTATATCGCGCTGTACGAAAATAGCGTTATATAAAAAAAGTCGTCGGAGTATCTTTAGCGCGTTGTGAGAATTCACGTTGTAGGAACTCGCGCTATACGGGAGTTTACTGTATTCAATCTGTCTACACACATATGTACTGTACATATGTAAGTATGTATAGAGCTGAGTATTAAAATAAGTGTTCTGATTGTGATTTATTCCAACAAAAATATTCTGATATTAACTCTCGTTAAATAGATGTTGGAAGAATAAGTGGTGTAGATTTATACTGGTTACGCACGCGCGCACGTGCGCGCGCACGCAGTAAAAACTTATCGTGAATGTCATTAACAATGAAAGTAAGGGCGCACGGTAGTTCATCGATACTATATACAATAAAGATGAATGTTCCCATGCAATTTCGAGTAATTACTGATATACAACGTGTATTACAATTATAATTCTCGTGATTTATAGTGGTACAATAGCATATCTATATAAAGGTTCGCATGCCAATCAGATGCGATTAATCTTGCATTGAAACTAGACAAATTACACGCTCGCTCGTTATTTTGAACTGCTAATGTATTTTCGGTTCTTTTCTTCAACAATATTGAATATCTTTATGCTTTTAAATAAATGTACATATGAATGTATGCAACGAAATGTTAGGGTCAATAGATAATATCGATGATAGTTGTAAATAATATTGTAGGAAATTAGAAATTATACACGCATAGGTATCCATGTATGTAACCTTTCCATCCATGAATGCAAATAGAAATATTCTAAAATGAGTTACAATTTAAAATTAAATAAGGGCGTTAACGTGAAAACAGATGTTTGATCTGTTACCGGATGATCTTATTGAAACACTTCGGAC